>JAACJT020000105.1:1765539-1775539 GCA_009936485.2 Gymnarchus niloticus
TCTAGTTTCCTTTCAGACTCGAGACTAGTTCAGTTTCATTTCAGTCTCGAGACTAGTTCTAGTTTCATTTCAGACCCCGGACTAGTTCTAGTTTCCTTTCAGACCCGGGAGTAGTTCTAGTTTCCTTTCAGACTCGAGACTAGTTCAGTTTCATTTCAGTCTCGAGACTAGTTCTAGTTTCCTTTCAGACCCGGGACTAGTTCTAGTTTCCTTTCAGTGTCGAGACTAGTTCTAGTTTCATTTCAGACCCGGGACTAGTTCTAGTTTCCTTTCAGACCCGGGACTAGTTCTAGTTTCATTTCAGATTCGGGACTAGTTTTAGCTTTCTTTCAGGCTCGAGACTAGCTCTAGCTTTCTTTCAGATTCTGGACTAGTTCCACTCTTGGTTCCTGCTTTAAGCTTTTTCCTTCACTAAACCACAAACAGCTCTCGGATTGTGCCCCACGCTCCCATGGTTTTTAGTATACAGGCTGAGTTTTTGATCTGCCTCCTAGTTCTGTCTATTCTAGTCTTTTACCTCACTAACATTTGTACACCTGACGTGAAATTCAAATTGAATATACAAGTTTCAGCGCCACTAATTGAAGAGAAATGGCATATTGGCTTTTCTTATCTGGTGTCATTTTACTTAAAACCATTTGATTTTTTGCAAGGTTTCTGAAAATTGTTGAACATTGATGACTGTAAAACTGGTATGATCTTCGAGGAATTCTCGTAGCACTAATTTAACATAGGTGTTATAGTATTTACATCACATAATTCATCTGGATGACATACCAGCATGAGGTACACGGCTGTTGCAGTAGATTACTGTGCAATACATTTAAGCTCAGGTCAGAAACAACGTTGGCGACATTTCCATTAATCACTGAAGTGCATTTTTTACACGTTTCATTAGGTCTCGATTTGCTTTAACACATAACATTTTCAATGTTGTGTCACAGCAAATCTAGGCTGTATCTGAAAAGCTTGTCTACCACAGGGATTTGTGAATCCATGGCTCTGGAGTAAAAAAATCTCCCACTTCAGATGGACAAAGAATTGTTTTCCTATTCGTTACGGGGAACCTGTGAGGATGCAGAACACGTTGTTTGCTTTATTCCACTGCATACCTACGCTCTGCCAACTTTAACACGGTAATACACCCAGAGCCGGTCATTACCCAGATGCTTTTGATCACGGGAACATCTGATTTCAGCAGATGACAGCATGAGACTAATAGATACCTCCTACATAGCATGCAGACAATTGTCCCTCATCAATACCATATAAGTCACATTGTTTATTTCACGAGATGCCAAGCTGGTCATGCCGTGCCAACTCCCTCTGCACGTCACACCCCAGCAGATGCCCTTTGTGACAGGTGTTCGATGCTGAAATCAAGACATCTTTGCATCCCTGCACCGTCTCCAAAGCAACAACATCAGGCTGGGACAAGGTGGGGCTCTACGGCATGTATAGCAACCGGGATAAACTACAGACATGTTAAGGTTTCCATTCAGTTTGGTCTTAAGGTTATGAGTCCGAGTAAAAATGCTTTGTTTTTACCATTAATTTCAGAACTGCAGTTACAAAAAAATAAGAAAATACCAAGGGCCAGCGTTGTAATGAAGCACATCTGGTCATGATACCCTCCCACTCAGCCTTCAGCTGCCCCCCCCACACCCCCACCCTCGGTGCAATGTGAACACACAGGCAGATTTGCGAGGGACACAAAAACGGCAGGGAGTGAAGGGGGGATACAGCAGGATAAAAGGAGCCATATCAGGTAGGGATAGAGAAACTGAATATAAAAAAAATGTTCTCTTGTATTATATGATTCAGTTTGGATTGTGATTCAATTTCAATGTCCAGAAAACAGCTGAGGACAGTCTGGCCGGGCTTCGGACGGTTCTGATGAGAAACCTTTTGATGGACATCGTAGCCACCGTGGAGACAACTGTGAAAGATGACTTCTCCCAGGAAAGCATCATTATCATGTAACCAAGAGAAAGTGTACATGAGGGTGGGGGGGGGGGGGGGGGGCTTGTGATCACTGATAATAAAGTACCACATGGTTTTCAAAGTTACTGTCAAAATAAAAAGCACAGCTTGAGATCTGCTGTTGCATGATATATTCTTTAAGGGGGAGATTTGTCACATTCATCTGAGGGAGACAGTCAGGTAACGAACACTCTAAATCCCGTTCCTTGTAACGTTAATTTCTCCTGTTCCTCACTTCAGTGAGGGTCTACATACAATCATGTACCTGATGTCATTTTTGGTAGCCAGCCAAGAATCTAGGAGGCATAATGTCCATCATGTGTGGACAAAGAGCCACCATTTATAGATTTTCAGCTCCTTTTCCCCCCTTAATTTTACCTCACATGTTTCGTGGTTGATAAACAATGAATAAAATACCCTGGTTCATGGGACCTTCCCTGTCTCACATGGCCACAGTTTCCAAAGTGACACATCGGTGGAGGCTGGAGGATCTTATACCAACTAAACCTCATCGTATCCTCAATGCAGCTGGCTTCTGCTAGACGTCAGCTCCCCCGAAGACGCTGTGGATGAGGTGGCACTAGAAGAATTTATCCAAAATCTCCAAAAGGTCACCTTGGACTGGCTCCAGGGTCATCAGCTCCCCACTGCTGGCTGCTGTGATCCAGCTCATCAAAAAAACATCTCCATGTCTTCCTTTACAAAGTGAGGAACAACAAACCCAAAGGTGTCCCCGTCTATTCCCCTAAACCTTTTCACACTCAACTGTACATCCACTCTCAATTTACCCCCATATCAGTCAGCTGGTTTATAAATTAGACATGGCTCTCTATTATTCAATGTTAGATTTAACCAAAGGCAATTGGAAAACCTGCCAAAATGTCGATGGGCACATTTTTCTGCACTGATTAGATTTGCACTAACTTTGCACTCCCACCTTACAGCTGAGTCTGGGGTTCTGGTATCAAGGAGGTGGGCAGAGTACTTGAACTTCACTCGGCTTAGGCAAGCTGTCTTGACCATACAATTATTTTCAATATCTAAGCAATGTCCTGAAATTGTCAAGATCACCTGGGGCTTATGACAGACCCTGCAAAGTATATTATTAAGGGAAGGGTGGTTTAGGAATCTGGAGGACAGGTGCATCCCCAAATCATCAAGATGACAACTTTATAGGTGAGGTCTAAACAGCAAATGGTACCCTTCCAGGGACTCCATAACCACTATTGCTGGTTTATTCCATACCTGCACCTCTCGCTGGATCCCTGAAGGACTTCACCAGAAACAGAGTATCAGCTCTGGGCCAATGGCCAAAGCCAGCCAGGTGGCATACATACGGCCATGAAATGGACGGTCATCACGCCCTCTATTCAGTTTATTTATGAATGATGTCAATGTAAGGATCTGTTACTGCCGGGGCTTCAGACCCCACTTACGTCAAGGTGGTCTATATGTTGGGGAGGGAAATAATCAGGGCTGCCCACCTTTGCTTGAGGCAGGGGGCTGTTTGCCTGTCGTCTTATGTGTCCTGTCAGAACAATCCGAGACTGCTGATTGATGAACCTTCTGATTTGCATGCCTTGCAGTAATTATTGTCACCTGCCCCTCATTTGCCCTGCTGTCTACATATATTAGTGCACCTGTGTGTGTTTTTTTTTGTCAGTACCAGACCAAGTAAGAAAAGAGGAAACAAAAGAAGCAAAAACTAGCATTTAATGCAGTTCCATTAATTAATTTACCTAAAGCCCCCCCTGTTTTCTACCCTATTTTGCCTTATATGTGCCCCCCAGGTGCAAATCACATCAGTAAAATTGTACGGCTGTGTGTCACACCACTCTTTGTTGGCCAGGGAAGAGAAATCTTTCAGATTCTTATTTCAGGTATCGTGTAAGCAGATTCATGCTGAATTTGCAGTTCCGTTAACATTATCATCATAATTAGCTCTTAAAGCACATAAATGTGGCTCAGGGTGAGCGGTGCCATGGGCGACGTGGATGAAAGAGCAAAAAGCAGCTTCCCTTTGGGTTGATCCTCAGCAAAAAATGCAGAACCTGTCAATTTAAATTCAGAGTGCGCAACGTTACACCTGGAAAGAAGGCGAACGTTTTCATGAGATTATCACTTCGCAATGAAGATCTCCAGCTCAGAAACATTCAATATTATATTTTGGGATCTCATTAAATTTTAGAGCGATTTCAGCTAGTATGGTGAATATACTTTTTTTTTTTATTTCATATGCTAACCTGGTCTCACTTACAGCTGGAATCTGGGTGTCAAAATAAACACAAGCATGAAGTTCAATCGATCAGCTTGCACTCTCTGTGCAATATAATGTGTGCTGTCTCTGCTCCAGGGCATCCCTACCAAGATGCTGCTGAAATGAACTTCAACACACAAAATGCAGGAAAAAAGAAACCCATTCCCAAACACAACCTAGAAACAATAAAGCTAATGCTGAGGTGAGTTTATGAATAAGAACTTTTGTTTTATCCACACATCTTCCATCTGTTTATTTAATAAAGGAGCTCATGGGGGAATCTTGAGCCCAACTCAGCCAGCATAGGAGACGAGGAAGGGGATCACCTTGGACAGGATGTCAGTCCATCACTGGGCCTGCACTTCAAACACTCTGGGCCATTCAGAGATGTCACTATGTTTGGTGTGAGGAAACCCACACGACATGTGCAGGACACGCTAACTCAGCACACAAAGAACAGAGGTGGGATTCGAACCCCCAGCCCTGAAGGTGTGAGGGAACAGCGTCACACACTGAGGGACCCTATTGTCACTTCGTTTTACCGCTTCCAAAATTTTATTTCAGCTCCATTTGAGTCAGTCAGTCAATCCATCCATCCATCCATCCTCCAACTGCTTATCTCATACAGGATGTTGGCATGTTAGTCACAAAAATCTTTGGACCAAGCATTAAAAGTTTGATGCTTTATGCTGCTCTTTGTTTCTGGTCTTCTTTTACCTCTTTTTCTCACCTACCTTTCAGAACTGTTTATCCAGTATAGCCTCAGTGAGCTGGGTGCCTGTTCCAGGAAGCACAGGACACAAGGAGGGCGACCCTCGCGGGGCACATGCTCTCATTATAGCAACTTGGTGACACCGGTTCACCTGGCTTTTGAAATGTTTGAGGCAACCACAGAACATGAGGAGAAGACGGAAGCTTCATGTATGCAGGGGCAGGACTCAAACCCCCAACCCTGGAGTTGTAAGGCCCCTGTGCTACCCAGCATGCTACCACATTGTCATAACTTTACCCCCATTTGTGAGTTAGCTAACATCACAATGCAGTCATGTGATACTGACACATGGGTTATATGGCTAAGGATAACAGGATGAACACATCAGACGATACCTGGAGGACGAAGCCTGGTGTATTTTTAGGCAGATATTTAGCCGCCCTTCAAAAATTTAGCACCATTTGGAAACAGACTTTTTTTACCCAAACTTGGAGCTCTTCCTTTCAGGATCTCTGTCGAACCAGGCCTCCTTTGCTGACCTCAGAAAGTGCGGATGGGAAACAGAATTTTGGGCGTTCCCAGTTCAGTGGCAGATGGGAGCTCACAGGGGCTGAACGGCACGCAGTGGAGCACGGGGTGACCTTTTCCACGGCGGAGAGGTGGTGTTGCTCAGACAGTGTGTCAGAGGGAGCCAGACTCAGCGTAATAGATGGACGCTCTCAAGGGTAGCTTCTCGCTGCTGCACCTCTCCTCACTGTAGATGCTTCCACTCAGGCCTTTCTGCGTCCATTTAAAAACTCTCACTTGGTCTCTTCGTTGCTCTTCAAACGAAACATGCGCACGCGCTCACTGTACCAGACAAAAGAGAGAAAACATCTTCTCCACCAAAACCATCAAGTTCATCCCATCCAGTTGGAATAAAACAGGGGTAGACACATGACATGGGAGGGCTAGAATCAAACACAGACCCCAAGAAGCGCCGTAATTTACTGTATGGGTCCGGTGTCAACATACTATGGGGAATACGGACTCCTACTGCCCCTGACCAAGTAGAGAGACCCTTCCGGAATGTTCCGGAATGTTCTGAACATGAATTATCATGTGGTCGTGGGGTGTGGAGCAGTCAAGGCTATAATAATAGACAAGACAGACAAGACGTCATAATAGACAAGATGATTCCTGCCTCCCAAGGAGATGATATGGCTGTTGAAGGGCTGGAAGGCAAATTGAAGTGAAATTCTGTCGCAACACTCAGGAAAGCACCAGGCTTTAAAAAACAGCAAACAAATTGTCACTGAAGCTCACATCTTAGCCGACAAATAACCAATAAGAATCGATTCAGTCCCGAAAACAAGAAATTAGTTCAGCCTATGAAAGCGCAGTGCATGCATACAGGTGCTCTACCGCTGCCAGCGTCACAGAAAGCCTTGGTTCTTGTTGCTCTGCTGTGGGATGGCAGGCTCCGGTGGGGGGGGGGGGGGGGGTCTTCGAGAAGTTGTCCTAATTGAGCCATCACCAGTTTGAAGGCACGAAAGCCTCACCGTGCGTCGGCGACTTGCCTGGCTAACCAGCCGATGCCTCCTCTCTCTCTTTGATGTCACCTGAGAATCGGCGTGATGCTACTTTTTCAGCCGGCCTGTAAGCAGCCAGAGGGTCAAACAAAACCACCGTTTATGGAGACACAGTCCCAAACTCTGAGGCTTGAAAGATCATCATCTGCCTTTAATAGGATTTTTTCTTTTTTTTTGAGTAACTATTTGAAGAAATTACAGGCTTTTGCCCACTTTTGCTGGCATGCTTGTTGCAGTGCAATGATTATGCTAACGGTGAAATGATCAAGCTTTGATCACTCAGTTATCAGCATCGCAGCGCCGAGACCTGCGGGATGGGATGATGTGACAGCAGAAGGGCACAAGCGTAGCGTCCCACCCATCCATAACGCACTCCTCACAAAGCACGCCGCTCTTATCCCCGACACTCCGTTAATGCCCCATCCCCGTTTCTCGAGATCACGTGGCATGACCGAATGTTAGATATTTTCCTGTCTTTCGTGGATGGAAAGCTGCTGAACAGCAGTTCAAAGCGAGACAGTACATTAATTAGTGACAGCAATTTGCTTCCCTTTCCTTTGTTCCTGGGACAGCAGCGTGAAGATTGATGAAGTGGAGGCTAATTGGTGAGAAGCCACTACATCTACATCTACTGCTAATTGAGATGGAACAGCCATTAGGCCCGCGGTATGTATTAAGGTGTCAGAATTTATATTATTTTGTTCCTTAGCGTTGGGCGCGAGTGTGCATTTCATTCTTCGGCCATAAGCGCATTTTTAACTCGCGGTCGGAGCCATTAGCGATGCGGAGGAAGTCCAAAGTCCAGATTTCGAGCGGCACCGACTCCCCCCGTGGCATTTTAAAGTAGTCTTTCCCTGAGGGGCTGAAGAAGCAGCCAGAGCCTGTTTCGGAAGCCTGCCTTCGTCGATTGGTAGGCCACGCCATGCGGTGTGAAACAAACGGCGTGTTCGCGCAGCACTCCTGACCAATGGTTAAGGGCATCCATTAAAGAATGGACCTCACCGAGCCTTGGACTAACCCACTGGTCATTTCCTGGTCATTTCCTGTATGGAATAAGTGAAGACGGAACGGTTTTCAAATATACATACAACTAGTTCTGCCAGAGGCATCTAGGTCAGGCCCAGAATGTAAATACACACACACACACACACACACACACACACACACACACACACACAAAGCCATACTGAGATCTCAGGCGATGTCTGTTTTTCTCCTTCCTGTCACACGAACATCCATACTGACTTTTCTCCATTTCCAATTCCCTTACACTTCACTGCCGGGGTTCTAATATTCTGTTATATAAATGTTTCCCACATATAAAAAAGAATTAAATGTGGCAAACTGAATATTTCAGACGATTTGTATATTAATAAATTGTTGGGGACTGAAAGCTGCCCTGTGCCCAAGGCAAAGCAGAGGATATTTAACTGCCATGACAACATAAATTCATCCAGTCAGCATACAGGCCTGTTCTGTGTCACCCCCTCCCCACTTCACCTCTGCCCTCAGCTGTGTCACGACTGAATTGCAAAGCCTGCTCCTCCATAGCCCTGAAGCCTAATTAATGCAGACAGACTTAGTTAAGATGTCACTTTGAGAGCTCCTCGGCGACTCGAAGCGACAGCCAGCAATCAGTTTCCAATAGAGCAGCACCACAAAACTAATCAGAGAAATTGGCATCATTGAAAAAAGAAACGGTCCGCCAAAATGATGGAGAAATTGTAACCCCCCCCCCCATTCTTGACCCGTCCCACAGAACTTGTTCCTTCTCTAACCCCCTGGCCATGATGCTATAATTGCCATTTCTCATGGATGAGAAGTTAAACACCGCTAATCTGTCTCTGTGACCACCATCGTGACACGTCTGACCAAGTTCAGGCCTGCTGGGAGGTGCAGGTAGCATGGCTGGTTCCGTGATGACCTTCCTGGCCTGCTTTCACAGCATGCAGCTTCAAATCTACCCGAGACAGCAGAAGTTAACGTTTTTCAGGATTTCCCTAAATCATACGTGGCTTTAAATTAGCTGCTGGTTTAGACCCCAGAAAATGAGTTTGCTGCTGGAAATTTTCCTATAATACTTTCATTATCAGCTGATGCCAGCGGCATCCAGGAGTCGAATATCCTAATAAATGGGATGAAATCTGAATGGAGAATTCCTCCAAACAGGATACGCAGTCAAACAAGATACATGTGTTTACACAAAAAAAAAAAAAAATTCACCATCCAGGTGAAGTCTCAAGTACAGTAACTCCTATTATTAAATATGCGGCCATAATGTTTACATATATCTTCAGCCTGCCAAAGACCTTATACTTTAGAGCGTGGCCGAATTATAATCAGCACACATATACAACACCAGTCGTGCCACACAAGAGGAACCTGACAGGCTTATGCATATTAAACAACAATATGCAGGCTTCATTGATTAACAAATAACCAAACATCACTAAAACAGCTCATTTCTAAGTACTTAAAGTAATGAAATGTAGAACAAACAAAACAGTAGAACTAAAGATTAGATAAAGAAAACAGCTGCTGTTAAACAACCAGAACTAACCGAGATAATTCAGAAAGAATCAGAATAAGGTTTTTTATTGCCAAATTTGGCTTGGCATGTTGGTGCAGACACAACACAGGCATTAAGCAAGATCACCACCAGAAAAGCAGTGAAACGACTACAGTAGATACACAATAAACAAAAGATCATCCAGGAAAGCTGGGTGATGAAATACTACTAAATCAGTTTAAAGACAATTTAAATGTAGATTTGCAGACATTTTTAAGGGTGAAATGGAACAGACAGTGCACAAGGAATGTGGAATTGCAGCTTGATAAATTTGCTATTTATGACTGACGGGCTTATGCTGTGACATAAACGGCAAACAAGTATTCTTCAGAAAGGGGGTTAGAGGAGAAAAAAAATTGAGACACGACAAATCATATCTAGATCAGCTTAGAGTTCACACTGGGGCTCAAAGAGGAGGATTTTTTTAAATTTCTCCATAGTCAACAGGCAAGTAAAAGCTGATCCAATAGATTAGGACACACCCACGCTTGACACACTCCCCCGTTGCTAATGGGTTGTGTAACTGCTATCATGCATGTACTTCTGAACGCACAGACACGCTGCAGCACGTTTAGATCTTTGGAGATGACCTTCCCAGACTAGATTTCTGACTGATTGCTCAACTGCCAACACAGCCACCAAAAAACCAGACCGACAAGCTGAAGTCACTTGTGTTGAAAGCTGAATTGTGCCCACAGAACGCCAGTACGAGATCCTCCATCACCGAAGCTTAAGGCACACCCTGTCAGAGTTTACGGATCGTTGCAATTTTGCCGCTCGTGTCCCCGCGACGGTATGCCGCCCTCCCCCGCACCCCCCCCCCCCCCCCCCCCCCCCCCCCCCCGCCCCCGCCCCCCCCCCTTCCTCACCCATATATCACCACTCACACACTGCTCACAACACAACGG
>JAACJT020000105.1:1800373-1821601 GCA_009936485.2 Gymnarchus niloticus
GGGGGGGGGGGGGTCTGGGGGTTAAAACATGAATCTCACATCACGTTTAAATCATATCTCAAAGTGGTCTCGTAGGGGACAGGAAAAACGCAAGACTATCCAAAAAATGCATCAAAGAGTTGTTCACAATCACCTGCAATTATGTCTCTGGAAAAATCAGGCTTCAGTCCCCCAACGTGTCTTGCTCATTAACCTGTATGCTGAATGCTTGTCTACAGCAGCACTGTCTGTGGTCTGCTACTGTATTGGTTGGCATGTATTTATGGGTATTGCAGTTTGAAGGAAGCAGGCAAGAATTTCATCGTGGTATGAACACCACAACTGTTGCAGTTAGGGAAGATGGACAGAGAGATGCATGGGTGGTTGGACGGATATGGAAACGGCTTTGAAACAGAGCTGGTACGCATGGGGAATGGCGACTGCACTAAACGAGTAGAGGAGCACAAGACGGCGTAGAGGGCCGGTCGCAGATGGAAGCGACTCACAATTTTGCCAAAACATCTCTGGAACTCCACATAAGACTGACACTGGTGGTGGATGTTGGTCTTGCAGTTCTTACACCTCAGAGCGAATTTGTTGTTGACTGAGGGGTGAGACAGGATAGAAACGGCAGCTGAGACACTGATGACCACCCTTACACTAGTACCCAAACTAGTATAGGCTGACAGCATTCTCCAGCTATCCAGTAGGTATGGAAGTAACCCTCAGTGTTCTGAGACGCACTGCAGCAAAACATGAACACACACTATAATAATGCAAAATTGGCAAATCAGGTTAGTTGAATTGCAGCACGTTGGGTAGCAGCTAAATAACTCAAATGAGTAAATTCCAGGAGGCATTTGCAAAATGTTTTTATTTAATTTTGTAATGAACTTAATTTGTTTATGCTTAGGAGTGTATACTGAAGACCACACGTATTGCTTTGTGTAAAGGCCAGGGGTGAATGAGTAAAGCGCGGTGGGCTTGCAAACTCACGAACGATCATGCGGGCGCACACGTCGCAGAACTTAGGCTTCTTGCAATAGTGGTCCTTGAACTTGTGGGGCTTGTCGTTAATGGGCTTAACAGGCTCTGGCGGTGGGGGCTCATCCTTTTCTTCCTCTTCCACCTCCTCCTCATAGACGAAATAGACCTGCGGACGAGCGTGGGGTGTAACATTGCTACGCCCCAATAAATGCAAGGTAATAAAAAAAGCACAAATTTAAGTTCAGGATAACTAACCTACCCATGCTGTAATTGTAAAACAGCCAGGAGGTATGAAAGCGTCATGTACACTCATTCAGAACTGACAGTTTCATCATTTTCATTCTGTGCAGAACTCCTGGGGCCTGTTCCAGAAAGCAGGATCGACAAATCCTATAGTTGAACCTGATTTCTGATAGGAGAGAACTGAAAGTCCGACTTCAGGATTTGTCAATTTCCTGAATCTCCCTGAATTTCTCCAATCAGGAACAGGCAC
Source organism: Gymnarchus niloticus (assembly GCA_009936485.2). Lineage (NCBI taxonomy): Eukaryota > Metazoa > Chordata > Actinopteri > Osteoglossiformes > Gymnarchidae > Gymnarchus > Gymnarchus niloticus. The sequence goes on from JAACJT020000105.1 coordinate 1,801,833, forward strand.
CTGGTCTTTCTTGACAGAATGGGATCTATGTGGGTGTTAAGTAGTGGACAAGAGCTTAACCCCCTGCTACATCTGCCATAACTATCATGCCTCGGCAACACTGCCATTCACCCCTACGGCTCACATGGTATTCCCTGACATAGCTTCCTATGTAATGACATTTTCAGATTCAGTCAAGTACCTTTGCTTTTAGGACCAACTCTAACCGATAACATCGGAACCCCCTCCCATATGATTTTACTTCAATCTCATGCCATCCAGGGTGTCACCTATCTTGTACTTCCCTGAGGGATAGACTCCAGGTTCACCACAACAGTGTAACAGATAAGCCAATACGGAAAGTGAGCTCTGAAAGGAAGAACTCCTTAGAGGTGACAGATCAATGTCAGGCAATCACGAAACAGGTGCCAGCCAGACGAGGATGGGCCTTCCCCTTGAGTCTGGTTCCTCCCAAGGTTTCTTCCTCCTGAGGAAGTATTTCCTTTTCACTGTCACCCAGGGCTTACTCTCTGGGGACCTTGGGCCCAGATCTATATAAAACACTGTGATAATGCACTTTGTTCAAAGTGCTACATCAGTGAAATTCATTTCTGTGAAGGTTTTTCAGAATGTCGAGTATGAAACTAAAGAGAGAATACTGACCCATGAACTTTGACCCTGTTTCTCTCCCCCTTCCAGGCCATGGATTAATGTTACTGTAATTACTGCCAACAAAGGCCTACTGAGATGTTCCTTTTAAAAGAAGCCAAGATGTTCACACCTTATATGGGGGACATTCCTCATTCCTTTTCCTTGTCATAGAGTCATAAGAGAATTTCACCCTTGAGCCAGAAAAGCCATGAGGACCACTTCATCCAACCCTGACCCAAGGTGCCCCTTCACCTGTATCTCATCCCTCCATCCTCTCCCATCCTAGGAGAGCAAAAACCTTCCCTCCTTGTTAATTAGCTCCCCCCCCCCCCAGAGATCACGCCGCCATCTTCATAATGTGCCAGCAGCACAGCTGTGGAATTAAGGGGGCTCCGAAAATAGACCTCAGAGACCGGTAAAACTCCCGAATGCAGCTGATGGAAAGAGTTTGACACCATTCCTAAATATACTAGAGACCACAGAGCTGCTGCTTCACAACACGGTGGAGCGAAGGCTCATCCCAATGTCCTTGGTAGCCATCGGCTTAAATGATGTTTTATACAGGGCTGAGATGGCCAGAAAGGTGGACTTCCCCCTGACAATGAATTGCTATTCCGCTTAGCCCATTTTTGGTTTGTTAGCAGGGCAGGATAGTAAAACCAACTTGTGGGGGATAACTTAAGGTTCAGTGTTACCGTATTATCTTGTTCTTTCACAAAATTGTCTGGAACCGGTGGGTTGTCATGGATATCCAAGGAATCCTTGTCATCAAGCCTGAAACATGTATGCACAGCAAAGACTTGAGTGCAATAGCCACATTAACATATACAGCCAGGAAATGCAATGCATCCTCAAATACAGACGTGCCGTGTTATAAATGCCAGGAAACGTTTCAGGCTGAATTTGAATAATCTAAATGTTGCTGACTCTAGATGGAAGCGTCAAAACTTCTCCTGGCACTAGCATTAGCAAAATACTACAACATAAAAAAAAAATAAAACGACGGAGTTGACTGGCAACCACTGGTTCTGAGTGTAGTCTAATTCTGCTGCACCAATGGGATTACAAAGAAATGGCTGCCTGGTTCACCCCAATGGGAAGTGGGTGGGGCCCAACTGGTAACAGACAGCGCATAACCCTATCAATGCAGTCAAAACCTGCACTTAAGTACTGAAACGGCTTGTGTAGACAGATGGGCTTTCATTTGTGAGCCAGCAACTCCTCAGGAAGGACATGTCCACATGGGCTTCATGACGTGGAAACAAACTCACGCACAAACAAACTTCAGGTGGGACTCACTGGTCGTACTGTGCCATGGTATGCTGAAGGTCAACCTGGTTGCCAGCAGATGGCGCTCTGCTCTGTGGAGACAACACCTTTCACATTCCAGCACCAAATTCCTCCTGCTACTATACGTCTAGCAAAACTCCATTTTTGCTTTTAGTCAGAAGCACTACAATGGGAATGTCAATTTACAGTCAAGTTAATTTTTCATTCTGGCCTATAATGAAGACTAAAACATCCACAGAAAAGTCAACAAATGGCATGCACAAGCTCAGTTTTGACTTTTTTTTTTAAATGCCAAATGACTAGTAAAAAGTGGGGCAGACTAACACCTCTGTGCCATACGTGCTCATCTAAAGAGGAGAAATGCCCTTCCCTCAGGGTTAAAAATAAGAGCATTGCTTCAGTTGTGCTGACAAGTCCCATTTAGCGAAAGAAAAGCCTTCATGTCTGCTGGCGCCAGCAGCCAACTGACATTGAAACGTGTTAACCTCAAAGCAAAATTTGAGGATCAAACTTCAGATTCTTGGGCAAAATCAAAGGAATGGTGGTGAGTTCGCAACTAGCAGACCCCCATGAGTTCATAACAGAACCAGCCAGGATAAATGAAGACAACTACAGCATCCAATCCTTCTGAAATCTGCCTCTTACCAGTAGGATCGCTTCCTTGCTGGAGGGTTCCACACAACTTGGAGGTACAGTTGGAGACTACACAGATTTACTGATTGTTTTCATCTAGTGCTGGGTTTGGTCCTTTAGCTGGTGAGCTTTCCAGAAGGCATTCTGACAGGTGGAAGTGGTGAGGGCAGCATATGCTCCCCCCCCCCCCCACTCTGGGACTTTTTGTACGTCAGCCTGATGGCTTGGGACAACTGTCACCCCCCCCACCCCAAACCAGACTGTGCGTAGCTGACGAAGAGAAATAAGAGATCCTCCCCTGCCGCAACAGCACCATAGTGACCCCACTTCAACCAAACCATCCATGTCACACACACAATGCCATAAGCGCTGTTGTCCCTGCTGTCACCATCTTGGCGTCGCATAGAGGGGAAAAAAAAATCTAAAACCAAAGTCAAATTAGCACTTCAGCAGCAAAAGGAGGACACGTTAACTCCATCAGAGCACGTTTTGCTATCGAGGAGGACTAAGAAGGTGTAAAGAGTGGTCTCAGTATAGTGTCTTGTAAAAAAAGAGATTTGACATTTCACAATTGGAAAGCTATTGACTACGCATATGTATTGGCATGTATTTAGTTGGGTCCCTCAAGGCCGACGCATCGCATCTCAACCTGCAATGCTGTCCTCCGGGCAGCAGGAGACACTGTTCACAATGCCAAGCTAAGGACCCTTCTGGCTCTGCTGATCTGAGCAAGAAGACCATTTGCACTCACAAAGCAGAAACACACACCAGACTTTTAACTTCATTTATATTTTTAAAAACAAACAAAATAACAGATTAAATAAAATTTACAGTAGACATATGCAATCATTGTGCACTTTTTAAATAACTTTTGATACGTTCTGCACAGCTGTCAACAAAAAACGCAAACACAATACGGGGAGGAGTGGGAGTGATGGAGAGAAGGGGGTGAAAAATCAGGGAATAAAGGGGGCATTAATGGACCCACAGACGTGGGGGGGGGGGGGGGCATCACTGAATATAAAGATTTCTTTAAATCCTTCCATCACTTATATAAATATTGAACCAAGAATAATTAACAAAAACATTTGAGGGGAGAAAACAAAAATAAAGGCGCAATACAGAAACCCACAAGAGCAGAAAGTCAAACAGAAAGCGAGAGAGAGGAAGTAACTGTGCGTATGAAAGGCTAAAAGGGTCTGACAGACTGTAGGAGGCGAGGAGACAGGAGAGAGCAGAAGGTGGGAGCGCCCAGAGAGAACCACCCAGGCTGACGGTCCAGTGTCCCTTAGTGTGCTACACAACCCCGTCGCATATGCACGCATGTACACTGCAACGACACACGTGATCACGTGTTCTGTGTGCTTCTAGTAAAAAGAAAGAGCTAATAAAAAAAAAAAAAAAAAAAACCCATGTGCCATTGGAGAGCACCTGCACCCCTTCGAGCTCTGAACACTGCTCCCCACTCACCCCGCAGCACCCAGGCACACAGGTACGCACACACGCGCCCCCTCCCCTGCTCTCTCCGGCTCCTCACTGGGAACTGGCCCTCTCCAGGATACGCAGGTCATAGTTCTTTTTGGCCGCCCTCAGCTTGAAGAGGCTGGCGCTGTTGTTGAGTTTGAAGGACGCGCTTTGCGCGGCCATGGTGTTGGGGAACACGGCCACCACTGTGTACAGGTGGGCGGGGTCGCCCGTTTCGTTCTTGCTGGCCCCACCTCCCACACCGCTCCGTCCTCCCTGCGAATCCTTAAGCCACTGGATCTTGGCGCCGCACAGCGACAGCTGGTTGAAGAGCTTCTCCGCCTCGGGCCGCGAGATTCCTTCTGGCAAATCGGTGACCTCCAGCACCCGGCTCACGACTGCCACACATGGAAGACAAAGGGGAGAGAAAGATGAGATGGGCAGGTTACAGTGACAAAGGGAAGACCCAGGACCACAGGGGCTGTACGACATTGCAATGGACTGAGGAACCAGAGAATGCATATGAGAGACAAAGCCAAAGTAAAATGGAACACACCGAACGCCCGCGATGAAAATGGCAGCAGCAGATGGGAGATGTGTTTGACCCCCCCCCCCGGTGACTCACCGACGTCAGTGGTGCCCAAGTCTGTGGAGGCCGATTTTAGTGTCTGCCTCTTCCCTCTTGTCCCATGCTTCATGCCACCTTGGCCCTGGAACGCAAGGGCAAGAAAACATCTCTTTCAAATTACAATGACAAAAAGGGAGAGAGAGAGGGAGGGAGGGAGGGAGGGAGGGAGGAAGAGAGAGGGAGAGAAACAGATGCATGTCTGACCTGATGGGAGCTGTAGGACTGGCTGTGCATTACTGGCGGTGGACAGAGGCTGTACTGCAGTGGCTGCCCAAGGAGAGAGTAGCGGCCATCCCCTGTGAGGAACAAAGCACGACTATCAGGTCTGCCACCTAATAGTTCACTCAAAATTTACACCTGATACACAGGAAAAGTACGGGCTGTCTGAGCACAGAGGGGGCCAAGGGTGTACCACAACTGGTAAAGGTTAACTATGTGAAAGAAAGCAAGGTCAGCCCCTCAGCACGCCTGTGCCTTATGGCATCACCCCATTTCGGCCGCTAATCTCCCATGTGGCCGTCTGCAGGTGCACACTGTTCAGAGGTACCTTGCGCAGCTCCTCCGGGTCGGGGGAACTGGGAGATTAAAGGGAGGGGCCCCAAGCCAGGACACATGCTGCTGACGCTGCCTGAGGGAGAGGGGGTGGGGGACTGTGTGGGGGAGGCCAGGGGGCTGCTCAGCTGGGTACTGACCTGTAATAACCAAGGGGGTACATCAATCTTCAGTCTAAAAGGTCTTTTCAAACTGAATCAGGCGCTGGCATTTCTACAGTGATCACATGCTGATACATTTTAATCTGAAGTAACAGGGAGCGTTATTTACTGGAATGACGGTAACGGTAGGAGCGCCCCCTACCTGCGGGCCCGACTCAGCCTTGTACAGCTCCCCTGGTTTGTTGGGCCTTTGCTCCAGACTATAGTACTTGCAAGGGTTCCACTGCACCATGGGGGCATTCTGGGTGGGCTGGGGGCCATTTGGGACACTCAGCTGCATCACCATCACACCGGGCCCAGGGGGTGGGACACCTGGGGTGACACACCGGTAAACACATGGCTCAAAACATACACACAGGCTGGATGCTAGGTAGTGGATAAACATTAAGGTCACCAAAAGGTAAGGTCACCATTGTGTCTGCTTTGGGCATTTTGCTCAAATCTAAACTACTAGGCTACTGCCCAATGCACTACCAGATGCTAAGCAGATACCTACAGTGTACATATGAATCACCAGCATATATAAACTGATGTCAAGCAGACAAGAATGTGAGGAAACAGAACCTGGAACAGCAACACTTACTTGAATATTGCTGTGGCATCTGCTGGAGGTTGCAGGGTGAGGATGACTGTGTCATCTGGTACTGCTCAGAGCTGGGGGGCTGCAGATACCCCACAGACGGGCTGCGGCAGGGAAAGGCGGCAAACACATCATGACAAACGGGCCAGGTGACGACTGCCAACAGCAGATCACAGCATGGAGAGCAGCTGAAGATCATAAAACAGCAACTTCTACCACAGTCCAACATGCTAAAGGCATGAAACTCTAAACAGCCTACACAACTAAATGGCTAGAGAGTGAGCAGAAGGCACAGCATTGGGCTAAGATAACAGGAATCGAAACAATGTATTTTCCCTCCAGCCTTCCAAACAGAAGACAGTATTTTAATTTTTGGTAGCCTGCGACGATCGGAGCCGAACAACAAGTGGCAGGGGTCGCGACCTGGTGCTGTTCTGCTGCGTGGGGGTCAGGACGCTGTAGTACACAGGCACGGCCCCCTGCACGGACTGGCTGGCCGGCACCATCACCGACTGCTGGAACTGCGGCTGCACCACCTGCTGGGACTCGTTGGCCACCGGCACCTGGAAGGGGGGAGTGGAGGTGTGAGGTGACCGTACTGTCTGAACGGTGGAACCCGGGTTCCGTTATAGGACCCATCCAACAGTAAGGCTGTACAGAAATGCTTAATCACGTTGGGCTTTTCTGAGTCTGTACATACCGTTTCATGACCTAGTATATGGATAGCCCTGTTAATTAGTGGAACTGGCTAATTAAGCCACAGCCATTGTTGACACAGCTGTATACTTAAGCACACTGCCATGCAATCTACAAACCCTGTGTCATACTGAAGAAATCAGTGACTTTCAACATGGCACCATCAGAGGACACCACCTTTTTAACAAGTTAGTGTGTCAAATTCCTGCCCTGGTCAACTGCAAAAGATTGCGTTAAGAAAACTTCTAAAAGCAACGAGAGTTCAGTCGTGAAATGGTCAGCCACACAAAGAGAAAGGGACCTGATCACCCAGCATCAATACCCAACCTGAATGGTAGCCAATCCCTCCAACAATACTGCGCCATCTAATAGAAAGCCCTCCGAGAAAAGTAGAGGTTATTATAGGGGCAAAGAGGACCAACTTCCTGTTTATACCCTTGGTTTTGGAACGAAATGCTACACAGGCAGGTGACTACATAATTTATATGATCACTTACACAGATCTAAAACCCTGAAATGTCACCCACTCATGGTGAAGATACCTGATAGGAAGGCATCGGGGGATACTGGACCATCATGCCCTGCATCTGCCCTCCCATCCCGGCCCGCTGGGTGCCAAGGAGACCAGGGTTCTGGGGCTGCTGCACTCCCATCATGCCCTGATAGGCTGGCTGCTGGCTGGGCATTATTGTTTGGAGAGCAGCTGAGGAAGAGCAGGAGAGGGGCATAAACACAGGGCAAGGATGGTGATGGGGGTCCATGATTCAGGTGAAGCTCCACCTCCATGGCAGTCCTGCTATACCATTCCTACAGCAGACAGCAATTACGAGACTCCCGTTTCAGTGATCATAAGAAGAGTAGCGGAAAAAAAACAGCAAATGTATGGCACAGGAAACCTAAGCACATTTTAATATCAGCAGCATGAGTATAATTAACAGGCTCATAGCAGAGCTGGGAGGGGGTACTGACCAGATTGCTGTGGGGGCTGAGACCGGTGGGGGGCATAGGACACCTGGTGGGACACAGTACGATACTGCTGTCCAGAGCTCGGATACTGCCCAGGGGGGTAATAGGACACCTGGATCTAGATGAGGGGGAGAGAGAAGGAACACACACACACACACACACACACACACACACACACACACACACACACACCACGTTTATCTTGTACCTACACAGCTAAGTGGCGGCACACACAGACAGTGGCAGGAACTGAGAGAGTTGTAACACTGGTGTTTGACATGAAGTGAACAGGTCTGAGGAGCAGAAAGGGCCCCTCGGTGGGAAAAGCATGGAGGAACAAAGTAACTGTCTCCAACACGACCATGTGACTAATTATACATGCCTACAATTCCCATGACCCATCAGTTCCCAACCTTGGGGGTCACTTGATATGCACGTGGTCACGAGAAAGGTTAAAAATAGATATTAGGTGTAAATAGTTACGCATAAAACGTTTCTAGCAATTTGCATACTTACATAGTCCTCGAATTATGAGGCGAGCAGAATAAGTCATAAGCCTGTCAAAATGCCACTAATCATCAATAAAAGGCTATACTCATTTCATAAAAATTCAATACAAGCTTTTTACATCTTCAGGCACAGGTTATAGAAAGTATTTTAATACACAATGTATAGCTGGCAATACTGCGTTTGAAATGAAAAAGAAGCCTTCATTTTGAGCTATAAGCAATGGATCATATCACACCATGTCAGTGGCTCCTCTAAATCACACCATCTAGGAATAATAAATTAGCCTGATGTGTAATGAACTGATCAGCTTCGACATATGATGAGCAAGTACTGTTGAGATCCTGAATTAAAGTCTACACTTCCAGCAGGTTCCAGGACCAAAAGGTGGCAGAGAACCATTCACATCCTCTGATCCAAGCTGGAAGCACTCAGCTGCATACCTGCTGTGGGGGCGGAGCTTGCATGTAGCCCTGGGGAGGGGGTGGGGGCTGTAGGACTGACTGGGAGGGAGGCGGTGGCGGTGGAGGTGGAGGATGTGGATGTCCGGAGCTGGGCTGGTACCCAGACGGAGGGGGCATGGGCTGACCACCAGCCGCCAAGATGTAGCCGGTCTGTGGAGGAGGATGCTGGGACAGGACAGCAGGGGGAGGCTGGTACATTTGGGGGGGTTCTGGAGCCTCACTGGACCCCTGCCGGCTCAAGGTCATCTGGCCAAACTGAGGGGCCAGGTCATCCGTCTGAGAAAGGAGAGCAAATGGAGGGCAAAACAGGATTCATGCTTTTTTTTAAGGTACACGGCTTGTCATTTTGTTGCAGGAAACAAAGCATGAATTGCAGATACCGACACCCCAAAGCTAGAGATGACAGAAGACCCCTCATTTAGGGGTGCAAGACAGACAGCGTGGCTTGCATAGTCCTGAGGAGCCACCAACACACCAAAAAGCACCACTAGGTGCCACTGGAGAGTAAATTATGCGCTTGTGCTCAGCAGCCAACGCCTGTGAGGACTGCGATCTGACCACCATTAAAAAAGGGAAAAAGATACCATGCAGCCAGTGGGCATAGGCACGGACTGACACATGCACTACTGGCAGAGGAGTAGTGCTTCACGTCGCGAGGCTCTACCAACACAGCTACAACCTTCAGCTTCCTCAACACCTTTGTAAGGACCCCTCAGAGTCCCTAATGCAGACTAAGTGCATGACCCCTTTTAAAGATGGTCTACACTGACCCCCTGCAACATCCTGTTAAGCACGCCTGACAAGCAACCTTTCGTGCAAATTAAAGACCATCTTCCCTGAAGCTGTTAAGTTGCAGCCAAACAGACCCTACTGCTCCACACAATGAGTCACCTCCATCAATGATCAGCACGCATTCAGTATGCGTGTTTACGCTCATTACATTTTCCAACTCTGATGGATAAAACTGGGAAACAAACCATTTCACTACAGCCATTTCAGAAGTACTGTTACAACACAGAGTTGGACAAAAATGTCTTAAATGATAGAAACTCTTGAAGAGGAGCTTTTGGGCAATTTTAATTTTAAATGGGCTGTTTCCTGCTGAAGTGTGTTGCTGAGGTGTTGGATCAACGTTGGCCCAAGCGAGCTGGCAGAAAGAACACAGCACATCAGCTAGGTAGAGAGATAGGCGGCAGGAGGACAAGGAGAATATCACTGTCTGGGTTAACACCACATCCTTTCAATATTTCTTGCCCAAAAAACATAATAACCGAAACCAGTGACAGCGAGGGAGGTCAGTGCGAACCCAGCAGAGACTAAAACTTTGACTGTCCTTGAGGCACCTACAGCTTACAGGTGTATGCAGTGGCCACACCTAGAGTAATGAGCAATTCAACAGGAGGTACACCACTCACTGAAATGGCCTGGAAGGACAAAACAAATCAGCACTTTCCAGAATGTGAAAAACCCTGGTCTAAACCCTTCAATTGTCCAGCACAGCAGAGCCTTTGTGATCGCTGCTTCAAAAATTACTGGCATCACATCCAGGGTGCATCTCTGCCTTGTGCCCCATGCTGACCCCCCCTCCCCATATGACCCTGACTAGGGGATTAGCATTTAGAAAATGGATGCTTCAATATATCGTGGGAGGAGAGGAACAAAAAGAGAGGCAGGCCGGATGGGTACCATATTGTATTGCTGGGGAGGAGAGACAGGCAGGAGGACCTGGGGGCAGGAAGGACTGGAGTAGGACACAGGCTGCGGGTTTGGCTGTAGAGAGGGAGGGAGGGAGGCCCATGGGAGTGAAGAGGGGGACCAGGGTGAGAGAGCAGCAAAGAATACCAGGAAGAGGAGAAATTCAGTGTTCAATAACCTCTCAAACCATTTCAAGACTTATTTACACAAGAAAATCCCTGTGAGACCAAGGATCTTTCTCAAGAGGCTTTTACCAAAATGGCAGGCATGAAACAGACCTTAAGAACTCTGAGTAGCAACGCAAGCACCGCAGAATGAAGAACACAAAGACTGAAGACATTTACATTCAAGCAGGAATTACGACATCTCGTGAGGCAGACAGAGACTGACACAGACACAAAAGAGGTTCTGAACTGGAGGTGGGCTGGACTGCCATGCTGTCAGTCACTAGCCGGCTTAACACCTCGAAGGCTATAAAGTGACCAATGAGCTGAAAGCGGACTGAATAACTGAGCATGACAAATCGCACACAGCATGGGGTTAGGAAAGCCTTGTCCTCCTTACCTGAGCCATGATATGGTTTCCCATGGGGTGTTGAGTTGGGGTGGGCAGCAGGGCCGTCTGAGGGGGGGCCTGAGTCTGTTGCCCCTGAGACTGCTGGGGGTTTGAGGGGCAGGGCAGCAGACTTCGGCCAGGCTGGGGACATATGTCCTGGGTGATCAGGGGAAGACCTGAGAGGAAGAGAGAGCCAGGCCATGGTAACAGATCAAACCAACTGCAAAGAAAGAGGCTCCTCTCCAAGCTCTCTCACTTCCTTACACCCCTTGACAAACATTCTTAATTAAAACATTTACATGCATGACAGTCTATATGGCTTTAGGGTACCTGAAACCCTCCCAACCATCCGCAGGACTGCAAAGATCCACAGCTTCATGCCCTCGTGACGTCTCGCGGCCATAACCCTACAGTTGCTTCATGCCCTCATCAAGTCTTTTAGCCGTACCCCTAACCCATCTTCGTCCGAAACACCTTACTTCACAGAAAATGAGCCTAAACTCCCCCACCCCCGGCCGTACCGGAGCGCGAGCCTCGGCAGCTCCCCTGTGAACCCTTGCTGCCCAGGCTGTCCCCACGCGTCAGGATGGAGATCCCCGAGAAGCTGCTGGCCTTCGTGACGGGCGGCCGCAGCGTGCGGCTTGAGCTGTCCGAGTCAGTGCTGCTCCAGGGCCGTGGCTCCAGGCACTTCATCTCACTGTCTGTGCTACTCTGGCGACTGCTGGACGCCCGACTGGAGCTCTCGCGGTTCCCCCTGGGGTGGGAGAGGTGGAGTGAGGAGGAGGAAAATGGGAAAAAGACAGGTGGGGGGACAGGAGCACGTGGACAAGCGCACGCACACACGCACAAACTCACACGCTAGCGACGGCCAACAACAGACGGCGCATTCTCACACGCACACACGTGCACCGCGTACAGCCAACGCATGCAGAAACGAAGTTACGCCCGACACTCCACGACCAACGGAGGATGTGAATCCCGGTCCAAAGATGGCACGTGTGTCAGCTGCAGGTACGAGGACCTTGTGGTCTTACTGACACACACACACACACACACACACACACGCTCCCAAGCACGCTCCCAAGCACGCACGCACGCACGCACGCACTCCCCCATCTAGGCTCATCTCCAGGTTCAGGAAGTGCCTTACACCGCTGAGACGGTTGGTCAGGCAAGATCACCAGAGTCCCAGTCATGTCTGTTAAAACAAAGGGGGTGAAACCCTGATGACATTTAGCATGTGCACATGGTGGGCAAGTGCTGAAACCCCCCCCCCCCCAAGGAGTCAGGACACACCAAACAGGAAATACCCACCCACAAGACACTGCAAGCTGTCCCTGATAAGAGGAGTTCAGACAGTCTATAAAAATCTGTTATACACATGACTGCAGAGAAAGTGGAAAAACAAAGAGCCATTCTGTAAAACATAGGCAATTTATGAGCTCTGGGGAGAGAACACACAAAAAAGGTTTTTGAAGGTGGCGTTGGATGAATATTTCAGCAAGGCTGTAATTAATGAATGAGCCATTTCAAGCCCTCTGTTAGCCTATTTAAAGCAGAGACCTCTGCCTCCATCAGATAAAGATGGAAAGAATAGAGATTCTGCTCAGTATCACACACTATCATCATGATCCTTTTTCACTCCCCAAGTCCAACTCCCTGTACACAGAAGTGGAATAACGTTCCGGAAACGTTCCTCTATACGCAACATCTCGCCAGTTCCTGTAACATTCTTTCCATTCCCTCGAGCTGGGATCTTACAACGGGGCTGATGCAGGTAACATTAATGGCTGCAACCAGGCAGACAAAGCAACTTCCAAATCAGGCAACCGTAGGAAATCAAAGCAATCTTAATTTCGTGTTCAAACCCTTACCCAACAGTAGAAATGGTTCCATTTATAAAAATCACACAAATACAACAGCTAATGAAGATGGAACCCCGCCCCCCTTTTTAAACTTTCAGAGCAGTCCACCAGCCAAAGCGAGATGATCTCGTCTCCCATGCTTGCAGATAAACTCCCAGGTCCAGCCCAATTCACCTTCCTATTGGCAGCAACCGAGGGCTAAAGCACCAACCCAGTGATCAGGAACATACAGGTCAGGAAGATGCATCTTGTACAGTAGGGATGCTGCAGGGATGAGCGCCCGATAAAGAACCACAAAGCGGCCATGCAGAGGGGGCGGTGGGTGGAGGGGGGGAGAGGAGACCCACTTTGCGTAGCCAACGGCAAGCAAGAACACAGTCACCACCGATGGGTATGACAACACACATCACACCCAGTACCTAAAGATCTGCCTCCTCTTTTGGGAGCTAGAAGAATAGCCGTCAGTGGTAAGTCTGCGGCACAGGGGGAGAAACACCAGGGTTATTGACAAGGGGAGACGGGCAAACCGGCTGGCTCTAGAACAGCAAGAGCACCAAAACACACACGCGCACACACACGGCTTCACACTAGACCAACTAAGAACGGGGGGGCTTTCTGAAAGCTCCACAGCCCGCCCCATCCAGTCCCTCTCAGCTCTCTATACTGCTGCTTGAAAACAAGCGTCAGCCACACTTAACTCCAGAGGACACCAACAGGGTCTTCACAGGCTTTTAATGAACAGAACTGGCACAACTAGCAAGTGCCTACTTCTCTGAAACTCCATGCAATTCACCATCCCCCCCAAAAAAAATATAGGTTTTAAAATGCACTGGGTGCTGCAGACCAGGGCACCCCAGCACATCCTCACAAAGATTACCAGCAATGGTCGAGGTCACGAAGGAGTCAGGCAATTTCTGGGTAGGAACGCCTACAAGCATTTTTGACGTGCACAATGATGGAAAACCCGGGAGGAGGGGGGGGAATTTTGACAGAGGTTATTTTCCCGCCTAAATTTAATTGCTGTGGTTTTTATTTTCACCAACTCCTCTTATCTCTAGGAGTCTATTCCTACTCAATTAACATCAACATGTACTGTAGATCACTCCTAGGTTCCTATCAAGTGACTGTTGGGAAGATACATAAACCAGACCACACAGGCTGGACCTGACATTCACACTGGTGCTTTGGGAGGCTTACCTGTTGTCATTGATGTATCCATTCTGGGAGGACTGGTGGGGGAGGGGACAGAAACACCAGAAAATCAGGGGTAGCTCCACCCATCTCTGCTGAGGTCATAGTTCAGATACCAAGGCAGCATTAAGACATAAAAATCAATGCCATGCACACTAAGCTTGATTTGGGTGTCAGATTTCATTCCGTCTGGAAACAACAACAAAGGAAGGGCCTTCAAGGCACTACGCACCTCCTCTCCTAGCAAAGACTTACCATCGGTAGCGTCATTCATAACGGGCTCCCACGAGCGGCACGCTCACCTCTCGGGCGAAGATGCGGTCCCGCACCCGTTGATATTCCTCCTCTCGCTCTTCAATGGACTTACTGCGCCGCCCATCCTGTAGAGGTACACGGATCTGCCAGGGGTGGAAAAACACTCTTCAGAGCAGAATGTCTAAGCAGGTCGGCCATCAGGTCAGCCAAATTAAGCCTCTTTACAGTGGGAGAATGTGAGCATTATATAAAACTGTAAGCTGACTTAAACCAAGGCAGCTATTTAAAAAAAAAAAAAACTGCTGTAGCCTTGAAAATATTGGTCTGTGGTTGATTCCTTAGGTTTATGCTAACATGTATTTTGGTCATTTCTGCAATATACTCATTCGTACTGTACATCAAAAACATCCAAATCAAAGCCTTAGTGTTAAGATTTCTTATGTTAAACATTTACAAATAATAGAAGCAACAGAACCTTTGTACAGACAAGTTCTCAAAAGGACAGTTTACATGGTTAAAATTTGTATGCAAGGAGGTTCATGTCACACATATTGCACAGTACTGATCATGTGAACCTATTAACACTCTCAAGCAGGCTGGGTCCAGGCACTGGCATACACCAATGATCTGAGAAGGAACTGGCTGGCTGGCAGCCAGCCCCTGAGGACAGGGTAAATCTGGCACACTCCTACCTGGTTGTCATCCTTGTCCATGCTGGCATCATCCCTCTTCAAAATGAACTTTTTCTGGAAGTCCATATTCCTCTCATCCTTGATGTGTTCAGAGAACCTCTGCTCTGGGCTGCGGAAAGAGACAGTGGAATGAGATGGAGGGAAAGTAAAACGGGACCAAAGGGGGGTAGGGAGGAAGGCAATTTTGGACCCTAAAATCACACCATCTGTTGTGCAGTACAAGCTGGAAACCATGAAACCACATCCAGTGTGATATGTCCAACACTTGCACACAATTTACATGTTACATTCAGCCCAGACTAACTTTCATATACATATACCAAGTGCTATACAAGGCGTTTAGCATTTTCGTGATAAACCTGCAACCTGATAATCAACTGCAAAGCACCCCCTTCTGGCAGAACGCAGGCTGGACACTCACATGCGTGTGTTGCCAGTCTTGTTGATGATGACCGCTTTGCCAGTCTGGTCGACATTGTGATCCATGCCGAAGTAGGCTGCCACACGGTGGAGCAGCATGCGGTGGTACGAGGTCATCTGGGGGAACTTCTTGTACTGGTTACTGAACAGGGCGGGACAGGCAGAGGTGGGGCGCACGCACACACAGAGTGAGAAAACAGGATAGAAGCACACATAGGGGAGGACAGGCTACTTGATGCTACAGCACGTGTGTGTTACAAGAGAGCAGGAAAGGCGGCCCATTAAAAATAATGACCATTACTGTTTTAACACCCAATACATTAGAACAGACGTGGGAAATGAATGCTCATTTGCCTTCAGGGCTCATACATACTTGTCATCGTTAATGAACTCCAGAATATCTTGTTCCAGTTTGAGCAGCATCATTCGGTCCCTATAAAACAGCAGCAGGATGTGTTGTGAGGTCCTTAAAAGGTACAGGGTCTGACTTCCAGATACCCGGAGCATTGAAGATGACCCCACTCAGCAGGTGGCACTCACATACCGGGGGTTGTTTTTCAGTGTGTTGACCAGGAATTCATGTACGTCGATACCAGTGGAGTCAGTGTATTCCTGACTAGAATCTTCAGAGAAAATGGAGTTGGAATCAAGGGAAAAGCAATGAGAATAAGATTAATAGTGTGTGAATATTAATCTTCACTAATGACAAGGTAACACACAAAGCAAATGGTGAGAATTAGCATCAAAATTGCTTCGTCAAAATGCTCCTCAGACTGGCTTTGAACTATCTGGTGACTCCGTGAAAACTCAACAGGCCCAGCACGACCTGCATACCGCGAGACAGCATCTTCCGCGGCGTCTTCTCCTTGTTCTTCTCCCTCTCCTCGTTTTCATACTCATCTTTGGAGGACTTCTCCTCCTCCTTGTCTGAGGGGCAGCTGATGTGCAACTGGATGATATCCTGTAGAGAAGAGGAAGTAGACAGGAAAGGAAACCAGATTTACCAAGCAGGCTAAAGATAAGATCCGCCTCACAGTAAGACAGACCATACGATAATGTCAATGGCTACGATAGGAGCAAACAAAACCAACACAGAAGCATTTAAGTCACTTTGTGTACCAATTTTAAAGCCTCATTATCACGAAGGATGGAAAGTATAGCAACCCCTATGTTAGGAAGCAACACAAACTTTTAAAACGTATCACAAGCATAATCAATATTTAATTGACAATTGGTTATTAGCATCACTAAGAATGAAAATTTCATGCAGACCTCAGAAAAATCACTTTAAACATGACTCCCGAATGGCAGGTTTCGTTCAAGATCGTTAATGATGCTTAAACGATGTGAATCAAACATTGTGCAACATGTGACGACAAATGGCACCCACAGAATGAGGAACTGCTTTTTATTCTGTTTGGTTGTGATACCTGATTACTGCCATATTTCAAACAGCCTTATTTTACTGGCAAACTACTTCCTATCCTGACTAATCACCTTTGCAGATAAGACTGCATTTATCACCAAGATGAATAACGGCAGAATTAGGTTATGGTGTTGGTTTGCTTAGCTCACATTCTTAATCCAGAGGCAGTTTGCTACCCATTTATACACCAGGGTATATTCCATGAATATCTTGCCAGGATACCTCTAGTGCTCCAACTGGAATACATTTGCAAGTCTGTCCCCTTAGCCACTATGCCACCTGCTGTTCATTATGAATAGCACAAAGCCTGGAAGCTGACTGGGGCCTTCTATAGTTCACTCTACCTGCATTGCCACAACCCACACATACAGACACGTCATTGGCACCGCGGGGCCTGACAAAAGCCACCCAATCAATCAAGTAAAATAGGGACACGGTCTCACAGAGAAGTGGCACCTGTGTCTCGCAGGGTCCATCGGCATTGAACGAGTTTGAGGATTCCTCACACACTGCTAAACTCCGCACCAGTTTCAGCTTGGCATTGGACTGAAGAGAAGAGAAAGCGTATACATTTTGCTGTACATTAAAGAGTGAGAGACACTTGGAGGCAACCAGTTAGATGTTAAAAACCTAAAAAAAAAAAAAAAATCCACATCAGATGGATAAATTCCATGAGGGAAAAAAGTTGACAAAAGACACGATGAGTCAGATATGTGCTACTTTTAATTAGCAAAAAGCACAATCATTTTTATTGCTAATCCTGCAGATTTAAAATGGCTCCTGGTGCATTTTTAAAAAGAGTCCCCCAACAGAACAGAGGAACAGTATCCTAAAAGCTCTAAACCAAACCTGCAAACACACCTAGGTACACAAAAAATAAAAGATGTTTGTCCTAAATACAAAACAGTAAACATGTAATGCCAAAGTAAAAAAATCACAAGCAGGGTCTCAGTAATAGCTTCATTCACAAGTGGAGCTGACACACTTGGCATCTCGGCCAACTAGTGCAGAGGATATACAGGAAATGAGGTCAGCACAGCAGGAAAAAAAAATCCTCACTCTCGCTGCTTGGAGAACTGACCCAGATACTGAACATGGCAGCAATGCAGTGAAAGGTCAGAAAAAAGGAGGGGGGAGAGAAAGAGAGCAAGCACATAGGATCCTATTATCACACAGTGTAATATGTAGTAAGCTACTTACTAAGCTCACTTCCTCACTAGTGCTGCATCCTGTGCTTAACCCAGAGGGATTAACATGAGGGTGGTCAGGGCACTTAGTGTCCAGAGAAGGTAGATGAACTGTGGTTTTCTTTATCTTCCTATTGGCTCTTACCTTTGCCCTTTTCCTTCCATGGCCGTGATTTTGGGTCCGTCGCTGCAAGACAGAAACGTATCCAGTCAGAGATTCATGGCACAGCCAATTAAACGAGCACAAGCATTTAACCAAAGTCCTGTGTTCCAGGAGAGTACGATTGATTTATTATATAAAAATACATCGAATCCATAGGCATTTCAGAATAATTCCTATGCAATTAAAAAGTCATCACAACAAACAAATGAAGGGCACTGTCTGGGTGTCGGGGCCTCGGTCAGCACAAACAAAACAGCTAGTACTGTGAAATCCTGCCCACAGTAACTAGTATCACAAAAGGGTAAAAGGTCATTTTAGGGTCACTCCGTTTGCATGCCCACCACTATACAATTTAATAGCATCAATTAGCATATTTTTCCATTAAAAACGACACATGAATTCTAACCTGCTTGTTTCTTTACTTCAGTGATGGGCTTCGTGTTTGGAATGAAAATTCAGTACGGCTATATTTGCAAATCATGAATTTGGCTGTAATTCAACTTCCTATCTTACCATCATTAGACGCAATGGGGAGGCAGTTCTTCAGAAAACGGTGTCACCATGGGGCCCCCTGCCCCCCACGCCCACAAAGGAGGGACTGAGATCTTATGCACATCTTGTCCCTCGATGACCAAGGCTGGAAAGGGCAGTGTTTCACGCGCTTGCAGAATGACTCACTAAACAGGCCAAATTCCCACTGAAGATGCACCTGTTTTCAGTCCCCTTTTTCAGAAAGGAGGCCTGATAGAGTCTGGCTTAAGGCCTTGAAGGTAGTGGGAAATAACTTCCCAGGAACAACCAGCAAACAGCCCACGGTCAAGCTGGTGGCTGCAACTCTGGGGTGGGTGGGCCATAACTGCTACTGAGAGGAACTCGAATCTCACCGATCACCATGGACCGCAGAATAGATGCTAGACCACGTGCTGGTTAGGTCCTTAATGCAATGTTGCTTGTGTCTCTGCCATACATATGGAGGTGAAATTAACCGTTTCTGTACCATGAAATCATAGCAAGGACCTGCGGGGGGGGGGGGGGGGCATGCCAAGGTACAGTAAAAAGGATCATTTTCATTCACCCAAAGGACTGTTACCCATAGTCTGGGTTGCCTGGGATCTCTAAGCACACACACGAATTGAAAAGCTAATTTATAGTATTTTTAACTTTTGTGGGAAATAAACTTTAGCGAACCCAAGAGTTCCAGGCCAGCAGTGTGCCTCAACGTGCAAGGGATGTGACGGCTCACCTGGGTTTCCTGCGCTGAACTCTCCTCTCCCTCTGGACCTTCTCCGGTCCCCTCCTTGCCAGAGCTCTGGGGCGCCGCCCTGCCTCTGCCGCCCACAGACTCACCCAGCAGTCCAATCTCACCCTCCTTGGGGATGTCAGGGGCACAGCTCATCGACATTTTTCACGTGGGAGAGGAGGAGGGCGAGCGGAGAGGGGTGGGGGGGGAAGGGGGATCAGTGGGCGGCTGGTTCAGGGAGCCCAAAGGAAGCGGCTGTGGAGGGGGCGAGAGGAACGGTGGGGTGACGAGAGATGCTTCTCCATACGCTAAAGGGACTTTGCTGAACACCCGCACCAGAGTGAGCATATGCCCATCGCATCTAGGACTCAAGGTGGAGAGGCATACCTAGTGTTGAAATCAGCTGTTCCACGTCAGTTCCCTGTATTCACCAGGAACAGAGGGAGGTTCTATAGTGGGAAATCCGGATGGTGCACAGAGAGAAGGCATTCCATAGCAAGAACAGGAGC
>JAACJT020000105.1:1823475-1856420 GCA_009936485.2 Gymnarchus niloticus
GGGGGGGGCGGGATACAGGGCAGAGGAATGATATTAAAAATAAATGTCGACTGCAGACAGCCAAGGAGAAAAAGGGATGAGAGATGCAGAGCCTCAATTGTTTTTTCGCCCAAGGCATTGATGTTAAAAGAACACATTGTCTCACAAAACAGCCAATGTCAACCATGCCAGCGTTAACCTGTCCGTCACACTCTACTTGTACCAGCTGCAGGATATGCCTCCATACCAGTCAGCACAGCAAGAGGGGCAACACATCCTTTTTCCCTGTCTGTTAGCCAATTGCAGTGGGACCAAAACAGGAGTCATAGCTTGGCCAACCAGTGTAAATTTACAAAGGTACTATGGCAGATGGGGTTGGTCTGGATTGTGTACCTAGGACCAGTGGGCATCCCATCAGCAAGGGGATGTTCAACTTACTTGAAACAGAGGACTTTGGTCATCAAAACCAAAAGCTGCAGCACAACGTCAGATAAGTGGCTGGAATTCAGAATGCCTACGGGGTCAAGCTGTAAGGCCATTACGGGAAAGAAAACAGCTGGCAATAAACTACACAGTAAGCGAAGCGATGCAAGTCTGTTTGGGACTGAAAGTACCCGACATGTATTAGCAGACACAGATAGCTAGGTATTACCTCACCCCTGACTGCAGAGATGGATAAAGCAGCACGACTGAATGAGAAGCTATAGATCCTATTCTGTGAATGAAGCACTGGCTCTCACTGCAGAGATGTTGATGCGGTCTGACCTACTTCAGCTTCCTCATGAGCTCCTGCATTGCCTGCGCCATCATTTTCCATTTTAATTTCTGCCATTAAGCTTAATGCTAACTCTACCATGTGTGAATGCACAGCATGGGACCCGATCAAGTAATCAAGCAAGCTAGCCAGGAAAGCGTGGGGAGGGTGTTCATACATTTGTCTGCTACTGTTTAGATCAGCTTTTATTCTAAGGTCTTCCTGCCAATAAACCTCATTTTGAATGTGAATGAGAGGGTGTGAATGGGTCAGGATGTATGACAGAAAGGGCAGCGCAGACTGACGCAGAGGATTCCCCATACATGACAGGCATCACTCTCAAAACGCAGCCCAGGGGTGGGAATATGACAGGGACACGGACATAGGTACTGAGAAGGGGGAGGAGCAAACAAATGCTGGGGAGGAATTAATGAAATGGGGACAGCGGAGGCAGCAGAGGAAACGGGAATTACAGAAGGGGGGGATAAAACAGTGGAGGGCTAAAAATGACAGGCAGTGAGTCAGAGCCCATCCCACAGGAGTGGGAGGGCTGCATGTAGGAGCACAGCATCAGCAGGACTGACAGCCTAAGAAAAGATGTTAAATGAGGAAGCCCAGTTTGGGGAGGCGCACTAACATGGCAGTATTAACAAGGAGATGGCAGGTGGGTCAAGCATGGGGAAGAACCTCACAAAGAGAAAATAGAAATTAAAAATAAAAATGGAGGTTGAGAGGGGTCATAAGTGTGTGTTCACCACAGCACCATGCAGTGGGTGTTACCCTCCATTAATAATGGAGAGGCAAAGGGAGGGGAAGACCCCACCCCCCAGCCTATGCATTATGGATTAGCCCGGGAAGGCATGCAAGGGATATACAGCAGCAGGGCCTAAACTGAACGTCAAAATGGGCCAGAAGATTAACGCCAGTGGTGGCGGCATCCTGCCTTGTGAAATTTGAGCCAAAAAACCCCCTTGGACGAGCACGCCAGCCGTCACTGTGCTACGTTCTCATCACATCACTAGTTAACCACTGGACTCATCGTTCAGGGTCTGGCTGAAGTTAACTTTGAACAATTCCCAGCGGCTGAACTAATCCTCATCCCCATCCAAAGCCCTGCCTGACAAGTTTTCATCCCGCTGCACAACAGCCTTAGCATAACGTGGGATCCCAGGGCATCCTTGCTGGGTTTATTATTAGCGCTGACTGTGTGTGGATCAGCAACGATATGGCGAAGCATGATGCCCGAGTGATTCTGTGGCCCATAAGCCTTTGCTCTCAGACATGTTACAGAGCAAGTGGCATGACACGGCCTCTACACGCTGCTGCTTCCTAACTGGAGGCAATGCATAGTGAAATTCGCTCTCTGGCAACAAGTCTGCGTGATCTTGAAATAGCACGTCGCTAACGCATTTCAGGCTGCTAACCCGGCTGCTGAAAGGTGCAGGCGCTGCATTAAAAGCCTTGTGAAATCTCTGCTTACTGTTTAAGGTGGGAGGGAAGCAGAAAGAAAGGGAAAATAAAATATTCTCAATGATGAAACAGTCATTGCTGCACTGCTATTGGCCAACTGCTCTGCCAATGGGAGGATCAGCTCCATGGAAACAAGCTCTGTCACCAAGAGAAAAACCAGAGATCTCCCCTAATGCTCATATTCCTTTCCATTTCTCCCAACTCACCGACCCCAAAAAAACCCACCAACCACTAAATTCCATGCATCAGAACAATAACAGCTTAAAATATTACATGCAAAACAGCACATTTACACATCTTTACACAGTGCTGTCCATGTCACCATTACCCATCTGCACGCTCAGCATTTTTTTTTTTTATACATTTGAAACCTAATCAGGGAGAGTGTGATGGGTCACTCTTAAAACTGACACCTGGGACCATGCCTCTGCAGGTCCACTATTCCCCACCCCAAGTAAAAATTACACACGTGTTTACGTGTGACCCTCACCTAACACAGCAGCAGGGCTACTTAGCTCCAGCGGCACACATGCGTCCACAGTCGGTTCCCAATCACACCAACACAAAGGACACAGAAGAAGCAGGGAGAAGAGGACAAAACAAGAAAAATGGCAGCTAAGAGCTAGGAGGAGTTAGGGAAAGTGGGGGAGGAGAGGGAACCCAGTGACGAAGGCCTTTCGCAGGCGAGCCAGCATTAATGAGTAACGTCCATCCTCTGCTGGGCTTTCCTGGAACGCTGAGCCACACACTCCTGCCCACAGAGCTAGGGCCAGAGCACATGGGGCTGCAGTGCATGCTGGGAGATGCTCGCCCTCGGTTCAACCCGACACCCAATGCGCTAATGCAGGAACCTCCGTGGCGTCACAAGCTGCTATATCCACACCCACCACCCACTCACCGGGGGAAGGGGGGGGGGGGGGGCGTTGACTTAGCCAATCAAGTTTTATTTAAAACAGCAAGTTCAGCCAAAGCGCACTTGAGTGGATTTTCCAGGGGGAATCAGAGAACAACAGAACAGCTGATAAAGTCATTTTAGTGTGACCATGTGTGCAATTTTGCTTCAGAGCTAGCAGAGAACCCCAGGCAGAGCAGGACTCCGAGCCTAACACCCCCTAGGACTGGCACACAAACTCATGCACCAAATTCTCAGGTTTGGGAAATTCATTGCTTTATGATCTTACTTTTAGAAAATGGAGTCAGAGAACAGAGTCAGTCTGCATCTTGCACTTGGGCTTAAAAGACTGGCTCAAGGCACAAAGGCAAAATGATTACTCTGCCAATCATGGGTTTCAAACGGAACCTTCTGGGTATGGGCATACTGCCCTAATGTACCAAGCTGCAGAACAGCAATTAAAATAGTGACATGCGTACACTGGATTACTTAACGCATTTAAAACTCCAAACCATAAGACTGTTTGCAACAGGAAAAATTATATAAGCCAATTGTTCATACAAGAACTCCGCAAGCTATGTGATGCCACTTTTCAACACACACCGCATGGAGCAACATGCTCCAGGCATAATTTGGGGTGTGGGGGGTGTCAACGATTTTTACAAGAATTTTTCAAGTCACGGTTTTAGCATGCCTTGAACAGTCTTACCCACAGCCTCTTGACCTAAACCTAAATGACTTGGCTGGAGAGGACCCATAAGTTGCATGGCTCACTGACTGGCCGTTATGCAACACTGACCTTTGCTTGGTTCAAGCTGGTCAGATTTGTGTCATATGATTCAACCATGACTGAGCCAAAAATGGATGAATTGGAGAACACGAAGGACATTCACGTTTTTTCCATTTTTCAAAAGATTTATTCCATACCATTTCCACCTTATAGCATCGCTCAGTATGCCGAGTATCCCTCAGCTGAACACAAATATGTACCATCAGTTACACAACAGCCCAGCACACACTTTCTACTCCTGATAATCATAAGGGACACAGAACCAGGATCACGTCACCATCCTGCTTGTGGTGGCAGGGCCAGTCTCTCACAGCGAGGCACCATCTGCTCACCTGTCGCTTGTCTCTCCCCACACCCCGATATCATTCTCCATTCCACTCACTGTTTCCCGGCACTGCTATTTCGCATTACAGAGCAGCACAGTCAAACCCGCGTTTGACCGAGTGCCATGTCCGGTCATGTGTCCAAGCAGGCGAGTTCTCATATCCATCTGTGATGGCCAGCTCTGCCATGTCTGCCTCTCAGTGCTAATCGACAGGCAGGCTGAACCAAACCTCCTTCTACATTCACTTCTGCTGAGCCATGACCTACGTTAGGCATCAAGTCGTAACGTCAACGGTTTTTTAAACCAACATCTTACAAATGGACAACAGCAACAGCTGCCAATAATAAGGAATTCATGTGTTAAAAACAATAAAACACATATGCCTCTGCCCCACACCAGGAACTATTAGGGGAGGGTCACACCAATTTTACACAAATCACCCAATGATATAAACTTTTTCCCCCATCCTATTCACTGTTTAAGCCATAAAACACATATGAACAGACTGTCCATTTATAAACTACTAGTGTCTTCCAGCAAGTACTAGGATTGCACAATTATAGCAGATCGAGGCCACAAGGTCTGCAGCAGCTGAGCCATAGACCTCTTTCTTGGAGAAGGGGAACACTCTGCCCTTGAACCTATCTACACATTCCTGTTCATCCAAGTCCAGCCCCACTTTTGCCCTACTGGCATAACTCAAATAGATCACTCACGTATGCGCTAGCCCATGCTTGTCCAGCCCTCCTTTGCAGTAGAGCCCAAAGCACCCAATAAAAACCCTGGGAATCTATGAATGCGTCAAACTAATAAGCAGAGCTGGGAGGCTCAGAGGAGGGGAGAATGCAGTAGGGGGAACCCTTTTTTGTTTTGTGTTTTTTTTAAGCCATTGACGCATAAGCTCTCCCAGAGCGTTGCTTTCTAGGCCAGCATAGCTATGGTCACAGAAGATACAGATGGGGGAGAGAGGGATGATTTTGTAGAGTTTAAAAGGATAAGAAAGCCACAAACCTTCAGACTTCAATAGTAATTACGCCAGCTGTTGCTATTGATTCCCCCTTCACAGCTTTTTTTCCCCACGGACTTGCATTAACATGCAGGGCGCATTGGTATCCTCCTCAGGAACCTAGGCGATGCTCCCCAGGAAATGCAAACAAGCAGGGCCACTCCAGGGAGTGATGTACTAACCCCCATCTATGGGTGTGCATCTGGGGTGCAGCACGTCTGTCTAGGCCTCTTTCAGCAGAACCCACTGCTTGGTTGGTGGATGCTCCACAGAAGGCTTAGTGTAACATGAGGAAATTAAACAGGGATCTTCAAAGTTCAATTTTTTTTTTATGGAGGGAGAGTAGCTCCAGCTGCAAATTATGCAGTATTTCATCCTGGGGCAGGCAAAGCCCAGGAATTCCCGACGATCTCTGACAAATACACAAACGCTTGCTTGAAAAGGACTTGTCAGCCAGCATGCTGGACTTGAGCACTGGGAGCTCGACTCCTGACACAAGGGATGATACAACAGCCAATTTTTAGCACTTGGCATGCAGACACAGACTGATGAGGGTGAGAAACTTCAGCAGATCTCATTCACAAACATGGCCTTCAGAGCGAGGGCCTCCATACAGGTCATCTGATGACAGTCTGCATTAGAGATGATATAAATAAATACCCTGAAAATTTCCTCCACATCTTTTATTAAGCTTGTATAATTTACCCTGAATGAAACAAAACTATGGACACAAAAACATGCCCTTGGAAGTAGAGGACCCACAGACACCAGCAGCCTTTAAAGCATACAGATGTTCCAATGCAAAGTACCGACTTCGCAAAGCAAAAATTAATGACTTCCGTGCCAATGCCTCTCATGCACATTTCCATTATGTCATCAAAACATCTTGTGTAGAGACACAGGAATAGCAGTGCACACAGGACAGCAGAGCAGATTAGCAGGTGATGATGTATACAGAGTGAAAGGGAGGAGAAAAGGAGGAGTCTGAGGAAAGAAAAACAGGTTTTGAAAAGCTGGATGTGCAGTCAGGGCACTTGCAGTTGGCTTCTATTTTTAGCAGATTTTTTTTATTCAGGAGAGCACTGCTCCTCATCCCTCCCTCACTCACTCTCCCTCCCTCCTTCTCCTCACTTGCTGCTTCTCTGTTCCAGCACATCGTGTTCAAAAATAAATAAGGGGGGAGAAATGTGCTGTGAAAAGCAGGTGGAAGCACAGACAATGAGCATGACAGCAGCGCCAGCGTCGACTCCTTTATTTTTGTTCCATGTGTGGGTGAAGCTAGAGGCTGAGGGTTTGATTCTACCAACTTTAGAAAATGCTCACGTTTGGTGGCTGAGAACACAACCCATCCCCCCCGATACGCAGAGAGAGACACAGACAGACAGCCACCTTCATCCATCTTTCAATTTCATACCCTCGTCCCAGGAACCCACCACTCCAAATCAGTCAAGGTATCCACATCCCAAGTTGCTCAATGCCTGCAATGCTTCTCCACTGCTCCTTCAACTCCCTGAGCCACCCCCCCCCCGAAGATGCACTTGCAGGGAATTCCTCAATACCTCAGCATCGTACCCATTTGCGTGTGCAAGGCATTCAGATGACAGCAGCAGTTCACAGGAGTGGATACGCACAGGTACACACACACACGAACTGTGACTCACACCCAGTAAAATGCATCTAAAAAAAAAAAAATCTCCAGCTTTTCACGAACACACAAACATGAGTACACGTGCGAACAGTCAGGTCACATGACTGATCCAGTGGTTCCACTTTCAAAACACATAAAAGCCATACCTGGTGTTTGTAAATATCCATACAGGGAGGAGCTAAAATGTGACTCCACTGCCCCTGGCCAGCCGGCCAAATGCAGGGGAACCAGAGGCTCCCAGCAAGGCACTTCAATAGCCCATCTTTGTGCAAGAGAACAATTATAGATATTTAATTGTCTCTTCACACAACCATTAAAAAGCTCTGGAGAAGCAGCAAAATGCATTCTGCCAGAAGAGCATAAAACACAGGGGGGCGTGAGACAAGCTCAGGGTGCAGAGAGGAGGGAGCCTGAATGGAATGCAACAAAGACCAAAAGCATGATGGCAAGTCAAACTGGAAGTGTTACATACACACACACACACACGACTTACTGCACATGTCGGTCCTGCAGGTTCTTGCAGACTTTCCAATGATTTTTCCGGAGTGACAGAGTTGCTTGGGAGTCACACTACGCTCTCGACTCTCATCTCTAGGATTCGCCCAGTCGATCCCTGTCTTCCTTCAAACCCTCCTTCTGAAAGCCCGACAGGCTATGGCTGTACTACGTGGCAAAGGCAGGGTAGAAAGTATGGCCCCCTCACCGGGGTCGGCACCCACGCTCTTCACCAGGCCGGCCCATTTATCCGTCTGTCAGTCTGTCAACCACGACCTGCTCCCTTTTTTTTTGTGAATGAAGCGCAAGTGGCAGTGAAGTGCAGCGATGTCCCTCGCTCGCTCTCCTCACGGTATTATGAGCACACTCCCTCCCTCACTCTCTCCGCACCCCCGCCTGCCCCCTCCCTCTCTGAAACAGTGCTAATGTACTTACAGTGACTGCTGAAAGACCAGCCGTTTCAAGCGCTGTGCCACAGACTATAACATGCCATTCAATACTGAAAAGATGGACAAGGGGGTGGTGTTTGTGGGAGAGAATCAAAATACACATGCTGAATTTCAAACATATTGGTTCTCTTGCTTCTCTTCCCCAGATGATCAGTTCTCTGCACTGGCTATAGTTGGAAACCTTTTCACATCCAATCTAAGTGCTGCCAAAACATAGTCGACATTTCAACAGGTGTGTCCGTATGATGTGGTCCATCTGTCCATTTCAGACTTACTCAAATGCTCATTCTAAACAAAAACACAAGCTAAACTCCAGCATTTCCTAAAGCCTCTGAAAATCAATCCTGTGTTAAAATAAAATCCTGACCAAAAAGCAGGCAATGACTACTGGCTTTGCGATGCTACGCCAACCAATCAGATGAATTCTTCATAAAAAAACCCATTAGCATATAAAGTGAGCACCCTAAGGAAAAGCATGTTTAAAAAACAAGAACATATGGGGCCCAGCTATTGTTCAAGTACTCCTGATTGATGCAAAATGTGCATGTTCCTCACTTGTGTGGTCATGTGTGCTCACAATTGCCCTACAACAGTACATCCTACACTTCCCAAGACAGATCCAGAAAATGGAATAACATGCATAAGACATATGAACAAAACCAAGAAGCACTTTGCAGTGCAGAGAAAAGGACTAACATTTTGACCAGTCGAACCTTTAAAAAGCAGGATGACACCATTATTCCTGTCTTAGTCCCAGCATCTGTGCACTTTGGTCCTCTGAAAGTGCCAGAAAAAGAACAGAATGCCCTGAGGAAGACGAATGCTGCACTATGTTTCCCCTTGAAAGAGTCCAGACTTGTGTTGAGTGTAAGACGTGCATACTAGCTTAATAAACATTTTATGCTAGAGCTTTAGTCAAATGTCACTTTCTCACCTAAAAGGCTTCTTTGCGAAGTTTAACAACAACAACTCCAAATGTCAGCAAACAAAGCAAGTGGCCTACCAATAAAAACATTGATCTTCCTTTCCAGTGCTATAAAAAAAAAAGTCGCAGGAAAAAATAAAAATCCTAAAATATCTAGTTGAAGTAACATTTCAAAGGACACCAAGAAATCTGTATAAGGACTCCAACTGGGCTGCCTGAGACAATGACATCACTAGCGCAAGGAAAGCCCATCATTAGCATAACAACCCACTTGCATAACACCACGATGACATCACTCTCGGCTGTGTCACAGCATGTGACACAAGGACAGGATGACGAACTGAGATTTCCTGAGGTGCCATTACAGACCAGGCTGAGCAATGCTACATTTATGATGGTCGCAGATCTCTTAACTGCTACTAATGTCTTTTGTGAGACATATCCATTTTTAACAAAGTAATATCCCCTTGGCATCACACACAAATGTCCAAAAAGTTTAACCTTTTGTTGGATTAATTATTCAAACACATACACATTGTCAACAGTCAAGTTTAACCCCTGCTTGTCTTGCACTGCTCTCTGGTGACACTTATATTACTGTGAACCCCCCTATTGTCTTCGCGTCCCTTCATCTATGTTGCACCATGGTCCCAGGGAACATCTGTAAATTTGCACATGGATGGTATGACAAAGCCCACTTGACCATTAGTGGGCAGCCATGATTCTTTGCTCTTTAAAATAGCATTAATGCAAGTTACTGCAGTAACATCTACTGGCACCTTTATTTTTAACCTGTTAAAATGTAGAAGCCAAAGTAGACTCCTGGGAGCGAGGGGTGGCTAGTTTATAAGCACAAATAAAAATGTCTTCTGGGTTCATCATCCCATCATGTTTTCTGGGTTCATCATCCCATCATGTCTTCTGGCGAGGGTCACGTTTCTTTTAGGATTGGTAAACTTGTTTTATACACCAAGGTCTCATGTTAAAATAAAGATTTATTTTTAACATACAGTACAGAAAGCTCACAGACAAATTTAGAACACATCCTGCACCACTGATAGCTTTCCCAGGGTCTGCAGTGTTTTGAGCAAATCAGAAAAACCTGGAGAGACTGAAAAGCGTTTCATTCCCTTCAATTGAAGTGTAATGTTCTGCTGGCGGTGGGTGACGCGTCTTCCTTCGTGACACTCTGGCCATCTGCACATGGCTGGCTGCAGACAGCACCGAATCGGGTAGATGTGGATCGCAGCTTGGACATGTGCAAGAACTGCCTGTGACAGTGACACCAAATTGCACACCACAATTACGCTCAGGCTCATGCCACCAAGACACCTTTCCTGGAAGCACCGCAGATACATTTGAATATTAGCAGAGACTGAAAACAATTTAGAAAACATTGGAAAGGAAAATTTCAGTGCATAAAGATTATGACCAATCACTTGTAGACCGGGCAATCTGAACAGCTTCTGATGGTCACATGGTCATGGGCTGGCCACTTGTGTAATCAGAGCACAATAATTCTCAGGCTTTGGAGACATTCATGTACCTCCAGGAAAATATAATAATCAGGCTAACTTTCGAGTTTGGTTTAATGAATTATAACACAAAAATCATGCATTGAAAATGATCAATAGAAATTATAATCTGTTAATATTAATATTACAGCTACTAGAATATTCTACACATCGTCACACCCAAACATTTCAATGAAATTGTCATGGCTATTTCAGTTCTAACATTCTGACAGCACACGGAGCTCCTGGCGACGAGAGACGACGGCGTCCTCTCGTTTCTGCGTTGCTGAGTCCCTTCTACATCCTGCCTTCCAAAGGCCTGCCTAAACCCACCTCCATTCTCCAACTCTGATCAATCATTTGTATGCAACAAGAAAGCGGGGGGTGGGGGGGATAGGATTGATGTTTTGAGCATGAGAGCAGGAGGAAGGCAGATGGAGCGAGAGAAGGGGCACAAGGAAAGGAAAAGCAGCGACAGACATGCAGTGACAGCAGCAGCTCTCCCCAGCTCCAGCAGCACCTATAAATAGATCCTCAACTCTCACTCCGCCGCTGCTCCTGCTGCAAACCAAGATTCGTGATAACAGGAGTCTCAGCCGAACGCATGGGGTGGGGGCACAAACCAAGAAAGCAGATGTAGTCTGACAGTGGCACTGGCCTCCACACACACCTGTTTAACGACATTAGCGGGTCTAAGGAACACAAAGGGAGTGACGGAGTATGCCAGCTTACCACGATGCCATGAATAGGACCACTGCAAAATTCAGAATATTTAAAAATTTGACTGTTTGTCCAAAATCAAGTCTTAAGATGTCGCTCACATTCTTAGGTAACAAGATAATTAAAATGGATCAACACACAGATGTTGGTGTCTATTTGGTCCATTCTTACCATGGTGGTCGATGCTGCCTGCAATGCTATTTGTTCACCATGCTGGTTAAGCAGAACTGGAGCCTGAATGACCACTCATGGTTCAAACACATTCAATGAAACCAGTCCTTTACATGTCCTAAATGAGGCTGGGCTGGATGCTGTTTACGGAGGTGCCATCACAGGATTGAACATTCGCAATATGATCACAGATGTTTAAGTCATGAAAATGCTGAATCAGAGAATTTGATATGAAATCAACTAATGACTGCGAGTTCCATTCACCCAGGGCAGGCGAGTCATTCATCCCAGTGAACATCAGTTTATCAGGTTCATGCTGTAATGAAGCAAGCCAGCACAATGGGCTTTGCCTTGATTATGCAGAAACTTGTTTAAATACAAATGCTTGTCCAAGGTACGGTCACGACTGATTTAAGACTACCTGAAAAATCCTGTTTTAACTGCAAAGGACTTAAGAGGCAACACTTAAGGGCTACACTGTGCAGAGAGAGACAGCAATAGTATACCAGAGTAAAGAAACTCAAAAAACAACACAAGGCACAGGATTACGGTTACTTGTCATTCCACGTGCCCTACATGCAGTGTTATGCCGAGGACACACCAAAAAGTCATAAAAATCCCAGAAACACACCCTCCGGCGCACCCTATTTTAGGGGAAGAAACGGCTCTTTGCCAATGGTAGTAAAACTGAGTACGATTCAAGATTCGGCTGAAACGTAAAGAGCTTGCTGATTGGATATTAGGTATTTATTTAACCAAAAGTAGCTGCATTTTGAAACATTGCTTTAAAAACAACGACAAACAGAAAAGGCAGTTAAGCAACAAAACACTGAAGACACTGCATCATTTTTCTAATGTTCGCCTCCAAAAAAGCCAAGTTAAGCCTAAGAATTACCGGATCCTAAACGTACCGATAATAATTCCTGTCAAAACGACAGTGCTCCTACCCATAAATTGTAAAAACTGTTGTTCTACCCACCCTGACCCCGTTGCATTTAGCTCCAAAACGAGTGCTGATCTGCCTGAAACTGACTTGCTGCCATCTTAAAGTGCAGAAAAGATGGATGTTTGTAGTATTCAGAATAACAACTCACAAAAGACCAGCAGCGAAGGCTGTGGTATCAACTTATTGAAGCTTGTGATGTTGGCTCTCACAGCACCTATACATGTCAGATTCAGAAAGGTTTCAGGCCCAGATTTAAATTCTCCATGAAAAACAAGCTTGGTTCAGACACATCAGACAATCTGATGCTTTTCAAAATTGAGGGTGGAAACATGAAGGAGTCTGCTTTGGAAATCTGGAGAGAGAAGAGGAAGATTTTCCCCACAAAATCTAACTGAAGAGTACAGACAGTTTGAGCAATAGTTTTAGCTTCATATTTTTGACCAAAGTATAATCAGTACTGATGAGTTTTGTTAGATAATTACTGACCGCTTAATATTAGCTGATCAGATTAAGGAATTAGGATGCAGAATGAGTTGTAGAGGACCACAAGTTCTATAGCCATTTATTAAAACATTTTGTAAAACGTTCCCAACTTTTTGGTGCTATGGGGACACTGTCCCATGGTTTCAAAACCATGGCATAACACTGCCTACACACTACGGATGTGCCTATAATTACAAGTTTCATTCGCCACACGAACAAACTGATACAGACAGAATGAGCACAGCGAATGAATAATGTTGGTGTCCATCTTAACACAGCTGTCAGCAACAGCAGATAAGACATCTCATCTTTAAGAATGACAAAAAACCACAAAGTTGACTTATGGCTTACTTGAAGAAACACAACCTTCATAGTACTGACATAACATCTTGCTTAATAGCAAGATACAGTACAAAACGACTGCTTGTTTAGTGTCATGGTTATGTTTTTTTTTTTGAAGAAACATTAAATCCATTCAATTTTTGACCAAATTAGAAAAATTTTGCACATTTTACTTCAGGCCAATCTTATTTTCAGCTCTTACCAGGCATGCACGAAGGGATTCTCCCCAATTCAGAGAATTTCAATTGGTAACTGTGAACTACCTGCTGAGGAGACCCAAGGGGTTGTCTAGGAGACAAAATGACTTCCAGGGGTAGACTTTATTGCTATACTGGTGACCATGGGGAGTGAATCCAGTGAAACTGGGATGGATAATTAGCATGTGCAACAGAATCCTCTTTTAGAAACTGATCACAATATTTAATGCAATATTGCATCCAAAAAGGGGAAAGTAGAACAGTTACTACACAAGGTACACACCTACAAGAGTTTTGTAATGATTTTCCAACAAACCCAAACACAAATACCTATTAAACAAAACCTTGATACAACTAAATTGATGAAAATGACAAAGCATCCTCTAGGGTACCACCGAACCACTCTGCCTTACACCTTCAGGACTAAGGGTTTGAAACTGACCTTCACTGCGTGTGTGAGAGGAGTTTGCATGTTCTCCATATCACATGGCATTTCTCACACGACTTACTGACATATATAAACTTTCCAGTGCACGAGCATGTGCATGTTTGAACTATGGACTGGCATCACATTCAGGGTGCACCCCCGCTTTGTGGCCTAGTCTATCAGGTTCCAGGCCCCCTGAGACCCTGACTAGGATTAGCAGTTGGAAGATGGGGAGGTTAAGTAATTTGTGCTCATATTGACTTTCTCAGTAATCTGCCAAAGCACTCAAATCATTGCTAATGTTGCCTTTATTCTTTAGTAAGACTGTTGAAATGAAAGGCCATCATCGAAAAAAATAAATTGCAAACAGTGAATACTTAAGATGACCATACTGAATCAACAGGAAACCATTTCAGTTTAATGCAATGCATGAAATATCACTGGCTCAACAGATTCTAATTATATTTTAAGCCTTCATGTTAATTGTTCCCAGTGTTACTGGCAGTCATGTGACTCAATGGTAAACATACTAATTGCTTTGACGCAATTACACATTTTTGTCTGTGAGCATCCTAAACATGACAAAATATAATACGATGTCAAAAGAATCTTGGAAATAGCTGCAACATTCAAAACGATGTACAATATTCAGTGAATATTCAGTCACTAATGTGACTAGCCGTGATGGCTCGGAAATTGAGTATATAACAAGATCTATTACAGCTATGACAAAACCAAAATACATACTTTGTCGTCATTGAACAAACCGTATACATGGGAAGGCATCATTGTAAATGACTTGTTTCCCCAAAGTGGGTTATTCATAGGTTACTTTGTTGGACAATAAAGTCACCTCCATTGTCAGAGCTGCATCATCCCTCCTCACAATACAGATACAAAGAGTCCAACTTGCTAGCCAGCTGATAAACACACAACTTAAAGCCAGACACCCAATGTTAGCTTCAGGCAAACTAACTACCTAGTGAACATTATTGGCAAACAATCATGTTATCCCAATAAATGAGAGAAATGGAACTATACAGTAGCTACAGTAACACTGCATATATTATTAATGGTGGCTGGTCAATCGATCTGAAAGCTATAAGATGTGCTAGTATGTTCTCTTTGGTGTTTCATAGCTTCTGACAAGGCTGTCTGGTAGCAAGCATTTCTATTAAAATCAGCCAAGTGGGCACGCAATATCAACCAATGTCGACTGTTAAAACCTTCAATTACCGGTCGATGTATCAGCCAAGTCCGATCAATCACTTAATCACTAGTTATAACTCATCAAATAAGTGATGAAAGGGAAAGTTCAGACAATTTTTGAAAGAGAGAATTTTTTCCGTACCTAGCCATAGCAAGTGGGCCAGTTTATTGAAGGGATGCTTCAATTGTCATCTTCAGCTACCCAAGCTGAATGAGGAAATGCCCAGCTCTACCACATGAAACAGTTGTGTTTAAATCACTTAAATGTCAGCTGTCCCATTAGGAAAATCAAAAAGCGACACCACAGTTCAGTTCTCAGTGGTAATTATCATTGAGACTGGTGCTTTCTGTAGCTAAAACATAGGCCAATATAACCAATACATTTATTAACCATTTCAACAATACAATTCCCATTAGAGAAGTGGCAGGGTAATTAGTTATAACTCAGAAAAAGGTTCAAGTTAACTACACAGATCTTTGAAACAGTGCTTTAGGGAATGTGAAAGTAGTTTTGTGGTTATATTGCATGTGTTTCATTCAGCTATATGCAAACTTAATTACATAATTTCAGACTGACTAACTTCCCAAGAACCAACAGAAAAAACGGAGGGAAAAAACATCCTACTCAATGTACATTATTAATAAGACAAAAAACACACTAATAGAAGCAGTTTGTTTGCAGTGACACATTTCATCTAATCTGACTGAAAGACCAGTGGTCAAAGTACTCAGCATTACAATTAAACACGTTAAAACCAGCACACCGAACCCATGGACCAGCTACAAATTGTTGGTACAATGTTTAACACCCGTTAAGATAGATACATTTATAACTGCGTGAATAAAACAAAACAAAATGCAAGTGGTTATTTAAAGTACTCAGAGAAAACCAGCCAAATTACCTATTTTCTATTCAATTTTCAAAAACTTTAACATCCATCCATCATCCAGGAGAGGGTCACGCCAAAGCGGGATATAGTCACAGGAAGCACAGAATATCCTGAAGACGTTATCAATCCAACAAAGGGCACGCTTCCAAGCAAGCATGCATGCATGCATGATGGTCGATTTAGATCTAAAAACGTGTCTGTAGGAAGGCAATGGGTACCCAAAGAAACCTATGCAAATGATATGCAAAGTGCCAGTAACTGGAATCCAACCCACAACCCTGGAAGAGTGAGGCTAGAGTGCCACTACCTTACCAACAAATTTTACAGCTTTGCTTCATTTGTTTCATTGATCTCTTAGGGGTTTATGTTCTTGCCATAAACAATTTAACACTGAATGAAGGTGAATCCTGACAGGTCTAAACATACATTTACATAAAGAGTGTATCCCATTAAAAAAAAAAATCGAATGGCTTTAACAATAAGTGACATGTTTAACACTGACTAATTTTGCACATGCAAACAAAGACTGCTTGGATGGCACAAGATATTTCTATTTTGTCACAAATGGTATTCTTTGGTTGAGGAAACAGCCAGTATTGAAGGAAAACACTGGGAAGATCAGCAGGTTTCCATGTATAAACAGGTAGAGAAACTAAAAAATTCATTAGCTACATTCAGTTAAAGGCAGAAGACTGACACCAGCTAAATTCACAACCTAAAGAAAATGCAAAAGCTGCCTTGGTTACAAGAAAAGCTATATGCCTAATTAATATAATTTTTCCTCCCAGTTTCACTTAAAACAGAATGACTAATTTCTCCACTTCACATTGGTCTCACCCCACAGCATGACACCCACGGCAACTGGGTGAATGGTGAACACACACCTCCTCTGATGAGCGTTTGTCATCCACCCACTTCTTTTCACTCTCCGGGCTTTACTGAGCACCGCAACACACATGGAGTAGAGCACTATTTGCTGAATTCCACCCACAGGTCTACAAGCACAAGCTGACAACAGATGGTGCTGTAGAGCAGCAAGGGGAAGAGACCCCAATAAGACTCCAAATCAAAGCAAGACGGGTTTGTGTTCTCAGACTCCTGACTTCAGAGGAGTGGAATGAGATGTCAACTGTGAACGCTGCTTTGACTAGTTCACAACCGAAGACTTCAGTACACACTTAACACCTTACAATAAACAACAGCCATTGGACTTGAAACATACAGGAAAAAATTAAGATCCTGGGGAGCTGTTTAATGTCTGCATGTGGCTTCTGCTATGGGACTATAGACAATACAAAAATTGTATTGATGGTTTCTGTGAATACATCACTCATTTGTAGCAAGTATTATCAAGACTGTATGAAATGCTATACTGGAGAGGATGTTGAATGACTGCTGTACACATGCTTGTCTTGTAACTCCAGTAGGACTGCAGATGCAAATTAAATACCATATTCCAAGATATTACTTGTGTACTTCTGCTGCTCAAACTTCCTCTGTTACTGAAAAGGAAAGGATTTAGGGACCACCCAGACAATTTACTGAAACTGCAATTTCAAGCAAATTAATTCTATCCCTAATAGCCTCATATGCAAAATTGAAAAAATATTTCATAAAGTTAAAAGCAGCTAAACTGAAAAGATCCAACTAAAAACTATTTCTACATTACTTTCCTTTCAGGATTTGTCAACTAAATGCTGAAACCAAAGGATTTAACCACTGCTCAACAACAGACCATGAGATCAATTATATACACATATGAATAACAAATCAATTCATCTCAAACTGTCTGCCAATAATGCCCTGAATTTATAATATTCAAAGATTCAACGGTGGCTGCGTCATGATTCAAATATAAAACTAAAGCTACCAATAAACTCATACCTGCCAAGAACATAACGTTAGCAGGATGACTTAAATTTCTGAAATTATGCTTTTCAGCATTCTGATGGTATCTAGATTACACAAACTGCATAAACAGCCAATATAGAAAGTGGAAACAGCATCTAGAAAGAATGTAGCCTTAAAAGGCTTTATTAGACACCAGTTTCCTGAAATCATACAAGACTACAATCAATCTCAGAACAAAAATCCACTAATTTGAAACACTTCTCTCTTTTATAAAAACTTTAAATTCCAGGCCCAACAGGCCAGGTCACCTGCATTAAATAACTGAACATGACTGAAATCGGAATTCACTACAACAAAAAACTCTGCCGTGCTTGCACCAAAGTTCATTCATTGCCAAAACTGGAAAAATAAAACTTATCTCAAATGACAAAGGCAAGAAAACAAGGCTTCATGCACCAAATTTACATGCAAAATAAATGCAATGATAAAATAAGAATCGTGCCAGGGTATAAATAGATGTACATAATCATTGAATGTCTGATCCCTGTGGTCCCAGAAATCAAATTTTAAAAAGACATCAGCATATATGCAGGTGTTGAATTTATTTTTCTGCATTTACATTCATTTAGTGGCCACTTTTATCCAAAACAATACACCCAAGGCATAAGTGCAATAAGGCTGATCATCCAATAAGGACAAGCAAACATAAACCGTTAACACACTTATATTGATACATGGGGTATATAAAGATTTATACAGGATCTGCCCTTTGTACAACTAGTTCATACACTAGTATTGGCCAAAATTGGCATATTTTTAATGAACCTGCTTTCTTCTTTTGTAGGTCTGCATTAAGTCACAACTAAAATAAATATTTCTAATAATAAAACGGGCCAACAGATAGCATAGTGGCCAAGAGCATCAATTTGTAACCCAAATATTGCAGGTATTTCAGCCCCTGCTATTGTACCCTTGAGAATAGAACTTCACCTAAATTACTTTCGTAAAATATTGAACTATACCAAGTTAATGAATTGGAGGACAATATGAATACATTAGAAGAAAATTACATGAACAAAACGTTCTGTGTACACCACTTTTTTCCTCCTTAAGTACCCTGCTGCATTAATTCTTAATTCAGGTACAATATTTCCAACAACTGCAACACCTGAATGCAGGACGGACACCACTCAGCAACTACTCTGGTAGAATTTAATGCAACTTGAAAACCATTATTTCAATTCCTGGCCACTATCTGTACTTGTCATCCGAGTTGTCTTGCCCCCAACACGTGGTCTCAGTGTCTCAATCGAGTAGACTCCCAGTTTTACTTTCTCCAACCATCTGTTTCCACCAGCTAAAAATGGCACTCCCTACAATGCTGAAGTTATCACTTGAAGAGAATGTTAAGGTTGAACAATACGATGTCCAAGCAGCCAGAACCTGTAAAACAGCACCGCGCGGCTTCGTCTACCTGAAACTGCCCAACGCGTACAGCTGTATACGACTCAACCCACACCTAAAATATGTATTTTACCACCAACTCTTAATGGAGTTAATGGAAACATGAACGCGCGCGCGCGCACCACAGTCAATGAAGCTTTTCTAAACGCACTATCATGGCTGCCAATGCCTCCAAGCCTGTACACAAGGAGGAGGGCAAGGGGGAGTTTTCTAAATCAGATCGGTGCTTGCAACTCAAGCGGCCCTGTCCCCCCCCCCACACACACACACACACACACACACACACCATGTAACGTGCACCCAATGCACAGACCATGGACACGTAACCTACGGACATTCAACAAAATCCAGGAACCATTCAGATATACCTGCTTTTTAACCAGCAACCCCCCCCCCCCATTTTTTGCGACTGCAAACCCCGTTTTTCCGTGTAATAACGGCGGGTAATGCGTCGGCCCAATTTCTACACAAGCTAGGAGCGCCATGATGCCGACAGACATCCAAGAGCCGTCTGATGTTTAGAAACACAACTCTTCTGATGTACGGGAAACCTGACGGACCCCCGAACCCGACAAGGTCCGAACGCCTCGAGTTTAGCTGTGTAAATACAAACACACGGCGCGACGGTACGCTCGAGATGGCCGTGGGAAAACCGCGTTAGTTACAGCAAATATATCTGCTGCTTGACCCCTCACACACCCCCTAATACACATTTTAATATTAAGTACACTTTGCGCCGCATCCACTGAGTCTAAATTTATCGTGTTTTTTTTGTTGTTGTTGTTGTTTTTTTTTTTTAAAGACCGCCCGCACAGGCTAACTTATCTGGCGCTGACCACCTCGAAATGCCAGTTCGGCAGCCTTAAAAAAGAAAGAGCTACACAATCTTGTCGGATTATTACATTTCTATTAAACATTACATTTCTTCGCTAGAAACGGAGCCACGCAACACCAAACGGCTGCTTTAATAGAGGGCTATTAGCTGACGGCTGGGTTTAAACCAAATACGCTTTCAAGTCGTATAACTAGACCAACAGCTGCTGCGACGCGAGGAAGGAACATCCTGAAGTAACGCGAATAAAACAAGTCAAGGCAAACAGTGACACTTACCGTTTAGACGTGCCTTCATTCAAAGACGGCGAAGTCCCGAAATCTTATGGTCCTCGAGTTAGCGGCAGGCTAACCGAGCTCCTAACGTTAGTCTTTCAAAGGTGTCACTGGAACGAAAGGCTCCTCAGCGCGACGGATACGTGGTCGACGGCACGAAAGTTCATTCGAAATTCGAAAGTGGTGACGAGCTAAACGGCACACCGCGGCAAAGCAGCGGGCGACGGAGGCTAACAACACGGCTAAAGCTAGCCGAGCGGCTAACCCCCCTCGTATTAAAAAAAAAAAAAAAAGAGAGAAGAAGCGCGTGGGAGGGAACGGAACGTAACGTCAGAGAAGCTGGACAACCCCGACAGAACTACGCGAGGAGAGAACTATCGGATACAAAGTGAAGGACGACGAGACAATGAAGACCTTGTGTCTAAACTAAAAAAAAAAAAAAAAAAAAAAAAAAAAAAGAAAAAACCGAAACGGTAATTTTAAGAAAAGTAGCTAGCCAGCTAGCAGCATCCCCCCTCTTATCGGGCTTGTGTGTCGCGCGTCACCCCCTCGCGCGCTCGTGTTCTACGTCAGCGTATTTTGCTGTGTCGTCTTAGCTGCTCCACGTCAAATCTTACGACTGTAAAATCTCTGTCGCCACTGTCACTCAGCGCTCACACGCGGTGCAGCCCGTGTTACTGTGTCGTCGGCTCTTCATTAATTAATTATGTTGTCCCATCTTCGCCCAACCTGCTACTTTTTACATTGTATATATCGGTTGTGAACGGTCACGACCTGCTGCTTCTGCACCTTGTAAACATCACAGCTGTGTGCTGGTGGGCGCTGCACTGTCTTGTCTTTGCAACATTTGCACACGTGCACTTTATGTTACTATGTGTAGTTTTTATAGTCCTGAGTTCTGTGTAGCACCGTGCTCCTGGAGGAACGTTGTTCTTTCACTATGTACTGTACTAACTGTATATAGTTGAAATCACAATAAAAAGCTGCTTGACTACTGGAGGACTACTGCTTTAAGTTCTTGTTGAATTTTTGTACACATTAAATAACAGCAACACCTATTATTATTAGTATTATTATTATTAATAAAAGTACTTTGGGTAATAGTTTATGGTCATTTCAAAATGGTTAGCGTATTAATACCTTTAGATCGTTGAATCTTTTATGTCATTTTTAATTGTGTAGTAAATTTGGTTATTTGGAAGACTGAAGTATGTACTTTTGCGTGCAGGATTGGCATGTATGTTTGTATACACAAGGTGGTGGTAGAGTGACATTTAGTGACAGCAAGCGACACAAAAATGTGCAAGTTTTCCAAGACGCCACTCAAAACGTGACCATGAGAGAAAGCTATTGCTCTTTTCATAGTTTCCTCTCAGTGGCACTACATTTCAGATCAAACGTAATGTTTGTCCACTTAATCTGACATCTTTAGTAAATCATTGCACAAAAAACGGCTAATGCAAAATCTTCGGATTTTGACGGCTCGTTTTGAATGAATTTATCTCTTATTTCTATACACCTATCAATTTTCTGCAAGTGTTCGTATTTATACACATGTTCTGCAGGCATTGTATGGTGAATGTGGTCCAGGATGCATAACTGTATATGCTCTCAGTGGTAGACTTTTTGAGATTATGTAATGTAATTATTTTATATCATAGCGTTACAGTTTCGTGTGGTCTGTACATAGACAACAGTGCAGTCTTGTGATCGCAGCATATTAGACTACGCTCAAATTCGTGGTCTAAAGCTGCATGCCTTCAGAGTCTTAAGCAATAGGCGTTATCTGGGTTGGTCCATTTAAAATGCAGCTATATAAATGGATTACAGGATGTGTTATGTGTCCATTTTCGAGCGTTACACGTCACCCAGGAAGGTGATGCCAACAGAAGCTCTTCTCCCAAAGTGAGGCACCTGCGAGACCAAACCACCGAATGGCCGTTCGGAGTGGTACTTTAAAAATGTTCTGTAGCGTTTATGTACATATTAACGAAACTGCAGGTAATACATATGTGTTTTATTGAAATAAAACTTCCTAATCTTGGTTCATTATAAGTCGAATGAGTTCTTTAAGAATAAAACAGCTTGGCCATGATGCAAGAAGATTGTGATGCTAATCTCAGCATCACGTATGATAATGTTATAAAGCACGTGAATATACTCAACAAGACAAAAATGACTGCTAAATGAATAAAACGTCATGTAAATATATACACAAAGTCTTTTCCGTTTATTTGG
Organism: Gymnarchus niloticus; assembly: GCA_009936485.2. Taxonomy (NCBI): domain Eukaryota; kingdom Metazoa; phylum Chordata; class Actinopteri; order Osteoglossiformes; family Gymnarchidae; genus Gymnarchus; species Gymnarchus niloticus. The sequence continues at coordinate 1,845,768 of JAACJT020000105.1, forward strand.
AACTTCACACGTTATGTGCTACGTGCAAATGATCGGTAACCTAAAATGATAGAGCTTATTGTAAAATCGGAGTAATAAATAATCAAGGATCTGCATTCGTCTTTTTCGCTCTGCATCGGGGACACACTGTCACTTGTCCCAAACTAACATGTTTATTGCCTCATATTTACAATACACGTGTTGCGTTCCACTTTCCCAAACCTGTTATGTGGTTAGAAAATAGAAAGGAGAAAGGTAAGTGGCACAAAGATCAACGCATTCGTACTTTGGATTCCAGCGCTGACTAAACTTTCGGCTTGTTGCCATATTGGAGTCTTGCATTCTACGTGCGTTTTTTTAGCACGGTTATTATTAGCTGTACCTGGACAACATACACCCTCTCCGCGATTCTAGTCCAGGCAGGGTTATGTGCCACGTTGTAGAGCCAAGTTTATCACGTTGTTGCACAATTATATAGTCATCGGTTGCCTCAGTTGATTCCCAATTTCTCTCTCTCTCCTTGTATTTGTGTGTGTGTGTGTGTGTGTAATTTCTCCCAGACGGCCATTGGTGCGTGTCACTAATGTGTCACAACTTTGGGTGGATTACTCTAGATCTTCAGCAAGCCGCATTTGTTATTCCTTGTTGCGAGTCAGTCATCTCAGTGGCATCAGCATCACTGGACTAATAGAAGCTCAAATTCCTTCATAATCCTTTATAGGAGTATTCTGTCAGTGGACAGTCATTTTAATGAAACAGAAAAGAACAAGACAGCAGAAAAGCGACAAAACTGCATGCAAAATTTTTATTTCTAATTTTAGTTCAGAGCATAGCCACAGTGTTGAATTGGAACAGGTTAAACGGCGAAATGAAGTTTTGCGTACTTCCAGCTTTTCAGATCATAGCTTTTCTTTTGCCAGGCGGACTGAAAGCGGCCACCACTGCCGGGTCCACCACTGGCTGCACCTCTTGCCGTATGCCACCTATGGAGAAAGGATTGGAGGAGAAGCTGCTGATTGAAATCGCCAAGCAGCAAATTTTAAACAAGCTGCAGCTGAAAGAGCGCCCCAACATCACAGAGACGGTGCCCCGGCCGGCGCTGCTCACGGCTCTCCGCAAGCTGCATGCCGGTAGGGTCAGACAGGATGGCACCCTGGAGCTGGAGAACACCGCGCTGAGCGCTCACTTCAAGGACCAGGCGTACGAGATCGTCAGCTTCGCGGACGTGGGTAAGTTATGGATAGTTTGTTTTCTATGTTAAAGTACTTTTTTATAACCATCAATTAATGCTCCAACTGCTTATTCAGTAAAGGGCGTAGGAACCGGGGAAATATAGTAAGCTATTTTTAGTCCCCCATAATAAATCATCCATCCATCCATCCATCCATCCATCCAGCCAGCCAGGCAGCCAGCCATCCATCCATCTTCTAAGCGCTTATCTTGGTTACGGGACGGGAACGTTTCATATGTGAGCCGAAGTTGTTCTTCAAATATACATTTTAAGAATAACTATATAACATTATACCATACTCAAGCAGTGTGGATAAATTCCGGTTCATTACTTTTGTGCATTTTCAGGTTTTCTTTATATTTTCTCAGTTTTTCCGGGCTTCTAAGAGCACCTAACGGACACGATGCGGTGTCAGTTACTAGAAATGAGTGTACAGTGGGTGATCATCATAAAGCAGCCTCGCGTTTCAGATAAACGATAGTGGGCCGTTATAGGACGGTCAGGTGAAAGGCTTCCTGAGAGGGATTTCTATACATTTACATACATTTTTTATATGCTCCCGATAAACCACTTTGGATGCCGGATTTTCATGCTGACGTGTGCGAACTGTAAAACTCAGCTCACCCGAAATATGTTTTTGTTGATGTGATTGCTGTTAAATAATACGTGTTTTATGAAGAGCCTTGAAAAAGAAATCTAAAAACTAATACTACAGCTGATGAGCCCCGTAAACCCCGTGACCCATCATAAATATATACGCGCACCAAGAAGAATCACGTCCCGTTCATCTATTGACGTTATTATCGCCTTTAGATAATTTCGTGCTCTGGTAACAAACTAACTTGACTGCACCAGCCTAACGTCGTCCCTTTTTGAGTAATTTAAAATCCCGGTATGTTGTACTTTACGGTGCGTTTACTTTACATTGCATTGGTATCATAAGCTTAACCCATTGTTAACCTTTGTCCTAATGTTTAGATGACTCCAGTGGCACCAGCCCAAGCCTTTCATTCCAGTTTGTGCAGGAACGCAGTCAGAACATCCAAGTCCTGCAGTCCTCACTGTGGCTTTACCTGCGGTCCCATGACACTCCTGGCAGGGACTTCCGGGCCTCCGTGCAGATATATCTTTCCGGGCAGGACGTCGGGAATCACACTCTGCTGCTGGAGAAGTCTGTGGAAGTGCAGAAGGCCGGCTGGTATACCTTTCCCATCACGCACACCATGCAGGCCTTCCTGGATGGGGGTCAGCAGCGGCTCTGGCTGGAAGCTGACTGCCGCCTGGGTGAGCTGGACCTGTGTGGGTTGCGAGGGTCCACCGATTCCTCCCACCGGCCATTCCTGGTTGCACAGGTGCGGCCGCGCAAGGACGAGTCCGGGCATGCTCTGAGGAAGCGATCCCTGCAGTGCGGTGACGACGTGACCGTTTGCTGCCGGAAAGACTTCTACATCAAGTTCCGCGACATCCAGTGGCAGGACTGGATCATCGCGCCCGATGGCTATCACATGAACTACTGCATGGGCAAATGCCCGCACCACGTGGCTGGCTCACCCGGCATCGCCTCATCCTTCCACGCCACCGTCTTCAGCCAGCTGAAGGCCAACGGCATTGAGACAGCCACGACTTCCTGCTGCGTGCCCATCCAGCGGCGGCCACTATCCATGGTCTACTTCAACTCTCAGCACAGCATCGTCAAGACCGACGTGCCTGACATGATCGTCGAGTCCTGCGGCTGCACGTAGGTGCGACGGCAGCCTGGATTGGTGGGTGGCGTGGGGGCAAGGGTGGGACAGTGGGGGGGGCTGAAAGGGACAGCTGGGGGGTCAGGCATAGTAGGGTAGGAGATTCACCTGCCCACAAGGTCTCTGCACATGAGCAACAGATGTGTGTCACACGTCGATGCCATGCATGCATTTATGCACACACCGTGTCCTTACTGTCTTAAACCACAAGGCCATGCTCCATTGATTGATTGGAAGCAGAAGTAGGCTGTCACCATATGAATATAAAAACTCCTCAGGCATGAAGGCTGAAAAGGACAGCTTTCAAAAGCTTTAAGATCAGGACCAAACAAAACTACGTTTTTTATCAAATTATTAAAGCCCTCTTTCACATTTTAAATAATACCTGATAATATCTTAGCCAGTAGCTGCCATTTTAAAATTGGACCATTCTGAGTACAGTAAGTGAGGTGTTTGAGCTATGGAAATGGGGTGGGGGGCAGGAATTTTTTTTAAAACATCACAGTGAGAATCTTCAGGCTGTTGGCCTACCGTTATTGATGTGCACAGCTATTGGCTACATTAATAAACCCCAGAGTAACACATACAGTCACTCGCCCTTTGGTGTAATTAGCTGCAAGTTAAATTCCAGTCATACTGTACTGCCAACGTAATGCTCTCTAAATTTCTCAAGGAGTAACCATTTGCAGATATGTTATTCAACACTAAAAGGGATGAGTTCATGCAAGACACAAACCAAAGAGAAACCATCAATTTGAGATGCCGTTTTCCTCCGGCTGGCTGGAAACAGGAATTCTAAGTACTATATTGACTGCGCTGTCCGTTTCTGGCTTCTTGTACCTAAACAATGATTCTGACACAATTGATTTCCATTATAAGTTTCCGTGCTGCTCAGTGTATAAGTAATGACCGATTCTAAATCAGCCACTGATCTTAGTGCACGCTTCTCAAAATAGTGTCTCATGTGGGTGGTTACCCACAACACTTGTGATGTCACGAGAACCCACCTGGTTTTGTCTCAAAACCTGTCAGTGCTAGGAATCTGATTGCATTTGCCTTTCAGGAATGCAAATGGTGCAGCTCTTGCTAAATGCCCCCATCTTCGGTTCCGGTAATGTCCAATCACAGGAGGTTCATGAGCCATAACTGCTATATCGACAACAAATATGATACAGAAATGTTCTGAAATGCCTCAAAGATATATGTAGCCTTTGACCGCACCTTTCTAAATGAAGCACCCTCACATTTTTTTTTTATTCCATAACTAATGCATACCAATTTCTAATACTATGATTACCTAGAATGTGGGGATGAGGGATGCGTTGAGAATCACTGATTTAGGTCCTTCTATTTTAATGTAGGCCTTTTTAAAGGTTTGCAGGTCTTTAGTAATAATGACAACAAACCTCTTGGTTTGAGCAGAATTGTGGTGGTACATTTGTTTGGAAAACACTTCCATAATGAAGCCAGACAATGACTCCAAATACTAAATTGTTCTAAGGTAGCACCAGTCTTGAAGTAATTTTTTCATCAAAACTCTTGACTAAGCAAAACGAAAGTAACATCAAAACAGCATTTTTTCCTCCTCGTTGTGATGTCTTGCTTCCAGGCCATCTGAAGCCCATATTCACCTAACTCATTGACAACCAGGCACCCAGGGAGTGAACTTTCAAATGTTCTCCTGAAGATGAGATACAGATGTTAAAAGATGTCACTTATCTCGTCCTACTGTAATGTTACTCTGTGTTTCCCTCCTCTGGTTTTTCAAATCAAGGCTTCACAATAAAAAAAAAACAAAAAACAAACAAAAGCACCCATTGGCAGGTCTGAAAGGCGCAGATTCTGGTTGGTTTCGTGAGAGATAGTTACCGATATGGAGAAAAGTTTTGTTGCTCTTGGCGCATTTTGCTTCAGAGTGACAGCTCAAACAACAAATGGAATGAATTCAGTTTCAAATACAGTAGAAGTTTTCTCTTCATAGTTACACACTTTCTCCCCATTTCACATGCTGTTGCACAAGGATACTTCCATAGTGCAGATATGACAACTAATCCATAGGACACAATCAGACCCAAAATTCAGGTGTGTCATCAAATCAGTTTCTTGTTTTTTTTCCCACATCATTATTCTCACTGCAACAGAGACAGTAGCAGAAATAACCCAAAAGTATCTCTTGTGAGATCTTTGTAAATAAATAAATAGCGAGTATCAGACTTTTGAAAATATGGGTTTTAAAGGCACCAGGACAGTAATATTTGCTTAGTTTACAGGTTAGGCAACAGGCTCCCTTTGCATTGGACTCCAGCTTGTTACTCAACGAGCATATGCAAACATTTGGCTATTGCCACAGTGTCAGGAAATGTGAAGGTCCTTCAGGCTTTGAGGTACATTGGCAACTTGCAGAGGCACGTCAGTAATCTTCTCTTCCAAGGTCTAAAGTTTGGCCAGTGATGTCACTGTTCTCATGTAAAGTCGTATCATTTACCATTTCTGGATCAGAGACACTCGTCTCTAGTTTTCTATTGAAATGCATACAATAGGAAGTGTATTGTGGCAATCAGACTCCAGAGAGATTTAAGGAGTTTCATTTTTGATTTGCTGCATTCATATGGTGGAATGGATTCCAACCATACCTGAACATTATAGAAACGTTATAAAAAGCTCTTGAGTCTGTTCTCAAGCACTTCCTCTCCCTGGTATAGATGTTAAAGGCTGGTTCTCTGATGTGTCTGGTTGTGAAAGTTTGTGTACATATGTGCAAATATACAGAATACACTGTCTGTAAACTGTAGCCATAATACAAGTATGCATAGCATAATATTCTGTCCAAAAGGGCTAAATGTGAAACGAAGGCTTGTGCTGTATTCTCTTTGATATTGCCTTTATTGCAAAGGACAACTTGACAGGCTAGATCTTAAGACACATCTTACTGTAAATTTTTTTTTTTTTTTTTTAAATGGAGAGATGTACAGAAAGTAATAATGTTTCGTTCCTGCAGTTATGAGTTGAGGGGTATGGTTACACACACACACACACACACACACACACACACACACACACACACACACACACACAATTTACTGATCTGGCTATTTAATAACGTGCTTAAGACCAAAACAGAGGCAGATTTAAGCTTCATCTTCAGCTTTTCGCACTGCATTGCAAAACATTTGTTAGAATGAAACAAATGCTGTTTAAATACTAACAATCACTTTCAAAAACAAAAAAGATTTTATTCGTCAGTACTTTATTTATTTGATGTCGTCTAGCAATTATTTACCTATTTTTTAAATTATGAGAGTAGCTTTTTAGGTATTTGTTTTAGGAGTAGGGATTGTAAATTCAGAAATGGTATATTTTATTGTATTACAATTGTATTTTTGTTTAGAATTTTGAAATAAACCCACTGTATTTACTATATTGTAACTGGCATCAAAACAGCCAGCTGTCCAATTCAACATTCATGTCTTCACAACCTAATTTCTATTTTTGTTGATGTCCTGTATTTTCACACTTTAACTGTCTGCAGATCTTGAGTACTTACTTGCAATTCAGCATTCCATTGTACTGTACTATATTGCAGGTATGTTGGAAAATTCTATTTTTAATAAATATTTTTCCACTTCACAAAGTGGTGTCTAATTTATTATATAAGCAAAATGCCACTGAATTACAATGATTACAGTACTGATGAATTAAAAGCAATTTTATTAACAATATGAGATAAATACTAAACACACATTCTCAAAACAAATTATCTTACAGTAATACAATGACAAAGTTAAAGGCCTGTAAGTGTATTATTTATTAATGTTTTGTGCTTGATTCTTTTGGTTTTGTCTGAATCTAACACCCTTCTGTTATTAAAATATATATTCTAATCACTCCTTACACACTAAAATAGACACAGAAATGTTTTCTGCAGTGGGTCTCATTTCAAATTAGTGAAATAATCATATGACCTACAACTACACTTGAATTTATTAATAAAATAATCTGTTAGCTTTAATATGTATGTGTCTTAAAGCTAGCATTTTAAGAAATATTTAACATACTTAATATGTAAATTAAGTATACATGTTTGGACTAAAATAGTATTTATATCTTAAGTAAACGTAAAACATACAATATCTTGCAAATTAACATTATTTTTAAATAATTATACTAGTATGATTACCTTAATGTAGAAAAACTGTCAAATCATTTGAAGTTCTGGTTTAATGTCTTCCTGTCTGCGAAAAGAGCTCGAAAATAGGGCCTGTAGGACAGATTAAGAAGCAAACTCATTGGCGGACGATTTCTCAATAATTATATTCAATAATGAAAATGAATTTTAAAACGCTGTGTTGTACACGCTAATGCACATGGCTGTTAGGACATACATCTTCAATATACGACTTTTTCAATGCATTGTGTACACTTTAAATTAAGACTCGCGAAAAGGGATTTGTATAAATTTGTTTTTTAAAAATCAAAAGTGTAGATGAAGAAGTTAGATTCATAGAGAAGAATGACACACACTACGTTTTCTAATGAAGTTCTGATACACGACTAAAGGTGAAAATGTGTAATTATATGAGACTGATAAAACACGTCTAAACACAAAATTTGCCCGTTTGGCAAAGTTTAGATAATGTAATTTTATCATGACAATTTTGCTGATAATGTTAAAAACACCAGTCGTGCCTTAACAATCAGCGCAGGAAACGCTGCCATCGCGATTTAAATTATTTATAAAATAAGACAATGTTAGATTTAGTCTTACGATGCCCATTCCTTTATATCCACAGCCAGACTTCTTTAATCGTATACGTGAGCTGGAGCGCTATTGCCAATAATATAAAAAATCAATAATGTCTGAAAGGCAAAGAGCGTATTTGCTCGGGCAAATAGTTGAAGTGTTTTTTTATGGACTGTCTGTGTTTGTCTAGTAAACAATTGTCAAATTGTACTGGCACCGTCTCTGCATTAATGTCCACCGAAGTAGGGAGGCGGGGAAGAGAGACGGAGGACCGCAACAGAATCCAGGGTAGCAAACACCAACAGCTGATGAATTTTATCGTTTATTAGCAACAAGAATCAATCATACACTAAACGTTTCACTACCCACGCTCTTTTGAACACTTAAAACAATAGTTAAATCATTCTATCGTTTGGTTATGAGCATGGCCGATATAAGAGACTGATTTACATTTAATAAACACATTCAAAACAGTACGTGGACATTTGACTGGTTTTGGGTTTTCAAAGAATGAGTTTTTATATAAACACAAATGTATAAATTCTAGCACGATGATATGGGGAAAATATTCAACCCAAAACTAGTAAATGTCATTCTTTGTTACACGTCTTATTGGGGAAAATCCATTCATCTCCTGACTGTTATTCTCTGTCAGGGTGATGGTGGGCCTAGAGTCTATCCCAGGCAGCAAAGGGCACAAGGATGGGGTTCATCCTGGATGGGATGCCAAGCCATGCACCCACAATCATGCACAAGGGCAAATTAAAGATGCCAGTTAGTCTAACTGCTTGCCTTTGGCCTGCGGGAGGAAACTCGAGATAAAGAAAATACGTGCAAACTCCTGATATGCAAAAGAGTACAATATGAACCTGATCCTCGAGGCAGGAGGTAACAGGGCTACTCGGTGAGCTGCCATGTCATCCGTCAGACGACATGTCATCAATAATATGCATGAGTTTTGCTGTAAGGTCAACTGTGGTGAGCCCGTCGCTATGCTAAACTATACATAAAAAGAAGTAATCGATTAAATGTTTAATTATTAAAGCTTTTGGAAATTTAAGAAAATTGAAATTAAGCATGCATTTTCTAATCAGGGAATGATACGGCAGCCTAGTTCATATACCATGTAAGCGAATAGCGATTGCTAATGTCAGTCACAGCTTTCTCCTACTCTAGATACAGAAGACTTAAACGTAGTATTACATGATTCACATAGAAAGTGCAGTTCCTTTCTGTAATCTGCATATAGAACATACATCGGGATATGTGTAATTAAACATGACATGAATAACCAGACTGACCACTGAATTCTGTATGATGTAAAACAAAATCTTAACAATACAGTGATTACTGAAAATGACTGTAGTCCTGCTACTCATTTAAAACATGTTTATCGAAAGTCATGAAATTGAAATGATTTGGTTGACTACAGTAAGTCCAAAACCTTACTTCTACTGATTACAGAAATGAAAACAAATCTCTTCTCCACTCAGTAACATCGTCAATAACTAAGTAAACAAAGCGGAGAAGAATAATGGAAAACTCTTATCTTCCTAATGTTATACTTCTCAGTGGCTCTTCTGGTGAATTTGATGAGCTAGCATGTATGGACAAGACCAAACACTTTCAACTTTTATGAACGTGTCCTTCCTCCTAAAGTTTTTTTTTTTTCCTCATCCTGCACTTGACTATAATGATGAATCTGGGTATCATGCACATATGAATTCTATGGCTTCTTTTTTACCTCGCCAGGCTGCAGATTTGCTGCTAATAGCATGAATTATGTTTTTAGCTAAGGTTAGCATTACATGTGCTTTTCACATTCACCACAGCTTTGCTGCTCCAACGGCTGACATCCAGCTCAATGTTAGCACTGTTGCTTCATAATCCCTGGCATACAGGTCTGGACATCTCAGGGATCATTATACAGTATATGTTCGGTGTGCTTTGTCCTGGTACTCCGGATTCCTTCCACAGTCAAAGAAACATGCAGTTAAGCAAACTGAAATCTCTAAATTACCCATTGAGTATGAGTGTATGTGCCCGGCAATGCTCTCAACTGAGGATCCTGGGACAGGCTCCATGCACGCCGCGATCTTGGACTAGATAAGCGGTTGGAAGTCGGATGGATTCCTACTTCAATACTCAGTTTGTACAGCGCTACAAAATATTCCTTTATCGGTAACCGAAGCGATCTATTAAACAATTGCACTTCAGGAGTTCAAAAGCGAAATTAAAGACCAAATACTCATATAAATGTGAATAAACTGCACGAAGATCCATTTAATGTATAATCTGGGAAAATGTGGGATATTGTCCTCAACTCTTCGGTCGATCCACTAAGGCTCGTTTCAAGTGTTCATCATAGTGCCGCTCTTTCCCGCGCCCTTACATCGATAACCAAATATTTGGCGTTCCTGACCTGTTTGTTTACAGAACAGGAGCTTGTTCTGTCTACATGGTTAGTGTAATGAAGTGGCAGATCTGGAAAAAAAAAAATAATAATTCTCTTTCAATGCTCACCTTAGCGCCACCCTCACCAAATCGATTATGTCCAGAAGAAACCAAATGTCTGACTCAAATTCAAAGAGACTGACTGGAGCAGGCACTGTACCGCTCTACATCGTTTTGGCAAAGTGTCCAAAGCTATCATACATATTTTATTTATTTATTTTTGGTGATGCCTAGATGCCTAAGATGGAATTAATTCCCAAAAGGACATTTTTCAAAATACCTTGGTTGTACGCTGAATGCATCCATCGATTTTCCAGTTTGTTTCTCCTGTGTAGGACTGCAGTCTGTTTTATATACACCAAATATATACCGTTCAAAAAAATTAAAGGAACACTTCGAAAATACATCAGATCTCAATGGGAAGAAAAGTCATGCTGGATGTCTATACTGATATGGACTGGGTAATGTGTTAGGAACAAAAGGATGCCACATCGTTTGATGGAAAT
>JAACJT020000105.1:1864747-1883530 GCA_009936485.2 Gymnarchus niloticus
TAGTGATCACTGTACTTTTGATCAAATCTCTCACCACACCTATATCATAACACAGTGAATTATTAGTGATCACTGTACTTTTGATCAAATCTCTCACCACACCTATATCATAACACAGTGAATTATTAGTGATCACTGTAATTTTGGCAGTCTTGTGGAAGAGAGATGAGAGAATCAAACCGAGTGCAGCAAAATTAGTCTGATAAGTGCAGGTTTGTGTTATACTGTACACTTCCATGTAGTTATTTGATATTAAATAAATTTCAAACGCATAAGATACATTTGAAGGTGTTTTTGGGGGGGGTTACCTTTCTTCCCAGACATTAAGCTCAAACTGATGCAAGCTTTAGTCGTTTTTGGTCATCAGTCAAAATTTAGAAAGTGAAAAAATGTAAATTGTAAGACTTGCACCCTTCAAGATGACACTGTCAGACATCTAAAACCATCTGAGCAGATGTCTTCCAGTCTGACAAGACCAACTTTACTATAACTCCAGAAAACACTCCTGCAAACCCTTCATCCAAAGAACACAGAACTGATCAAGCTGGAGGCCAATCAGTGATAGACTCTGGTCAGGATAGGTGGGAAAACAGCATCTGTAAATACGAAGATATGTGAGGACATATGTGATTTCCATTTTTTACCCTCTGAAAAAAGTATTTTACCTTTCAACATGAAGCCAATCCCACATACGTGACCAACTCAACCGAGGAATGCAAGATGGGTATCCTGGATTTTTTATTATATGGGATTCAAAATACATAGTTAAATACATTCAATTGACGTCCACTACTGGCAGAGTCTAAAACAGGACACCCTAAACCAAACAGTCCACCCACAAGGTTAAAGTCTCTGCCTGATCATCCATGACACCTTTAGAAAGTATTCTACAGGATACAAGTCCCAACTTACAGATGCTGACTGGATGGTCAGCATCAGGGTGAAGTGTTCAAGAGGATCACAAGCAGAGCACTGGAGAAACCAGGACAAAACAGGTAAAATAACAGACCAAAAGGTCTTCTGCAACTCAGCAGAATAGTTGCAAAACTCAAGGGAACCAAGACTGCAAACCCAGAAACAAGACCCCAAGTCTTGAGACTGAAGACATGATATTGGCTAACTAAATCCATGAATCTGGAAGCAAGACCCTGGCACACAGAAGAGCAAAGCCAGAGAGCACACACCCACACACTACACAAAAACTCAAAGCCAAAACGCTAAAATGGTATGACCAGCCAATAAAACGAAAACCAAAATGAGCACTGGGTCTTCTATTCAGAGTGACAACGACAATGACAAGACAGAGATCGCCAAGCAAAGCTCACTGCTGAGTCTAAATGGGATTTAGAGCCACACAGATCTAGTGCTGATGAAGGTTACACAGACCTTGCCTGATTTCACAATCTAGATGCACCAGACCTTAATCCAATAGAAAATTGGTGTGTTAACGAGAATTGTGCATAGACGGTCCCACGTGCAATTTGAATGTGATTGAAGTACTTTGCATTGAAGAATAGAAGAAAATAGCTAAACTCACACATTCTAAGCTGGTGAAGACTTATCCAAGTAGGTCTACTAGAACTGACTGAGTTGTGCGTGCTCTTATTCCACAAAGGTTCTTATTATCTTATTATTTTCGGAACTATTACTCATTTGTCTTAGCTTTGATTGTTGTTAGACTGACTGTCAAATGAAATTAAAGAAACTTTAATTGCATTATTTTACTTGATTTCAGTCTTAAGATAACTGAGGAAAATTGAAAAAGGTTGCCTAGATTTTCAGTATCTCTTCATCTCACCACCTCTTGTGACCAGTCCCATTTGTAAGCAAGTTAATGCCTCTTAGAAAGTATGCTAGCTTGTTCATTAAAACATTTGTTCATTGTTAAGACAGTGATGCACAGGCTGATACATGGCTCACATTAGTAGAGAAATCAGGCATAATTTTTGCTTTATTTACACAAATATTTTGCTGAAAGTTTCCAGTACCTGCTGCTGTTATTGCTAAAAGCTATAAATAGGGCATACAACTCCTCCGTAGGAATGTACCTTGTAATTATATAGTCGAAATTTAGTAGAACCACAATTAAGTCCTTTTAAGTTAATCACGTCAGATTCGTGTATCTCTTGCTTGGCTACCTAGTTAAATCCTTCGTACTGTCAACGTAACTGACGGTTATGCATAAAATACCCAGAGGGTGGCGACAAAGGATGATAACACTACCAACTACTTAATGTTTTTATCCATGTTTATGCATGGATATTTGCTTTAGAAATTAAGGCAAAACACTGTTTGTAAGAGTTCAACATTAATTGCAGAGGATTTGAAGATAAATTTGATCACTTTAAACACGATGTAGCTTGTTTCCTTTGATACAGGCTTTTAAAACACCCATTACCTGACTTATTTTACTCTCTCTGGAAAGAATTCAACATTAAAACAACTTTGCTTCCATCAAAAACATTGTTCTGTAAGTGTTCAATTGCCATTCACTATGATTTCTAAATGCACACAATTTAGCTAACACAGACAAAAAATCCTTTCACAAAGAATTTTAGAAAGACGATGCAGTTCTACTTTCTTTATCACAGCCATTTTTAATATTTCCAAGAGGAGATAAAATTACATTTTTACAAATGAGTCCTGACATTTACACGACGAACCTCAAAATCACTTTAACTATTTTGTTCCAAGTTAAAAGAATTCAGTTTGCAAAAAAGAACCAGAAACAAACATTCATGGGTCATTGTTTATAGGAACACAATTACCCAGTATGAGCAAAAATGTACTGAAGTCTGCCCACTGACCGCTACTTGTTTATTTGTTGGATACCTGTTCATGAGGCTTGTGGATAGAGGGCAAAGAGTCTGTTCAAAGGTCTTAATTTTTCATATGCTTCTTCACTCATTCTTAAATGACTATGGTCACCTATCCACTTCTACTGACTGTAGATGTTCAATGGACAGTGTAACCCATTTAGAGGACACTGTTCTTCACTATGTTCCACCCCCAAATTCTATTAATAGCAGATAATCCTACCAAAGAACCCAGTCATCCAAACGACCCAAGGGAACACAAACTTCCATTCGCTGGCCACCTTCTTCGCACACAGCTAATCTAAGCTAGTATAGGCCGTACCCTAATTTGACTAATGGACCATGGGGAATACCCTGAGGGTCATGTTCGTTAGGTTGAGGTGTCTCTATAACCAATCATTCTCTGGCAAGTTGTGACAATGATGTGCAAAAGGTTAACAAAATTCTTTTTCCCCTCTCATGTATTCATTCAAAGGCCTTCCTGGTGAGGAGCTGTATCTCATTTTGGTCATATGTCTTTACATGAATTTGAAAACCTAGAACCTGATTTACAATGACATCGCACTGCACAAAGTCGAGTAGAACAAAAGAGTTGAAAACTTAAGCTTTCTGGGTACTCTTTGGGGGCCCAATTACTAGACCGACTCCATTTCAATTGCAGTCCACTGGAGAAGTTAATCCAGACATGAGGAATTCAGCACATGTAAGGAATGGATTTAGCATAATGGAAGTCTCCTGTAGATTGCATGACATTCGTTGACTACAAGGCATCTACATTAGCAGTTACTTGCTTCAAGATAAGGACTGCTGGATGACTACAGGCAAAGCCGTGAGTAAGCATATTGCTTGAAGACAATCTGTCGTTACCCAGAGTTTAATGCAGTGACAACTTTTAGGAAGCTCTTCCTTCTCCTCACACTACTCAAGGATATTTTGACATGAAATACAGGTATCATGGTACACAGAATGAAGGTGAAAGGCTTAAAAAAATGGATTTGAAGGAATTTAATGGTAGACGTAATCATGCGGACAATCGAAGCATACAGACTTCATCTGATCTAGAAATATTGTTTTGTCCTCAACTAAGCCAGTTCAACATTCTCTTGAGCAGTGAAGACCACTGACGAAAACAAGGAATGAAGGAATCAAAAACTGATAAAACTCATGTTCCACTTCTGTACTACACAGACAGGGGATGTTGGCCTTATTTTCACAATCCTGGGGATAGTTTCGTAGAAGGAAACAAGGGTGAGAGAAATTTCAAGAATGATGATGATATCCACAAAAATGTCTAAATTATACGTGCGATCTACTCAAAGCAGGTTGCAGGAAGTTTACTGGACATTTCCATACATCGTACGTTTTACTGGATATCACAGGAGCTATCTATGAGATGGACCACTAGAGAAAACTTCAAGGTATCTCTAGAAGAGTAAAGTTCAATCACTCTCAGTGTCAGTAAATGATTGATAAGGTCTAAATATTTGGATATAAATGGCTGCTATAATTAATGAGGTCACTTACATCTTCGAAGGATAAACGTTTTAGATTTGATTGATCAGATGCATGTTCTGTCTGAGTGACCACTGATCCAGAAGCTCTACTTGGTGGATGAATGAACATTTGAGGTATACTGATCAGGTTTGTATTTGCTTGCTCTTAACCAGGATCTTCTTTGAGGCATTGCTTACCAAACTTGGACGCCTCACTCCTTCAGTCAGCCAATCAGGACAAACTCAACATACCGGGTTCCTGACATGAATTAGAGGACCATATGCCAAGCGCAAGGAAATGTCTGATTTTTGTTTTGATTGGTTAATTTGCTTTTTCTTTAAGAAGACATGTCTCTGGCCAAGTTTAATGACTGAGAATTAAAACTACATGCAAAATTAATCTAGCAAAGGCTAGATTTTCATGATATATTACTCTCAAGTAAAAAGTCAGCCAGTAAGTCAGCAAACTCTTTTTTATTTCACTTATTTTGAAAAATTCATATCTGAATATGTGAACATTCTGATTCAAAATATTCCAACTTCCAACTAATTATAAATAAAAATGCAAGCAACTAAAGAAATTCTTATGTTGCTTGTTACACTTAAATGTTGCTCCCCGCTCTTTAAGACCAATCGGTATCAATCTCTTTGATGAAATTAACTTTTTAATCAAGGAATATTTAAAATTCCTAGACATTCACATTTACCGTTCAAGGCCACTAGCAGTGTAGGTTTTAATGGTTTTTTTTGTGGCTGCCACCATGGTATGGAGGGGAGTCAATGAGAAAGTCGGACTGGGCGGTGCAGCACATGATTCACTGCGTATGTACTGCAGACTGCAAAAATGAGAAGTTCTAGACATATCAATGGCATATCTGCAGACTGTAGCACTCTTTGCTATACAGCCTTGGCAGTCAAGAACCTGGCATTTCTCCAGTCAACTCTGCTCTGAAAACAAGGCAACAGGATGGCAGATTCATTCGTCTGTTGCTAAAGAAGGGAAAGTCGCCATTTAAGGGATAATCTGAACATATGCAAATTATATGCATGAAATCAAAGGCGAGGGAGGTGAACATTCCACTCCTCGTTGGCCTATTGCTACCTGACACTTCTAACTACCCAAGAAGGGAGGACCATAATGAGGTCAGTGGCATCAAGGATTAGCATGCATGCCTACGATGGCTGGAACCTTTGAGCAAACAGGGCTGTTCCTGGGACAGTGAAAGAGTTTCGAGGTGGCGAGGAGAGAAATTCCCAGCAACAAGATGTACAGATTCTAGTTTCTTCTGGTTTCTTGGATAAATCTGCATCCTGGCCATAGAGTCTAATGATGCCACAGTGTATTTCAGGATCCTCGTCATACGTCACAATAATGGGATAGACCAAAAGAGGTCAGGCGGAAGAAAAAGCTGCAAAACCAACGTTAATCGTTTATTGAAATGCGTGTTTTCTTGTACTACTGGTATATACACTTTGGAGGCTAGTTATTTTTGTAGATTCCCTAAAAGAGAATGGTGATATTTCAAGTATAACGGTGATCCTGTAATTTTTGGTTACCTGTTCTCTATTTTGTTTTCACCATCTTTTTAAATAAATTTCCTATTTTCAGTTAACCCTCGGCTTCCAGTATATATTAGTGTGGTTTCCTTCCTCAAAGCTCATAAGGAGGACAAAAATAGCCCTTGCCAATCGGCCGCTTAGTGAGCATAGCCAGCAATGTCTCTAATTTCTAATTATGTCTGGCTCCTGTTTTCATTCAACGGTTTGTATAACAGGCTCCTGTCCTGTCCAATGTACCCGGATTCAATCAAGGAGAGAGGGAAGAGGTGGGACACTGGTCCCACAATGAGGACAGGGGCTACTGGATTTAAATAGTGCCTGATCCAGAAAGAGCCGGCATCAACAAGGCTCAGGGAATTAATGTCACAGCCCATGTTTTTTCCACCTTAACCCCAGGGGCCTCTGTTCTTACCGCACACATAATTTCCTGCGCAGACCTAATTCTTTAGGGTTAAGGTGGATCCCAGCTCCAAAGCAGGTTCTTCTTAGATTTTAAGCTCATGTCTGACGTGCAAGGGGAGCTTGATGATGATGCATATGGAAACAGGAAGCAGCTATCAATCTCCTTCCCTGTCTGCTGCTCCCCCCCAAACCCGAGGCCGCACAGTTTCAGGAAATTATATTGCGATAATCTGATGTATTGTGTAAATGCAATTTCCAGCATTAACCTCATAACTTTGCGGTTTGAGTTCACAAAG
Organism: Gymnarchus niloticus; assembly: GCA_009936485.2. Taxonomy (NCBI): domain Eukaryota; kingdom Metazoa; phylum Chordata; class Actinopteri; order Osteoglossiformes; family Gymnarchidae; genus Gymnarchus; species Gymnarchus niloticus. The sequence continues at coordinate 1,871,315 of JAACJT020000105.1, forward strand.
TGGCTGGGAAATACTATGGTGGTTCAGAACTTAACCATCATTTCTTTAAACCATGAAAATTTGCTTTCAACAACTAGCGTATTATATTACTTATTAATATAATAGAAGTGACAGGTCTGGTTCTTGATGAGTGGCTCAAGCACATTAATGGCCATCGTCTATTCCTTGATGAAGTAATGCTTGTGACTCACCTGCCCGGTCACCTCATTGCGTCCAATAAAGAGATGCTTAGCAATGATACCAGGTGACTTTTTCACAAATACCTCTTTTGTAGCTCACTGCTTAAACAATAGATTAAGACAAAGACATACAACCTTTCCCTCAAGGGCCTGAGACGGTGATGTATGACCAACAGTAAGTGTGGAGAAGTGCTATATTTAACTGTGCTGACATAAAAATAAGTTATTTTGAGGTCTTATAGTTAATGAGTTGGTACCAGCAAATGGCTCATTTGCCCCATATTGGAAACAGATTTTATTGAGACCTTCTTTAGCCGGATGTGAGATCTAGTCATAAGACGGCAGCAGATTTGAGGTGGCAGGTTCAAACCGAGTTCTGTCTATCATTCCCACAGGCTCTAATTAGGGCGGTGGAGGTGGATATTTAGGGTTAAGGTTCATTCCTTACTCACAGGCACTGTTAGGTGGTTTTAAAAGCTGGTGGCCATCACGAGGTCACTCACATGAAGGTATGGAGCACCGCAGCTCACCGCATTCTTCCCTGTGACGCGGATGCACTCGTTCCAGGGCTCCTTCTGACAGCCTCCCAGACACGCATGTGCGAGGAGAAACTTGGGCAAAGTATCCAGCGGGCGTCTATGAAAAATGAGAAATGTAAATCGTAAACAGTGATTGATATGGATACATAACACAATACGGGGAGGTTGCCAAGGTGACACACATCCTAATGAGGGAGGCGTGAACAAGACGCGGTGAGAGAGGCTGAATTTAAAATACTCTGGTTATACGGTGTGCCTAGTCATCTCCTTTTCATAAATGAAAAAATTAGTCGTATCGCAAGAAGCCAGAGCATCACAAAAGATATTAATTGACCTAAAATGCATGTCTTTGGACTATGGGAGGAAACCAGAGTTCCCCAGGGATAAGCCAGAGAAAAGGGGGGAGTGACAGAGGCAGGATTTGTACCCACAACACTGGAAATGTGAGGTTAAAAAGCTACCTAATGTGTCATCTATTATGTGGTGTTTTGGGAAAATAAGCCTGCCACTGTTGCCCATTAAAGTGTACAAATATTGACATTAAAACCTGGTGTTCGCCATTTGGTTAGTTATTATCAGTTATTTACAATTATGTATCCAATGTTGTGCAATGAATCAACGTCATATGATTTGCAAATACAAAATTAATAAAAATTTGTGAGGGTGCTTGTTTCTTATTATATATAACGTGTTACATATTTATTTTTTGGATCTCGTAGATTATCTATTTTCCAAACTGCTTAATCCTATACAGGGTTGGGATGGACCTAGAGCCTATCCTAGGCAGGTTAGGGCATAAGGCAGCAGACACCCTGGATGGGGTGCCAACCCATAACAGGGTACAGTCATGATGGGTAGCTTTTTAAAACACAAATCACCCTAACTCACATTTCTTTGGACTGCAGGAAGAAACCAGAGTACCCAGAGGAAACCTGTGAAGCCCAGTGAAATAATGCACACAGAAGAGAGGTGGGATTTGAATCACCAACCCAGGAGGTGCAAAGCAACAGTGCTAACCACTCAGCCACCGTGCCCTCCATCCTATAGACCAATTTGCTCTATTTATATTTGTAATAGTATTTTTGACAAGTTTGTTCTTTTCGAGGAGTTTAAATTCCTATCCTCGCATCTAGTTGTGCAACGTCGCCCTCTGCTGACAGTTTCATGCATATCAAGCCGTTTTTTTTAACCCATCAAAAGATCTGACTAGCCTGTACTTTTGCATAGCCTGCCTTTCACTGCTGATACTTTACCCACAGAATCACCCAGGCAGCCCTTCGCACTTCAAAATGATCCTCTCGATTTCCACCCAGGAAGTCAAGGCCTCAAATGACTTCCCATCCAGACCCAAAAGATATCATACCTCAAGCACTGTGTTCCTACAGACTTTGCTTCTGGGTTTATGGTTGGCACAACAAATAAAAAAATATTACCACTCCTCTCTCTGCCACCTGTCCTTTTAAAACATCACGGGGAGACAGGTATAGCCCTGCGTACCACTTAAGATGTAATAGGAAACAGCAGACACTGTTAACCAGTGGAAATTAATGGCATATACACAAATAACCATTGGGAAATAGTGTGAACTAACCACCTCGGAACCTGGAACTGGATCCCACCAGATTTAAGCTGCTGACATTGTCACTCCTGCTCTGACCTGCACTCAAAACATCATAAACAGCAAACAACCTTTACAAAACTCTTACTCCCAAGTTTCCTTGACTGCTTCTTTAGTACTTTGGCCGCTCACTCAAATGTTCATTCTCAGCTAGCAGTGTTGTTTCCGTCTGCCTTCTAGGATTCGGTGTGATGTCGACTTGGGAAGCTTCCCCCGCGTTCTTGAGAAGATCTTCAATGAGGAGAAGTGAATCAGCATAGAATAACAGGCCTGGATTTAATACACAGTCTCAATGTAAATCTCAAGGCTCTGCTTTGGGTATTAAAATGTAATGCTCGTTCTTTGTAATTCTGGAAATTTTGCCTCATAGTCAACATCACTTTTTCTTTAACATGTTTTATAAGTTATGGATGCAACTATTTGAAACAGAAACAATAAAAAGCATATTGCCAAATATGGTAACTTCTACATTCACGGCTTTCAAAACATACATAAACTGTATTTATTCACATATATACATATACTGTATAAATAGCGTATACAACAAATAAAATAAAACAGTCATCCGCTAACAATTGGCAAGCAAGGTGCTTTAAACTGTCTCTGTCCAAAAGAATGACATTTTATAAATAGCCTTACCCTAAGTCCTATTGATTATCTCAGGCTTGTCATGGACATCTGACATCTCACGCCTTTGATAGTGATCCTCTATGCTGCAGTACACCAGTGTCTGAAGGTCAGGACTGGCACTGTATGACAGAAAAAAACTCACCGAAAGAAGCTATGGTACGCAAAACGTTACATCAATGTACAAAAGTAGCTTTTGCATTGCTTGGTACATACGGTATATAAAATAGCATAAACATTGTCAGAACTCTCTTTTTAATGATCAGAATAGATAAAAAACAGCTATTTCTGCCGCTGTATTTTACACACATTGACGCGTCTTTCACACAAGTCACCCCAAATAAATGCTAATCATTGATCGGTCCAATCAATATTACCGTAGTCGCATTGTTGATAAGTGAGGGTTACTGCTCTGTAGCTACAGTTAATCATTTTCACAAGTGTGTTTAGAAATCAAGACTTCTGTTTGTAAAGGCAATATTGAACATTGGCCAAATAAATATCATTTTGCATCTTACACTTGGATGGACTGTCATCGGGGGCTGTTTTTTTAACTCATGTTTTATCTGTCCCTGACAAAGAATAAACTTAGTAGTATAAAGAAAGTATAGTTTATGAAATAGTTAAATATTCTGATTTTGATATATAACCACAATTTATATTATCAAAGGAGATCATATTAATACATTAAAAACTGCAGAATACAAGCTTCCAAACTTCCAGGAGGCCCACCTGTGCCTAGTGACAGACCCACGTCTGGTTTGCAATAATCTCACCAGCCCGACACCCCAGCAGCTTACCCTTTTCCTCAGGCAGGACTGAAACGGATGGCTGCCTCCGGTCATTTCGCCTGGATGGCTGTAAGCACATATCCAAGGGACGGCACCAATATATATACCTTCTTCGGGGGGGGGACCCCAAGCCAATGAGAGAAAAACACGTGCAGGGAGCCATCTGCAGTGGGAAAAGTAAATCCTGTGAAGGGTTTGCTGGGAAAAAAGGTGTCCAGCTGCCCCAGGGCTTTGGTGAACAGATGCACTATCCCTCTCTCCAAACAGAAGCCACGTTCAGAAGCCCAAGCCGACCCATCTACACCTCTCCATGCATAGTGGGCTACAGCGGGATAAGTTACCATCTTTAACATGAGGACTGGAGGTTTTCTGTCACACAAGCTCTGAATCATCTATTTCTATTATGATATTAGCAGATCTTTAAATATCCATCAATTCATCCTTCAGTCTTCCATGACCGCTTAGCCAGTACGACGCCCCAGGAATCACAGGGAATTTGGCGGGAGATACTAGTCCATAGTAGGGCACACATTCACACACGAAGGGCAGATAAGAAAAACTGGATTGTGGAAGGAATTAAATTCGAGATCCCAGAGGAAACCTGCACACTTAGACACTTAGAGCCCACATGCAAACTCCATGCACACAGAGAACTGGGAGCGGTGTAAAGAGATGAATGATGTTCGATGGGACAGAAGAAAACTTGATTCACAGTATGTGCTAATATTACCTGTTCCCAGATGCAATTTGTGCTTCTCTGCTGACCTGAAGTCCTATTCTATTTATCTGAAGTGTAGTTTATACCCACCTCAGACCACAGCACTTTGGTTCTCTTACGTCAGACACTCTTTAGAGTGTCCAGTCTTAAGTGTCTCCACCTCAGAAGCTGGTGAAACAGCGGTGAGAAAGGTGACAGGAAAGAATTTCGCATTTTCACCATTTTCACTTGCCGCCGCCCCCCCGACAAGAACTTAAGCATATGACCCTACGGGGGAGGGGGGCTTAGTGATTACCCCCAGACCGGAGCTGTAAGGTCTCCATAGGCTTTGCTTTGATGTGCTTATGAGAACAGTTACCTGCAACCTCAGGCCCCAGAACAGACTGGGGTGGGGGGGATTGGGGTAGTGGGCATTTCCAGTTTAATTTCTTTATCATCTTCACTCCCTGCTGAAAAAAATAAAAATGATATCTAGATTTAATAAAATATCTCTGTGTCAAAGTATGCATAATCAAATATATCTACATATAAACACGGGGAAAAGCAGATAAAATGTGTATTTCAAAACCAAATCCACAAAGAATTTGCGAAATTTGTGAAAGCATGTTTTTCATTTGGCTGCTTTAAGATGCATACGCTCAGGATGCCAGATTCAAAGAGATATACAGTCAGCCTTTAAATACACAGCAGGGATGACATAGTGTTTCTCTGGGACTCCTGATACACTTGGAAAAAAAAAGACATGGACAGGTGAAAACACCACAAAGACACAAACCTGAAAGAGCAAAGAGAGAATAGATCAGAAAGACAAGACAAAGTGGAATAAACTGGGGACAGTAAGGTGTCACTAAAGGTTGGTCGCTTGGAATCTGTTTGTATTGATTGGTTAATTTTAGGGGGCTGTGATCTGCAGAGTTTTGCATGCAGCCCTCTATCAGTCCCCGCTTCAGAGGCTTCAGACAGATCCTCTTCTCAACACAGAGGCATACGGTTGACTGGAAGCTGGTATTGGGACCAAAACAATTACAATCGATTGTTCCAATGACATATGTGCAAAAATTGGCAGGGATATTTTCAGTTTAAGAGATTGCTGGTCGGGACGTGTGCCTGCCTTCTCTCCCTAAATCGACACCTCTGTCTCAATGGCCATCTGACACCTCGATGTCATAACCCATACCACCTGTTTACCAGCAATTATAACCCTTTAAGATGGTTAAGGGCTGCATGATGGCTCAGCCGGCAGCACTGTTAACTCACACATCCAAGAATATAGGTTTCATTCCAGTCCCCAGTTCAGTGCTTGGAGTTTACATGTTTTCCTGCTTGCAGGATTGGCCTGTAAAGTACTCTGGATTCACTGCCTCTATCCAACTCCTCATTTAAGTGAGCTGAGGACAGTGGACTGCTGTACTGTGTGAATGTGTGCAAGAGTGAACCTTACAATTGACAGCCATCCCACCCAGAATGTCCCCTGCCCTGTGGTTCCTGGAAGAGCCTCCAGGCTCAGTGTACTGGATAAATGATTATGGAAAGTGGATGGATGGAAAACTCAGCTGATATGTTAGAAGAAGATGAGCTTAGGCAAAACAGTCATTGATTATAATTCACGGAAATCATAACTTGTACAAATTCAGAGTAAAATCACAACATATTTGTTATTTTCTGGTTTTTATTTTTCTGATAACCCAGTACTGGATAAATGATTGAAAATGGATAGATGATTTATTATTATTATTATTATTATTATTATTATTATTATTATTATCGTTTAGATTCAGCCTGTCCGTGCACTTTTCGTTCGATTTCATCTCTAATGAAAGTTAACATTTTTTTTCTTTATTCCGGTACTTATAATGCTGACCATTCACGTGAAATAAAGTCAGCAGAGAGCCTCGCCATTCATTTCGGCTGCATTAATCCCTTTGCCGCGGACGAGCCGCCGTCCCGCCTTTCATGAATGAATGTGTCTCTGCGGGAACTCCCGCACGACGCTGCAGCCCTGGACACGGCATATGTGCGCAGCAGCTGCACGGCAGTCTAACGAAGCGGCTCTGCTCTCATAGCGGGACCAAAGCTGGGAATCTCGTTCACAATCTGCCCTAATCGCAGGACGCAGTCACGTACTGAGTCCCGGGGCCGGGGAGCCGACGGTATGATATGTGATCGAGTGCAAGAGAACTCACTAAAGTCACCTCACTCTTAGATATTAAGTATTTAAGAGTCAGTGAAACGTCCTCTCCTGTATTCCATCCACTAATACTGGGAAACCTACTATAGACTATATGTGAAAAAAAAACACATTAATTTTTTCTTTAACAGCAATCTACAACTAGGGTCCATTTGTGGCCCAGTGTTCTGTGATCCCCTCGCAAAAGCACAAGTATAGGCTACGGAACTGACTGGAATATCATGGATGCATATTTAAACTACGCTGTAGTCGCCCAGTCTAATTTTATTATCATTAGGATTAGCCCAGCCTGGGCATGTGCTCTTGTGTGAACAGGTCGCCTTGTCATTCTCCAGTGAGCCATCTTGGACACCTACTGGACTACAGCATATTAGCAAAGCTTTTCCGTGCATAAAATCCAAGTTTGTCTAGCTGTTATTAGGACCTTCTTAACAATTACAGTGGCAGTAATAGGTGTATTATAATTATTACCAAACTGATACATTTGAAATGTATGTAAATGAGTTACGATCAAGGTCTCTTTACAATAAATGGTACGTTGTAATTTTGTTATATTTTAGAATTTATTTTAATGAACAACTGATTTAACGGTAAGAATTAATATTAAACCACAAGATAAAAGTTTCTATTAACTACTGAAAATAATTCTTCAGGGCAGAAAACCCAATTTTTCAAAGGAGTTTATTTAAATAATCTGTTCGTTACAAAAAACTGTCAAGGTGTCTCCAGAGACCACACGTCTTAAGTGTCTAGCTTGATTTCCTTACTTTGAGTTTTTTTTTTTAATTTAGTGAAAAAAACATAAGAAACTTTCTTCGCTCCATTCAAGCAGCAAACGTCATATTTTTGAATCTTATGGCTCTATATTGATGTCATCCCGGTACACCTGATAAAACATTAGAGTGTTCCTGTGAAAAGAGACAACACTGTGTGAGGTGAGCAATTAATTCAATATTAAATTATGACCTGTCTGTGCCTGTGTTGGAAATAACTAGAGTCTGTTACCTTAAAATGATTTTATATCCTTTAGCCGTCGGCAAATTCGGGTGTGGGTGTGCGACGCAAGACAAACGACTTCTTAATGAATCGGATCTGTCAGCCTAATGCGACGGACTGATCGAAAGACAGCAATGTTTATAAAGACTTAAAAAATATTTAACAGGAATAAAATCTGGTCTGGTAATAACCAAACGACGTAACCTTAGCGTTTTATTACTTTTCCGAACCCACCACCACCCAGTCCGCTTTGGCCATACTAAGTTAGAGAGCTGAAACTGAAGGAAGCTGCTGTCCGACTGAGGATCTTCATTTAGTGGAGAAGAGGAAACCCTGACTCTTAATGATCCTTTATTCATAGACGGTGTTTGGCCCCGAAAGCGAGAAGCGTGTGAGGTAGCTGAGAACCATATAGACTGAAATGATAATTAAGTTTTTCAGCTGCAGTAAAACAGCACCGATTTCTACGGTTTTATTTCTGGACTTGTGTGTCACCTAATTTAATCGGTGCGCATTTTGTAAACATTAAACTGATTTGTCTAGCTGAAATGACGATGCCCTAAAACCTTTTAGGTATTTTTCCGGCGAATTCTAGTACGTCTTTCAGTTATTATCCCACAAATGAAGGGCGACTGGCGCATATGAACAATGCAGAGATGATGTGGGACGTCCTGGGTGGAGGAGGAGGTCGTGAACTCCTCTTGCTGACCCCACTTGAAATACTCAGATGTGGTGATGTAGAAGGAAAAAAAAAAAAAAAAAACGAAAATAAAGCAGAAAACAGGCGTTTAGCGTGTTTTCCCTTAACGCTAAACACGAAAAACACGACATAATTACGTGTTTTGAGAAAACGTTGCCGTCATTCTTAATATATAAACATCACGGATGCATAAAACTAAAACTGTGGTTTTACGGTCAGGAAAAAAAAAAAAAAAAAGTTTTTGGTTTATTCAGAATGATGTTTTGTAATGACACTGGTGGCGAGGGAGTCTACAAGGCTTGAAAGCGAAGCGCTCCGGCCGGAGCCGGAGGCCGGTTCGGTTCCCGGCTCGGTGCGGGAATCCGCTCCTGGTTTTGCGGTTCATCTCCAGACCGCGTGCTGAGATGAGGGCGAGATTCAGCATCCCTCGCCACACACGCAGACGGCGCGATTTAACCCCTGACTTCGCTTCTGCAAAGTTTTATTTCCTAATAAAATGAATAGCAAAGTATGAAAAACACAGCACCAATCATCTGACTTTGGTCTCGTTATTATTAATGTTGTTCCTACTATTCATTTATACATTTCCAATCTATAATAAATTTTCACTTTTTTTTTTCGTATCCCCAATAACCCCGAAGAAACACTCTCCTTCCAGGCGACGGCTAGAAGTTTGCAAACGCGGTTTAGTCCCGAAGCCGCAGCGTGAGTTTTTTTTTTCAGGTTTTTTTTTTTTTTTTTTTTTTTTTTTTTTAGAATAACAAAAAGTTAACTTCCTGTTTCGGGGTGGTCCACGGAGTCTGAGAAAGAGAGGGAAGGAGAGAAAGAGAGAGCTCCTCAGCACAGACTTCTTACCTCGGCTTATGGGACTCGGTTACCGAGTGCGGCTCGCTTTTCTGTCCTGATTGCCGGTTTCTGGTTTTGAGACACGAAACTTTCCAGGAGCCTGAGATAAGGCAGAGACGGTCATTCGGAAAGGTTGCGGATAAGCAGCAAGTCCCTGTCTGCATCTGAGACCGGTGCCAACACGAAAAGTAAAAGGGGGGCTTTATTGGAAATTCTCTAACCCCCAGCGGGACGCACACCGCCTTTTCTCCAACAGTTCCTCGGAGAAACCCTGAATTTCCTGGGATCAAGCCGAAGCCATCAGCAGATGCAGAAGATAGCGACTCTCAGTTGAAGGTTTGTTAACGTTTTATAACGTGGTGTGTGCACTTTTCCCATCTGCGCACGTTTACATGTAATTATCTGTTCCAAGAAGTCCCACGTTGTCAACAAATATTTTGCAGCCATCATACAGATAAGAACTTATAAAACTTTTTTTTTTTTTTTTCCCCAGTCATGCGTTATGTTGGGCTATTGTCAGATTGGTGACAAATGGAGCGATGATTGTAATAAAAGAGAATACGTGAGCTGATTAAGTGTGATGTTTGCGCGTTGATTAGCAATACAAACATGCGTATATTATACCGAAGTCTGGAATAATACTAATAGATTATATAAACACAGACATGCACACGCACCGCAAGGCGAAAAACACCTTTTAAGGAAAACAAGAAGCGATTACGCCTCTGAATGACAGGTTAAATGCATTCTTGGCTGAATAGTTCAAATAATTATTGCTGTTACTGCACAAGTACCGTAGATATCCATATAACGCTACTAATTTCCCATTAGAGATATACCGAGGAGCTGCATCATTCACTCAAGCCTCCTTTTCCTTTACTTTTCTACTTTGTACTTTAATTTGTGGGCACCAGCGGAGTCGTTGCATCAATTACATATCATTACCAGTTTAAACTTGCAATTAAGCAGGTCTTACTAATTGCAAACCTTAATTTTGTGAAAGTAAGTATATCTTACGAGGACTACCCGAATTATGGCTTATTGCTGGTGTTTTTTTTTTAAAATATTTTTACAATACACTGTTTGGTGGAGAGAAGTTCCTTTGTATTTAAGTATTATTAAAACACCTACATAAATAATTTTCACTCCTTAATGACCAAAACAAAAAGACGCATTAAAATTTTGTGCATCGCCAAGTTGGCATAAAATTTCACACGTTTTAATGGGTAATTTCTGAACTCGGTGGGATTTTCTGCGATGGTTACATTAAGAACACGGCCCACGCATGTCGAAGTTGGTGAATTCCTCCAGAGGTCCGAGGCCTGCTCTCCTAACAGCTGTTTCTTGTAACCTGAAATACTTGAGCTACCAATATCGTCTGCAAATGTGGGCATCTGTCTGGACTCACCAATGCTTTATCTTTGCTGACATCCCCAACAAGTTTTATAGTTTCAGCTGGAAAAAAAAAAAAAAGTGATCTGCTGTAAAAGGTGTCAAAATAACTTTTTCCCCTGAGTCTATAGTTAAGGGATATTACATCAGAGATCCTGGATTTGTTTATATTGTGGCATACACTTTGTTCAGTACATCTGGAATTGGCTGTCAGATTTCTTGGCCGCCAGAGCAGAAAGCCTACTGCTTTAGCAAATCTACATAGCAAACAAGGGCCCAGTAACATGATCCATTTCATGGCAATTTGAAAATGCCTGTTAAATATTTTCCTAAGGTGGGATAAGCTTAAATGCTAACCCAGACTTGATGTGTTATTAAAATTGTACACTTTGGTTAAAAACTGGAGGCCATGTGTATTGTTTGTTTAACCTTAATAAACCATCTCTGTAGCGACAGCTTCACGCTAGTACAAATAAATAAAATTGCAACCAGCTCAGATTAAGATACCAGTAAATATTTCATAAATGCTTGACTAGTGATAGATGTTCTTTTCCTCACAGAGCAATGGCCTGCCCCCCACCCCCTTTTAAAAAGGGTTCTTTAGTTGAAATTAAAAACTGAAAAATTGTGACATTCAGAAGAGGTGTGTTAGCTTGGAGAAGTCTAAAATGCAGCATAAAAAAAGAGAACTTATAAATGTATGCAATTACACCTTGCATTATTACACACGCATCTAATGTTTTCTATGTCCCTTTAACCTGCTGGGTCTCCCACAGTGCCCCTCTGATGAATGACATGGCCTCCATTTTGTTAAATGGAAGTGGGCTGGGTTTTCAGTGAGTGGATCAGGTGACAGGTTTGTGAGACCCGGTCACCGTTTTTCCTGGGCATCCATCCTGATTATGGTGTTTTGTGATTTGGGCAAACAAGCATCCATTTATTTCTTTATGTTCCCCCCCGCTTGTCCATTGCCTGCTCTTCTGCGTGGCCCCGGCATGTTGGTGCTTTTTTGGGGGGCCTTGATGGTTTCTGCAGGTGTGTGATCTGTGGACAGACTGTGTGCGGCCCCTTGTGGATCAGTCACACTCCACGCCAGGTTTTCCGAGTCTGCATGGCACTGCATGAAAAAGAGTCCCCCCCCCATCCAGTGGGAATGGGTGTTCTTCTGAGAAATGAAAATATTTTGGCATCAGAGATGACACTTTTTTTAATGCCCAGGACTTATATTATTTTTACATTATTCTTTATGCCCCATACCACTGAGGGGATTCGCTGACCAGCTGTGGAAAAGGTTACGAGGCAACTAAGAAAGTGTTAAAATGTGTTTTAGATTAGTCTTAAAAGTAAAATGATTTGTTTTCACATTCCTCTTGTAAAGCACAACCATGCTTCTGACATTCGATGCTGGTTCTTGCAATATCCTTTAAAAAGCACCTTTCCAAATTTGCATGTTCTGCTTTCTTTCCATTTAATGTTTTAATTAGGCCACAAAGGAGGGCAGTGTGTTTTTTTTTTTTTTTTTTTTTTTTTTTTTTTTTCCGCCTGCAGTTTTTTTTTTACATTACTCGAAAATTTTGTCTAAAAGAAAAAGAGCCGGGAACCGTCGGAAGCTTGGGGTGGGT
>JAACJT020000105.1:1883630-1900752 GCA_009936485.2 Gymnarchus niloticus
GTGTGTGTGTGTGTGTGTGTGTGTGTGTGTGTGTGTGTGTGTGTGTGTGTGTGTGTGTGTGTGTGTGTGTGCGCACGTGTCTTCTCCAGGAGAGATCCTCTGCTCCTGTCCTTTGATCCCCCCCCGAGCCGTAAAGACCCTCAAGACCATGCTGGTTGTTTATGACAGACTCCAAAAGAGGCCAGGTTTGAATTCTCGCCTTTCTTCTTGTGGGAAAGTCTCTTGCGATTTCTTCATTCGTGTTCATAATATATATGTGTGTGTGTGTGTGTCTCTCTCTGCTCAGCCTGTTGATGGCCTTAATTAGCACAGCAGGTACTGTGGTGGTTAAGGACATTGGTTTTGTGCTGTATGGCCAGGGGTCCATCTGGAGTACCTCAGTGCTTCACATAAAATGCACATAAATATCATTAAAGTGAATTGATTTTAGATAAATGCAAATGACTTAACGGAGTTAGTTGGGGCAGGGTTAAACAGACCATGTGACAGACCGCATACCAGCCAGGAATGTTTTTTCCTTTTCACCACGATAAGCTGTGGTTTGAAGGTGACTGCGTTGTTCCCATATGCACCTGGTGAGGCCAATGTCCGGTACACCTTTGGGACTGAAGCTGAACCTCCCTGCTGCCACGGGCAACCTGTCTCCACGGCGGGAGTCCTTCCTGCTTTCTCCTGAATTCCTGGTGCCTCTGGTGCTCTGCCAGGCTCCACTGTGGAATCTGCTGCCTTCCCAGGAGGTCCTGTTATCCAGTTGGGATGCAGCATCCCGGACTGAGAGAGGGGGCAAGCACAAATACAGCTGGGTCAGCTGCGGGAGCCACCACTGAGCGGCCAAACACAGACAACCCGACAACACGACTTTGTAAACGTGTTTTTCTTCGGCCGACGCTGCGGTGGACCCCGGGCGCCGATGCACGGTTGGGGGAGCGTGTGTACACGCCTGCGGCTATCTCGGAGGCTGCCGCATCCTGCCGCGTGTCTGAAGGTGGGTAGTTCATGACGGACCCGCATAGCTGTGGGATCTAGACTCAGGAGGAAGCAGAAAGGGGGAAGGCCGAGGCACTGGAAACGAAGGGGGAGCAGAGCATGCTGGGAGATATAGGTGTGCTACATCCACCCATGCGGGCATTTCATCTGTGCTCATTTTCTCATCAGATGAGTTTTAACATCATTCCCTTCACACCCATTTGATTCAGGATAAATGAAGCTGGATTCTCTGCATCCTATAGCAATTGCTGCTTTTCATAGTAATGTGTTTGGCATCTTGGCTGAAGTGTTGCTCATATGAAGAGGCCTGCTTGGACCGAAACTCATACCAGTGATGGTAGCGATGGGTGGTCAGACTTTTCGGGCCACCTGCTGGTCTGGTGTCACCCTGCCTGGATGAAAAGCGGGGGAGTCGTGAGAACCTCCATGTAAAAGTCAATTATCTCTCAGTTTGCTGTTTGTTTTTGATAGTTCCGAGTTCCAGACGTTTGGGTGGTGACTTCTTGGCATTTTAGTTTTTTTGTTTGTTTGTGGCTTCCAGAGACAGCTCGGACGCACGTGTGCTCACAGATACCCGGCAACAGGAACATAAAGATGCCCGTATGGAGCAAACAGCCAGAAAATGACACACTCTCACAAACTTTGTTCTGGATGAAGGGGGGAAACTTCGCATAATGCTGGAAAAAGCCTGACAGTGCTAGGTGTGCACTTCACAGCTGTGCTGAGGAGTTCTGCTCATCTTTGTGGGTCAGATCATAACCCCCTCTCAACTTGTCCCTCCAGCTTGAGGCAGACAACCCTTAGGAAAAATCCTGCATATCATTGGACAGTGAGAGGAACCTGGAAGAAATCCGAGAGAGACAGGGAGAACATGCAAACCCCACAAACGCAGGGCAGATGTGGGATTCAAACCCACAAGCCTGAAGGTGGGAGGCAGTAGTGCTACCCTGTGAGCCACTATGCCCCCCATGTAAGTTAAAGATTCAAATCTTTGTCTTCTTAACAAACACATGAAGGATGTCCTGAAAATTCATTTATGTTCCTTTGAGAAATGCACAGCTATGTAGAGGAGTCTTCATGACGCCTGAACATACGCTCTCCTGTTTCTCACGCTGATTCTCCCAGGCTTGAGCTTGCTGGAGTTATGTGTGTTTGAGTTTGGGGCGGTTCTTTGGGGTGGGGGCACAAGGCAAGGGGAGGAGCAGTCTGTCTGAAACACCAAAATTACCACACCACAGAGCACCACCGTACCAGTTTTCCACGTGTTCCCAAAACAAATGTTTTGTCTATGCTTTTTATCCCCTCCTGTACCACAAATGAGAACTACCCTGCCCAACCCCCCAGGCTCCAGAGGCACACTAAATCGTGCCGACCCTGATTAGAACAGCAATAAGCAACCTAAAACGAAACAGTAATTATGAAAACTTGCTTCCTGTCAGCTAGGGCTTCATAAGGCGAGGAAGTCAAGTCTGTAGATGGGTGGGCGTGATTCGGTCTGCGAGAGTTTAACCCGCACCCTGCAGTTTACGTACTGTGGGTTCTAAGTAGATTAACCCGTGCTGTGATTGACAGCTTGTAGTAGTCCCTCCCACCACTGGGTTTCAATGCCTCATTCTGTATGCCGGTCAGGCAGTTGAGGTAGGCTTCCCTGCATGTCACCAGCCAATATACTCTCCTCGTCTGAGTTCTTCTTGACCCTGTTTGGCTTACCCAAGCACTCCTGTGACCTTAACTACTTCTCTTTGGCGAGGTTTTAGTTATGAAGCAAGTACCAAAAACCATCTAGAGGTACCAGGAGAACACCGATGCTATCTGGCTTGCTAAATGAGGTGTTCACCAGAAGATACGATTAGTGAGGAAGGCTGCCAGAGCATCATCCCACAAACTGATGGGAATAAATGAAGACTGATTTTAAGAATGCAGTGTATGTCTTCAATTCAGTGCCACGCTCAAATCAAGGGATGGTGCTCCCTCATTGTTTACTCTCACGGAAGCTTCCAGAAAGCGATTCAGCATTGTTAAAAAACAAGGATCCCTTTCTGGGGTGGGAAGGGGGGGTTTGAACTGTCACAATACAAGATTTTGCCTGTGTTTAGTGTGTGGATACCCTCCCCCCGGTCCATTCAGTTCAGTCAAGTAGAGGGCCTTGGGGGCCACTGGAATATCCGGGGACCGCAAGGGGACAGTCGGGACAACATGGGAATTGTTCTAACCACAGCATATAAAGAGGAGTGGTTGGCGACTGTCTGAGAGGATAACTCACGGGCCTATCTCCCTGTAAAGAAGCCAGAAAGAGCACCACGGTGTCACGGATCCCACACCAGTCTTTGTGGGACTGGAGGACCTTTACATAACCCTCGTAACCAGGCACGCCGTCCCAGCATCAGGCTGACCGCCAAAGAGGCTCGTAAAGTGGACGGCACCCTCAAGCACTGGCCAGTAGCTCTGGGTAGCACCCAGGAAAGGCAGTTAAAATGCTAATTGCCTCCCCGCCTTCCCCCCCAATCAGAGCTCCTCGGCAAGACTCCCTGCCCCTCATACACTCTCACTAAAAGGCTGCGTTTTACCGCAGTGTTGCCAGTATTTTAAAAAAAAAAAAAAAAAAACACTTGGGGTTTTCCATCGGCAGCTCAAAATGGTTTTTCCTGAATAGTTGTACTGAAGAATTTCCACGCACTCATTTTTAAATTTCCACTGTTGGGGGAGGTGTTAAGGCACCTGAACCAAAGAAAAAAAATGTGTACACGACTTACAGATTCTACTTGTGCTCTGAAGAGCAGAGATTTCAGTCACTGAGAAACTTTATGTTGGCTCGTGAGTCTCTTTAGGGACCTCATGCTGTTTTGCTTAGTGATTGAAATGAGGCTTCAAACCCCATGATGCGTGGGAGTATTCTGAACTAGCCAATCAATGCTGGCACTAAATGAGGCTTCAAACCCCATGGTGGGTGGGAGTTTCCTGAACTAGCCAATCAATGATGTTGCTACGTCAAACCCCATGGTGGGAGGGAGTATCCTGAACTAGCCAATCAATGCTGGCACTAAATGAGGCTTCAAACCCCATGGCGGGTGGGAGTTTCCTGAACTAGCCAATCAATGCTGTTGCTACGTCAAACCCCATGGTGGGAGGGAGTATCCTGAACTACGCTCTCACTAGCATTGATGGCTTATCTCAGGATACTCCCGTCCACCATGAGTTTTGATTTGTTTCATTTGTTCCACCAGTAACTTTATTGGTTACAGATTATTGTTTCTCCTATGTACATGTTCCAACATTCACATATAAAACAGACATTAGTAAATGGCAGTTGAATTTCAAGGTCACAGTATAAAGGGTTGTCATTTAGGGTCATGGTGGCATGTTCTGTCAAACATGGGGCATAATGGGGAATGTTCATCACAGTCCCTCCAGAAAGGGTAGTCTTTAGAGGGCACCCTCTCAGGGCATCTCTCACCTCCTCACCAGTCATTGCACCACCCCCACCATCCACTGTTATGACAATGTGCTGGTGGGGGGGTTTGTCATTTACCCACCCAATACGCAATCACAAAAGGCATCCTATTGGCTCTAAAGTAGGATCTCTCACCACTAAGACGTTCCTGTGATGGGGGGGCAGGCACCAGCAGGGTGCCAGGGGAATGATGCTTTGAAATGATGTGTGAAATGGGAGCATTGGTATTAAGGGCCTCGACGCAGCTGGGAGGCCATTGTGCCCCCCGGCCCCCCGCAGTCCCGCTGTATCCTACACTCTGCCTCATTGACATGGACCGTGGCTCGATTTACTCCCCTGTGACTCACAAACCGGCAGCCTGGCCCACCCTCCCCAGCGGGCTGGCCCCCGTGCCTTCGGTGGCAGCCGGATTCCCAAGGCCGGGCTCTTGGGTCGCGCTCGGCTCATTTGGGTTTATTTACGATGTGATGCCCCAACCTGATGCTGTGACCCATGAGCCCTTAAAGTGGTTCAATGAGCCTCTGAGCAGATATGATTGGATGAATGTCGATGGTATCGGCATCATGGCAGGAACAACGTTAGAAAAGCATCAAAGTCACAGTTGGATCAACGTTACAGGAAGACTTAAGTCATGACAGGAGCAACATGACAAAAACAATGTCATGATAGGACTAATGTCACTATAATATTGATGTCATGATACGGTCAATGTCATGACAGGATCAATGTTGTGACAGGAACAACATGACAAAGATCATTGTCATGATATGACCGGTATCATGATAAGATTAACAAAATCCTGGGATCATCTTCAAAATATGCAGATTGTTTTAAGAACACGACAGAGAAGATGTAATGAACATTAGTGGTTCCAGTTGGTTCAGCAGGTGGGCTTGGACCACTGAGTGAAGGTCAGCTCCAAAGCTTTGTAGATGTCACTCATAGAATTCTGCCCGTGAATCAGGCTATAAAAATAAACCATTTCAGATATGCTGGTGAGAAACGAAACAACTATTCTGACCGAAAAACATCGTAATGGCTGCCCAGCCGTGGCAGCGCAGCACAGACGTGAGCTGCGAGGCCCGCGCGCGTGTCAGCGGTTGCGAGTGTGTGTACACACGCGTATTTACACAGCGTTATCCTGCATGCGCGGGGGCCACCAGAAGTCGTGCGACTGTCAACAGTGCGAGTCTATAAAAACGCCTCGTTGACAAAGACAGAACAAACACGTGCCGTTTGCTCGGGGCTCCCTAACAAACACCCAGCGAGACCCGGGGCAGAAGGAAGGATGGAAGGGACCACTTACAAACCACGTGACCTGGACCCCCCCCCTCCCCCCCCGAATCTGCCACAAGGGATGCCCACCGTCCTGGCACCATGCGAGCTAGGAAATTAATAACATGGCTGCTATGGAGGGTTTCACCTCAGAAGACCCCCAGTTGTCTCACAGATACATCCCCCAACACCACATCCCCATATTCTCGCGCTGAGTTGTGAAAAACGATCCAAATAGGGAACAAGTGGGACAGCCTTCATTACCATGAGGCGTTGGGTCTGTAGCAACATGGTGACACTGACTGCTGCTCAGCTCATCCAGAAGGTGTGCCCCCCAACCTCCAGCCCCCTCCCATGCCCCGCTGCCTGCCCGGTGTGGGGGGAGGTCTGGCCCCTCAGCTTTACGGGCTTAGGGTGAGCTCTGACACAATGGCCAGAGAATGCCAAAGCTGTTGGGCAAACAGAGGCTTCTCGAGGGAGGGAAGGAGGGAGGGAGTGAGAGGTACCGAAATTATCTTCAATCTCTCGAACCCCCCTTCCTGCACTCCACTGTGTTTGTGCATCCTCCACTCAGAGACTGTCTGGGGGCCGTGTGGGTGTTTGTACAGTTTAAAAATGAGCTGGTGTCCTACGGGGTTCGAGTACCCCCCCCCCCCCCATACACACATACCAGGCCAGCCCTGTGAAATCAGCTAACGGGGCTTGAACATAAATGAAGGGCCATTAGGTAGGGGGGTGGTACAGTGAGGTCATGACAGCTTATTAGGGTTGTGGGGGCTTGGAAGAAGGCGTGGTTTCTGAGGATCGGGTGGGTGGGGTGATTAAAATTCATCCCACGGTGCGAACAAAGGGAGAATGATAAAGAGAGAGCACGGGAGAAGGAGAGAGGGAGGGAAAACGGAGTCAGGAGTGAAAAGACTGTATGGTGCTCTTCTCAGGAGCAGGTCTACGAGCAGGTCCCCTAAATCACCGCCTTTGACTTGCAGTACAATTACCCTCAGACAGGCGGGTGGAGGCATGAGGAAAGATGGATAGATGGAAAAGGAGAGGACCTTTATTATTCCGCTAGGCTTTCCCCGAGAAACGCACTGGCGAGCTGAACAGGAGGTCAACAATCGACTCAATTACAAGACAAACTTCCTAAGGACCCTACACAGCACTCACACCAGCCCCGCAGCTCTCGGCCAAACTGTTGATTTTTTTTTTTTTTGCCCCCCTCACAGCACTCCATTCTCTGCGTTCCCCTTACAGATAAATGTTTGCCCCTCTTCAGGTGCCCCCCCCCCCCGCTCCCTGCATCCGATGTGGTGGCCCTCAGCCTTGGCAGAGAGTTTAACCTTTTCATTTGTGAAGGGATTCGCCCCAACCTAGCCACCCCTCCAGGTTTGAGAGGGAGAGTGGAAACAGGCCGGAGATGAAAGGCTCTTTTAGCCCCCCCCCCCCAGCTTTGTGTCGCTTCCTCCATCTGAATGGACCCTCGGAAGACTGAACCAGCCGGACAGAAATGTTAGGCCCCCACAGCAGAAGCGGTTGATTTTTTTTTTCCTTCTTTTGGATTTTTTGTCGTGTCAGTGTGCAGAGGCTTTAGCCCTGAAGTTTGCTGTGGGGGGGTGTTACTGGTGGAGGAAAGTTTACTCCCCAACCCATAGTGTAATCTTGGGTGGATGTTTGATTGCGTACCTGTTATAGACTACGAGTCCAATCCCAACCCCCCCCGAAATCCATCTGCACCCAGCCTCTATTTTTCAGTTAAACCTTGACATTGCAATGCTTCCTCTGCTGGGTCTCTTCTCTCCTGTAAGTCTCAGCCACCCTCTCTCCGCTTTTTCCAATTTCTTTCCCCCCACCCACACGTACACACATTCCGCCCCCACAGCAGGCGAGAACGAGGCTCCCAATGCCACACACAGTCTTTGACTTACTTTCTGCTTCCAGATTTTTTTCCATTTCATGTCAGACGGCATGTTTTTCTTCTGGATTGACTGTGAGCATGGTGCTGTGAGGGGGGGTGCGGGTATTACTTTTTTTTTTATCGCCTCCCAGATGTCCCCCCAGTGCTATTAATGCAGATTCCACCAGTGTGCGTACGCCTGCTTGTTTGCGCTCATCCCTATGATCTCTCGACTCGTTCTGGGTCCAACTCGCCAGAGTGTCTGATCCAGCAATCCGATTTTGTATGACTCGAAACCGATCCTCCACCTGTAATGGAAAACAAAACAACAAACATGTGGATGAGAACCAGCCGCTGGACTGGCAAAGAGGGGATTACGGACGCTGCAGGATGATCTCAGGGCGGGGGAAGCAATAGCAGGGGAAACGAAGTGCGTACTGATTACGTGTTAGGGACCACGCAGCTGTCCAGAGGGTACTAAACAGCCAGCTTAAAGGCTCTGGCTTGACACAGAACTACATGAGAGCTTCTCCAGGCACTTGTGTGGAGAGCCTCTGCTTGAAGCAGGATGCCATGATACCCCACGTCTCTCTGACCCAACCCCCAGCGGACCCACCCCATCAGTTTGCCCTGCCACCAAAATTGTGGCTTTCTGTGCAATGCTGATTAGGTGATTTGTTTGCTCTTAGTTATGTAAATGGAACTTAATTTCTGCTGTGCTTCTGGGCCTCAGCTGACCCCCACATGAAAAGGGACCCATGGGCACATTTTGGGATGGGGGGGCCGAGGACCAATCAGCTCACATGAAGACGCAGACCTGATGTGTGTATATAAAACAGATCTGTGATAAGAAGAAATTAGCCAGTCGTGCTGTTTTTTAAATGACACAGATTTACCAATAGGAGATCTAAAAAACAGGTATCGCTACAGAATAGTGGTGTCGGAGGGCTTTGCTGACTGTGGGGACTTGTGGTGTAATGCTCCTTTTCTCAGTTTATCTTTCACAGTCATGAGACATACTCTTGCATACTGTTTTTAGGAGACCTACGATGGTGGCCATCTTGTGTTTTTTTTTTTTTTTGTTTTTTTTGTCGTTTGCCAGATGTCTCATCAGGTCAGAGACAGATTTTAAGTTTGTTTGATTTAGTTGCTATGGAAATGCAGTGCAAATTGCACAAGCCGCTGAGAGCGGGTCAGACTGGATCCGACCCACGTCACGCCAATACCGTTTCTTGCTGCGCCTCCCACCCACTCCGGTTCAGGAGTCCCGACAGCAAAACCAACACGGTTCTTCGTGGAACCAAATGCTGATCCCGCTTCAGACTCTGGGACCCCTGGCACATGTGCACGCCGAAGCCCTTTCCCCGATAGCTACGATTGCATCAGACCACACACTGCGACGACTGTGTGTGCGTGTGTGTGTGTGCGTACTGATCGGAGTCCAGTGTGCGTAGGTGTGCCTGTGTCCCCACGTGTCTGGGAGTGACACTGGACGCAGTGAGTTTCCATCACGAACAGTGCTGTCACAGACATTGACTTGCCATCCGCGATGATCTCGCACAGGCGAGTCCAAACAAGTTTGGATAGCTGATGCACGGGATGGTTCGGGAGGAGAGTATCTAGTGTGCTGATTTCTCGTCTGATCCTTCTCGACTTTCTCTGTCACATCATTTTGTTCGATTTGTTTAAGTGAGGGATCGGATTTTAAATCTGTCACTGTCTTTTCAACTCAGAAAACCTCCACCAGGGAATCTGGTTTCCTGGTGCGTCTGTCTGTCCGTTTATCAATCTGTCTGTCTCTCTGCCTGCCTGTCTGGCTGGTTCTTTATGTCTCTCGGTAAAATGACCCTGAGACGTATTTCGGAACTGCACCTACATCAGTCGTTACCCTCGCTTTACTAATTTAATTATTTTACTTTTTTTTAATGTTTGAGTGCTTAATGAGTCAGAACCACTTGATTGCACCTAGATTAAATAGAGGGGTGCAGAAGTTAAGAGGGGTGAGTGAATGAGTAGTGGTGGAGGGGGCAGCGTCATGTGATTCTCCCTGCAGTCATGGGGACGTCCCCTCCTGCCTGCTTCCGCTGTGTCCTGGGGAGTCATCCGTGTCCCCCTGAGGCCCAGGGCCAGGGCTGGGCTGCAGAGAGGCAGGGCAGGTTCGAAAAAACCAGCAGGAGACAGGGAGCACAGCTAAAAATATGGCCAGTCTCGCCCACCCAGCATTTATTGTTTTTCTTTTTCCACCCTGATCGCTGCAGTCCCCACTAATTGCAAGGATTTTTATTTCATTTTGATAAAATAGCTATTCTGAGTCCAGTGTGTGAGTGTGTGATTTATTAATATCTTTTTTGAGCTTTTATTATTATTTATCCAGAGCTGTTCTTTGGCTGCAGCTGGGGACCAGCTGTGATCTGTGGCTCTCTGGCGGAGCCTTTATTCCTTTCTCTACTCTATCCATCCATCTTGTCCCCTCCCATTCTTCCACTTGCCACCCACCCAAAAAAAAAAACGAAGTTCAAACGGATGTTTGTGACCGGCAGGTCGCCAGTTGCACACAACGCTGTTGGAGAAAGGGTGCGAAGGCCAATAGAAGGGTGGAGGCGGACTGTGGGGAGGGAAGAGGAGGAGGATGGAGGAGATGTGGTGGAGGGGTGGGGGGCGAGGGACTGCAGGAAACCACAGGTATGCAGGATGGTGGGTGGGCAGACTAGAGAAGGAGATGGAACGAAGGTAGGAATTTAGTGGGAGGAGACTGAGAGGGGGAGAACTTTAGGATAGGAGCAGTAGAGGAAGAGGGATACCGTGGCACTCCTGAGACCAGAGTGCTTCTCCTGAAAAGTTAAGGCCCTCAGGTCTCTATCTCCATTTCTCAACCAGTCCCTTTCTGCCCCGAGTGCTCTGATTGGTCCAAAACACGGTGCAAGTCTGACAGCTCCATGGCCATGCCCCCACCCCAGCAGGTGACCCGTGGCGACAGGTGCGGAGGCGGCGGAGCTGTCACACCTGTCATTGCCTGGCGAGCGCACGTGGAAGCAAGGCGTCGGCACCTCATTCGGCCTGGCAAGACGGTTTCCTTGGTGACGTGAGCTGGAAGCTGGGCCCGTGCCAACGTGAGAGGTGCGCTTCATATATTTGGCTTGGATAAACCTGTTTTTCCAAGAAGGTTACATCTTGACAGTCCTCGGTTATGGATGGTCTGCTCGCGACTCGATGGTCTAGCACAGTAATACCGCTGAACTCACGGTCACGTCCTCCACCTCTGCATGACCTGCTTGTGATGTCCTTTCTTTTTTTTTTTTGTTTTTGGTCAAGGTGTATGGTGCACATACGTGGTTGTGGCAGTCTTGACCACAGGCCCAAAACCTGTTTGTCTGTGACCCCCCCACCCAAAAATGCAGCACATTCCTCCAGATGGGGTTCTGAATAACCCCATTTAGTGATAACATCCCACAATTACCCTGTGAGGTTGCCCTGCCTCACATTCCTCTCTCGCTACCAATTAGATGAATCCCAGGGCGTGATGGGGGGGGGGCATTCAGGAAGTAAGAATTAGGGGGTTAAAACAACAAAAGGGGGAATTCGAAAAAACAATGTTTACTGCAAAAGAAAAACAACAGAGACTGGTGGGGAGACAAAGGGCATGCAGGGAAAAGCTCAAGTGTGGTGCGGTTGGCCAGAGTGTGGGCAAAGCCAAAGCCCACCAGCTCCCGCCCACCGTGGGGGTCCAGTACAGGAATGGCCACATCAGGAACAGCTCGCTGCAGCACAACTGCCATTATCATCCCCCAAGTCATAACAGCCCCAGAACACCCACCTCGCCAGCAAGCCCCGCGGAGGCTTGGAGGAGGAGCAGGAGCCTTTTTGTGGTGGGGGGTGGGTCGCGGGAGCAGGAATGAGCCAGGGGGGGATGGAGTGTGGAGGGGGAGAGTTGGAGGAAGGGGGGGGAATAAAATAGTTTCAGATGAGTGTGCCTAACCCTTGACTAGTTCAAAAAGTTTTAAATTTTTTTAAGCATGTTTAGCAGCCGTTGCGTGCGGGTGACACGTCCACATGCAATGAAAAGCAAATCAGACCCCCCCCACAACAGAAGACCAGTCCGTGTGGTCCAGTCCGGTCCAGTGAGCAACCATGTCTCAGCAAAGTCTGAGGCAGCCACTGAAACAGCCATTCTCTCTTCTTAAAGGAGCTTTCCGGAGAGAGACTGCCCCACATCTCGACAGGAGGAGTGAGTTCTGTGTTAAGAAAAAAGCCTTGAGGTATTTTAGGGAGGAAAAACAAGTGAGCCGAATCGTTCACCTATGGCTTCCGTGTGGCATTTTGGCTGAATGAAATGTCACTTCACGTTTATTTTTCTTTTTGAACTTCAAAACGTCACTCTGAACTTCAGCCCCACAGATGTGGCAAACTTGTGTGAACAATTAGCAGGCCTCGTTAATCAGGCTGTGTAGCTGCTGCTGCCATACGGAGATATGCTGGGTATGTGACAACAGATGTCAATGGAAAGCCAAGGGCAGAAGCAGGTAACGCCACCCTACTGGCTGGTGGTAATTGAGGCCCTTTAACACCTTTTCTTCAGCGCTTGATTTTTCAGTTGCTCGGCTTCTTGCAATCTGCCTCCCCCTACCACAGAATAAGACAGGAAGCCCCTCGCCCACGACAGGTTCTCTCACTTCCTTGAGACCCCCAAAAATAGACAAGAGTCAGCATATTACCACTCCTGTGGAGGTTCCACACATGATTTTAGTATTTGTAATTTATTTTCAGGTTGAGTCAGGTCTGTGTCAGGTGTTGCTGTATGGAAGCAGGAGCCCCTGGTTGTCTACTTACATTTTGTCACCTCTCTGTGTCGCACACCCAGGTTCACTCTGGGGACTCCCATGTTCCCCGACGACCCCCCCATGACAACGACAGGTGTGACAGTTTAAGTGGGTCGGCAGACCTCCCTGCTGGTATTTATTGGACGGGGACAGCTGAAGTTGGTCAGCAATCTCAATTTAGCGTTTCTGCTCCAGCCCTGAGAGTACAGCTGGTCCTGCCCCCGAGGTCATAGGCATCGTAGGATATTTCCAAAGTCCGTCCGCTCTCCTCGTCTGCAGGTTCCGTTTGACATCACAGCCTTGGGACATGTCCAAGCCTGCATGCATTTTGCTGCCAAACTGAAGTGTGTTCAGCAGTTTTTTTTTTTTGTCAATGTAAAAAGGCTTAATTTACAATAAATTACCTGTAGCACGATAGTGTGTATGTTTGTGTGAGGAACTGGCGTGTGGTCCGGGGTGCTCCCTGAACTCCGCCCTCTGCTTCCTCTGATAGGCTCCATGCGTGGGTCTACCCCTCTCCGTGTGCCGTCTCCTCCATGCAGGCATGTAATGAGCAGGTGCTTTGCGGTTCACTTGGGCAGATTCAATACACTCTCGTTTCTCTCACCCCTCTCTTTTTTGGCTGGCCTTTACTTTCTACTGCTTTTTTTCTTTTTTTTTACCTTTCACTAACCCAGTGTTTTTATTTTCCTGTCTTACACACGTCCTCAGTGTTGACGATGCCACGCCCAGCCGTCGTCTTTGTTGCTTTCTAGATGCCTTGTAAGAACTTTCTTCAGTTTCCTAACTTTTTTTCCCAGGGGAATTTTAAAGGATTTTTTTTTTTTCCTCTAACTGCATTTTTTGCTGGAGTAGTTTGGGTTAATCATGATACTTAAAGGCCCAACAGCTGGCCCTCTGTGCGGATTGAACAGCCAGACTTCTGGCTGTGCGTTGACGTCTTTGCCCGCTATGCTGCCCAAGGCCCTTGAATAGCCTGAGAAAGTATACAAATTTATGACTGAAGCCTCAGCGGTCTGCAGTGACTAAGTGAAAACTAGCACAAGAGCTAAACATTACTCTGCAAGTATAAAAATAAATGTTTTAATTAAACGTCTTATTTTTATGACATAATGTAAAAAGCAAAATTCACGAGATTTTAAACTTATAGTTAAAAACCGTTTTCTTTTGGTCACTTTTGGTCTTGAATTAAATCCTGTGACTCTTGGTGACCTCAGTTAAAGTGTACGGCTGAGCGAGGATGAAAACAAACAAATGAATATGCAGATCTATCGATTACAAAATTTCAAACAAACAAACGTAACATTTTAATGGATTGGGAGTCAATTCAATAAAAACTGTCCACAGTCCAAAAACAGCAAGATTAAGTGAAAGAATGAATGAAGGAATGGCTTATTTTGCATAATGTTTCCTTGTCGGAGTCCCCAGGAGGCCGTGACAGTTGGGTTTCCTTTCAGGGCTTGACGGCGCTATCCCACGATTCCAGGCACCCATGCCAGTGGGCATGCAGCCACACCAAGGGCTGTATCACTATGAGTCTCCACCTCACCAGCCGACCAGAGGGTAAGCCCCGCTCTAACAACTGATCTAGGACCAGTTTTACATCCCCTGGCCCTAATGTCCAAATTTGGCCTACCTGTACTATTTTTCCGGTTGTTTCTGTCTATCCTTAAGTGTCGCTTATAATTGCTACTGTAAAAAGTAAGATTTAACTGGTTGTTTAAATACAGGCAAGGTCATACTAATTTCCCTCCACAGGCTGCTGCATAGATTACAGTCCCAACCCAAAGAGTCTCCCTCATACTCTGCCTGTGATGTCAACTTCAGGCTGTACCATCTCGCGTTCCCTGACTGCAATAGAACCCAATCAAACATTGTTGTGGAGATGGCTGGCTCCGCCCCTTTACTCCAATTCCCCCTTGCTCCCCCAATGCCACCCAGGTTGAGAGCTGTATCAACCCCCACCGGCCCATCTTGACAGCTGCTAATTACAGACTGACCAGGCCACAGCACCGTGGCCCCCGCTTCGCATGACTGCCCCCCCCCCTCCTCAGGTTACCCATGCACTTCCAAAGGGGGGGGGGGGGGTGAGGATAATGGATGAAGTGAGTAATATAAAATTTAGGGGGAGATTGTAAGTGCTGATCGTGAGCAAATGAGATGGCGAGTTAGGGCACTATAAAGGATGAGGAGGAGGTGGGTCCAGGGAGAGGTAAAACTGAGAAATTTAGACCTCAAAGCCAATGGGGTGGGCTCACATTGACCCCAACACGAACTGAAATCTCGGGAATACGGTATCACGGCTGCACTAGTCACACCACCTGTAATGTGGAGAGGCATCGGCAGCGCAATGGGGGAAGGAATAAGGCGTCCTCTTGTGGCCACATTGAGGCATCACAGCACTGCAGGTGGGCTACTTTGAGATATGGGACTCTCTTACCACCCCCACCTGGGCTTTCTTCTCCCCTGTGTGCTCAACACAGCAGCTTGGCGCCATCCGGAAGACCAATATACAGTGATGTTTCCGCGCTGCGACCGCCGCCACATAACGGGCAGCCCCAAGATGGCAGGGCCTTGTACCCCCTGACCCCCAGCATGACCCCGGGGTCGTGCATGGACCCCTACATGCGGCCCTTACACGGCCACCCGTCAAATGGCATGCTGGGACACCGTGGAATGCAGGCCACTGACGGTGAGTGGACTGGCATTTCCTTCAGAGAGATCTAGATCTGGTCCCCTTCCACCTCCAGATAAGTTCATCTTTATCTAGTATTCTGCCATCTCAGGTGTACAGTGAGAGGATAATAATAATAAAACCATGGACTGGCGGGGGGGCTTGAACACTAGGTAGAGAATCAGTCCTCTACAGGCCCTTCCTTGAATCAATGTCCATAGTACCACAGTAAAGCTGACACATTTGTGTGTCCTTATGCCTTCCAGGAGGTAATGCTGGATCCTACTGCAGTCAGAACAGCCTAATGTCCTCCCACCACAATTTCTCCCTTGGCCAGCCAGGCCAAGAGACCATGGGGATGGGCGACGGTAAGAGAGTGACGGGCAAACGGGCCTTACAATGGGTGTGTGGTGAGGACCCTGGCTCACAGCCTTCTCCCGGAACCCCAGGCTCCCGGTTCTCCACTCCGCGCTCCATGCTCCGGCTGAGCAAGAAGCGGGCGCTGTCCATCTCTCCACTGTCTGACGCCAGCGTGGACCTGCAGACCGTCATCCGCACCTCGCCCAACTCGCTGGTGGCCTTCGTCAACTCGCGCTGCGGCCCCAATGGCGCCGGCTCCTATGGCCATCTGTCAGTGGGCTCCATGAGGTCAGGGGCCTCACTCTTAGGGCCTGTGGCCCACCTTCCCCACCCGCCTTCAGCATATGCCAAAACATCTGGATAGTGCACAGTAAACCCGAGTACCTTCTAAACGGGTCTCAGAAATAATCTCCCGAAGATCCCAAAAAAGCACTGACCCTGCCTATTCATTTGATTCATTGGTGCCCAGTGAAGGCAGTTTGTGATGGGGTTTGGCTCCCTTAGTCATGAATTTCCGATAATCCTTTAAGTGTTAGAATCTGCCCTTTTCATTTCAAACTCTATCTATATCTTTTCCGCAGTCCATCATTAGGCTACTCCAGCTCAGGAAACTACCAACCTCGGCCTCAGGGGAACGCGTTCAACTCTGCCACCCCCCTCGGGCACCCGCCCGGGCCATGCCACCCAGCGCCCCCTCGCCTGATTCCCCACAATGCCCGAGTCCACACCTCTCCAAAACACTGCCACGTAAGACCACTAGCTCTGCTATTGATGACCGGTCATGACAGAAGCAACGGTGAATTTGCTTCAATTTAACACCAAACTCTAGTGATGTTTAATGGAGGCGTCGCCTCAAAAACCAGCAGCTAACGTCTCTGGGGTGATTGGGTGGTAATTGTCTGAGAGGATGGAAACCGCATCTCACAGTTCTGTCCTGCGCAGATGAAGACAGAACCTGGGATGGGCGGTGTGATGGACAGCTTCGGCGGGAAGGCCTTGGATGACAGATCAGAGGGTGACGTCGCCAGTCCGTCATCAACTGGTACTCAGGTAACTGAGGTCGGTTCCTCACCATGGTTCTCCGTCACAAGAACTTGGATTTGGTGGCTGTCTGCTGGTACCCACTTCCCATTGGTCACTTGATCGGTTCCCGTCAATAGCGCCGCCCAGCACGGGCATCCAAGCAGGTTTTGTCCTATCCTTCTGTTACTTGGGAGAGCTCGGACATCTGTCTGGTCCAGCTGACCTTGCAGAAGGTGACATTGTTCATGGCAGCAACTCACTGTGCAAAAAAAAAAAGCTGACATTTTTTAAACGTTGTCTTGGTAATGGGTGAAAAAAATGTGACATCGTGGCAGTTTTCCCACAAAACTGGAGGCCAGTGCTGAATGAACGGGTGTTTGACAAGCGTGACCATCCCACAGCAGATCAGGGTTTCTGGGGCTTGCTGCCCCCCCCCCCAACTGAGCTGTCCCCTTCCCCTACTCCTCAGGACCCACTCCTGGGGCTCCTGGAGGGTCGCGAGGAGCTGGACAAGGAGGATGGCAAGCCAGAGCCAGAGGCTGTATACGAGACCAACTGCCACTGGGAGGGATGCAGCAAGGAGTTTGACACACAGGAGCAACTGGTCCACGTGAGGGAGGGGGGGGGGGGGTGAGGGAGGGGAA
>JAACJT020000105.1:1902789-1915130 GCA_009936485.2 Gymnarchus niloticus
GAGGGAGGGGGGAGAGTGAGGGGGGGAGAGGCAAGAGAGTGGGGGAGTGTAGGAGAGGGAGAGAATATGAGAGGTTGGGAAGGAGGAGGGAGGGAGAGGGGAAGGAAGGGAGAGTGAGGGGGAGAGGGAGGGAGACAGTGATGGAGGGAGAGTATGACGGAGTAAGTTAGGGAGAGAGGGAATAAGGGAAGGAGAGAGAGAGGGCGGGAGTGTGAGACTGAGTGAGTGAGGGAGGGGGAGGGAGAGTGAGGGAAGGAGGGAGAGAGGACAGGAGGGGGATGGAAGGAGAGGAGGGAGAGAGGGGACAGAATGAGGGAAAGTATGTAGGCGAAAGGGAGAAACAGATTGGGAAAAAGAAGGAGACGGAAGGAATTGGTTAGGAAGGGCAAGAGAAGAAGGAAGAAAGGGAGTGAAACTGTGATAGGGAGGGGGAAAAACAATGAGATGGAGGAATGAGAGAGTAAAGGCAGTGTGCAGAGAGAGACTGATATTGAGGGTCAGGTGAGCAATGTGTGTGCTAGGTGTGCTATTCATAACACAAGAGTGGATAATAAAATGTAGCACAGGGTGGCCTGGTGGCTCAGAGGGTAGTACAGTAGCCTCACTCTAGGGTTGGGGGTTCGAATGCCAGCTATCCTCTGTGTGTGTGGCGTTTGTGTTCTCCCTGTGTCCCATTGTTTTCCGTCCATTACATTTGCGATTGTTGTATAATATACTAGGTATACATGTAACGGCTATCGTTTCCACGTTCGACCACTAGTTGGCGTCATGCCAACCGAGAGCCCTGGATAACAAAACCTGTGGTGATACTGTTCTCACCAACCCACAGCACATCAACAACGAACACATCCACGGTGAGAAGAAGGAGTTCGTGTGCCATTGGCAGGACTGCTCGCGGGAACAGCGCCCCTTCAAGGCGCAGTACATGCTGGTGGTACACATGCGGCGGCACACGGGCGAGAAACCACACAAGTGCACGGTGAGCCCCCAGCTTGGGGAAGCGACCTGTCTGTAGTCAGAAAGGCACAAATCTGACAGGCTAGTGTGTTTACATTTGACATTCATTATTTTACTTTAAATTCTGCTAGCTAAAGGTCTGTAATCTGATACTTTTGTAGCTTAGGGAGGACTGAATAAGTGGCTTCGCTCATTAAAATCTCACTTCTGTGTGTGCCCGGTGTCTCCGGCCCATGCATATTCCCGTTCCCGTCTTCCAGTTCGAAGGCTGTCACAAGGCATACTCACGCCTGGAGAACCTGAAGACACACCTCCGCTCACACACGGGGGAGAAGCCGTACGTCTGCGAGCACGAGGGCTGCAACAAGGCCTTCTCCAACGCCTCGGACCGAGCCAAGCACCAGAACCGCACGCACTCCAATGAGGTGCTTGTCCACCACGGCACCCTGTCCGTCCCAGCGAGTCTTCCGCAGAGGGTCACGCACGCGTCAGGGAGAGGTCTGCTGTGAATAAACCGTGTAGCGGAAGCATTGGCTGACTGCAGTGTCGCAGCAGTTAGGTCGCAATCAAAGCCAGGAGCGTGTTCATGGACAACCCGATGACTGCACTTCCAACAAGAGGAGAAACTGGTCCAGTAAAACCACAGACCGTGTAGATGGGCAAAATTATAACTATGGCAGGTTCTAGATTTACCTGAGGAATGCGTTTCCCGGAAATGCAGGCACACTCAAAATTTTTCACATTTTTAAAGCAATTTCATTCTCACCGAAAGAATAAAAATGCTATAGCTACGCTTTGTGTTATTTTATGTGACTACGTAATCACTGTGTAATTTAAAGAATAAAGTCGAGTCGTTATTTCAAAACGGTGTGTTTAAAGATGGTATGAAAAGAGAACTCCCTGTACCAGCATGAGATAAAAGGGTGAATGTAAACCACCTTAAAATTTGAGACTAAAGGAGAGTAAACATTTTACTAGTTATGGGTACGTAATTTTGCTCTTACAGCATCGTGTAAAGGCCAAGCTGTCAGTGGATGTCAGTTAGCGGTGAAACAGTGCGTGGCAAAGGCTGTACTAATGCAACCATTCGACATCACATGTTCTGCAGAAGCCATACGTGTGTAAGATCCCGGGATGCACCAAGCGCTACACAGACCCGAGCTCCCTGCGGAAGCACGTGAAGACGGTGCACGGACCAGAAGCACACATCACCAAGAAGCACCGCGGGGACATGTGTCCCAGAGCACCTGGCTCCATGCTGCCCTCTAGTGCCCAGTGTTCTGAACTGCACCTAGAGAAAGAGGAAGGCCGGAGGGAGGACTGTAAACTGCTGGCTCCAGAAGCTTCTCTGGTGAGGGTGGTGGAACATCTTTTCATTAAAATTGTCAAGCTGATTTTGTTTATCAGCTTTGTGATTTTGTGCAAGTTAGCAGTCCCTCATGCAAGAACACAAAAAACCTCACCTCCGCAATTTCACATGGGAAAGACGTAAGACATTGTAAATCGTGTATTTCTCTTGTGATGCATTTAGCTTCCCCAGCATTCCCATAGGATCACATTACCTCGACATCACATTCAAAAGTACCTGCCCGCACCATTCCAGGTTATAATCCTCCCAAATCCTCACGAATACTTTAAAAGGTAGAGAATTATCTGCTCGGCGCAGTGAAGGTTCCTGGGAAAATCAGAGAGGTGTTATGCAGATCTGCGCATCAGAAAGCAGAAAAAAATCCTGAAAACCAAAGTATTACTTAGTGTACTGTTTTAGTCTGGGAAACATAAGAAAAACATTTTCTAAAAGTTTACAAAATTTTGTCTTAAAGTATTTAGTCAAATGCAAAATGCACAAAAGAAGTCTTCTCTGTCTGTTGCCAGTGATTTTATAGTCCATCTGTCCATCTGTCCGTCCGTTCTCTATACGCTTATCTTGGTAAGGGTGGCAGGGAGACATGGATCCCATCTCAGGCCACACAAGGCACACGGCAGCGGTAGACCCTGGATGGGATGCTAGCTAGTTATATTTTATACCTAGTACTGGACAAAAGGCAGACAAAGAAAATGTTGGTTATATTGGTGTAAACGTGTGTCAATTTACATATTTCAGAACATTTCTTGGTTTCGCTCCAGAATTAGCAGTTATTAAATTGTGTCCATATCGCGTTCCCAAAGATTTCATTGTTTAAACAAAGTTTTGTAGCCTTACAGACTATTAAGTGATTTAAAAAAAACAGCAATATTGAATGTGGGTTGAATTCTTATGAAATTGCTGTCCGAAATTCTTAATGAAATTCTTAAAACCTTAAATATGTAAATCCGTACTCTTGGGGGGGGGGTTGAATAATTTTGATTGCAGATATGTTTATGTAATGAGTTTTACATTTTCTGTTGTATGTCTGTCCAGCCTAACAGTGTCCACTATCTGTTCCCCTTCAGAAATCCCAGCCAAGCCCAGGGGGGCAGTCATCCTGCAGTAGCGAGCGTTCGCCACTAGGGAGCACCAACAATAATGACAGTGGGGTGGAAATGAACGCCAATGCCGGGGGCAGCCTGGAAGACCTGACGGCCCTGGAGGAAGGGGGCGTGGGAGGAGCCGAGGCCGCTGGTCTCGTTGGGACCTCAGGGATGTCAGCCCAGGCGCTGAAGCGGTTGGAGAATCTGAAGATAGACAAGCTGAGGCAGATCCGGCGGCTCACGCCACCAGGACGTGGTGGCACCTGCAACAGCAAGCTGCCCACACTCACAGGTGACTGACCAGTCTGTCCATAACTGTAGTAAAGGCTAATTACTTTGGCGTCATCTCAGGGCTGTTTTAAAACACTAAACAATAGCTATTGGGTTCATTGGGTTTGTCAAGTAGCTGTTAGCTAGTACAGCCGGCGCTATACACGTCTCAAAGAATCAAATCATTTTAAGCAGTGGTTCCTAAATTGGAGGGGGTGCGCCCCCTGGTGGCAGGTGTTGGGTTTCAATGGGTGTTGTGGCTGTATTAATGCGATACGTGTGCAGGTTGTGAGGTGGCAAAATATTATTACCTGCGGGGGGGGCTGACAGAAAAGGGCACTAATAATTTAAAGATCTGTTCTGATAAAAATTACTTTGAGAGGAGACTGGACAAGACTAGTGTCTGAGCAAGACCACATGAATGAAAGGTCAGACCAAAAACATCTGAAAAAGACGTCCATTCTCTCTCTCCCTTTACATATAATGCCGTTATAACTTTGACAAGTGCAGTGAAAGGCCACGCTAAGTTGGTCACGTCTGATTATAGGACAGTGGTATACGTGGTTGAACATTACAAAGCTAAAGCATTCATATAAAATTCCCAACTAGCTACCGGGTTATACATGAATTTAAGCTGGGCGTATACTTTAAACGAAAAAGACGAAAGACGTCATTTACCGAACATTTAGTGCACCGCGGGGAAAAAAAACACGGTAATCGTCACCTTGACCACCATGCCGTGCACCAGCAAGCAGTCAGAACTACAGCGTTCACTGATTGTTATGGTTGGGACCACCCACTCTCTACAACCGGTCAACACGTGTTATGGAGTCAGGTGCCTAAACCAACCAAAAAGAATGAACGCAAGAGGAAGCTGACCGAGCTCATTTGTGGATAGCCAAATAAATTCGTAGAAGTATGACTGGTTGAGGGAGACTTTAAATGCATAGAAATGACCGGCCATTCATTTGAAATGTTTTATGTTTGTGTCAAATTTTTTACTGCTGTCTATGTTGGCTAGGTCTTTATTGTGAAACAGATCTCAGTGGGATTAACCTGCTTAATTAAAGGTTTAATTATAGTAAAATGAAATTGGCACTAAACTTGACTGGGCCCGAAATTGCACAAGATAACTGTTTTGATGTGGTGTTGGTATGGTGAACTACACAATACTTTTTTGCATAAGCATGTAGTTTTGTCTCAGATGACGTGTTTGGCAGTGTTTTGACTTCATCTAGTTTGCATGTCTGTTTTAGTATCCCCTCACCCTTAGGTTTCACTCAGTCATGGCAATATAAACATGTTAGACATAGAGAGTTGCCTTCACAGTTGCTGTGTCACAGCTGACCTTGGTAGACTCCGATCTTTATCGTCAGTATCAGCACTGACCGCGGACAGACAGTCTGTATTATGATTTCATTCGCAATGAACCACTAACTTCAGCATGTATTTTACGTACTGCTTGTGCATTCAGTCATTTTTCAAGATTTGATTGTTTCAAATCTGAACAGCCCTAAATGTGCCTTTGCATTGACTGAAGTGACAGGATTCACTTTCATTCCCAGACTCGAGGCTCGACCTGCTGAATTTGGGAGACGTTAAAATTAGCTACCTTGTTAGCTGATGATTTGGCAGGTCATAAGATAGACTTGCTTGTGTAAGGGCTGATGTTTTGTCATGGTGTGAATTCATCTTTTCTTTACCTGCAGCTTCTGGGGACATGCTTGGGATGTGTCCCCCACCATCCATGCTGACAAACCGCCGTGTGATGGAGCTGTCCAATCTGGAGTCAGGGGGCGTGGCCTGCCCACCCAATGACAGGCGTGGCAGTGGCACCAGCAGCCTGAGCTCCGCCTACACTGTGAGCCGTCGCTCCTCCCTGGTCTCACCTTACCTTTCCAGCCGCCGTTCCAGTGACGTTTCCCAGGTGAGCGGCTTGCCTGGTCAGGGCCAGATGGACCCGTTGTCTCCGGAGACGAGTCGCCGGGCGGGGTCGTGTCGTGAGGGCGGGGGGCTGCCAGGCCTTCCCAACCTCACCCCCGCCCAGCATTACAGCCTGAAGGCCAAGTACGCCGCTGCCACCGGGGGGCCACCACCCACCCCCCTGCCCTGCATGGAACAGTCTGTCCACCCCAGGCCCCCGGGGGACTTCATGCACGAGTTCCAGGGCCAGCCAATACCATCGTTCCTGCAGCAGGGGGTCACTCGCAGGCACAGCGCCAACACTGAGTACGGCACGGGAGTTATGTACCCTCACCAAGCCCCGGGCAACGGCATGCGGCGTGCCAGTGACCCCGCCCGCTCAGGGGGGGATCTGCAGCACTCACCGCGGGTACAGCGTTTCAGCAGCTTGAGCGACGTGGCAACAGTGGCCGGCAGGCGTGGCGGGGTGGTGCCGCAGCACAGCGGGATGGATTCGGCCGTCACTCGCCACATGTACTCACCGCGGCCGCCCAGCATTTCTGAGAATGTCCTGATGGAAGCCATGGCTGTGGAGATGGTATCCAGCGAGGGGGCGTACAGCGGATACCAGCAGCATCGGCATGGCCCATCGGCGGCTCTGTCACCAGGCCTTGAGGGCACCGGATGCTCTGAGCGGGCATACCACATGCCTGAGCACTTTCAGAACCGGCACAGGGGTGTGGGTACACCCAGGGGTGCCCCCTTGGGGCAGGCAGAGGCAGTGCAGGGCGAGGGAGCCTCAAACAGCCTCCTGCAGCAGGCTGAGTACAGCATGAGTACCTGCCAGCTTAGTCCATCTGGTGCACCCTACACCAGCCGGGCACCAATGGGAGAGGGCATGGTGGATCCCTGGTCAGAACCGGGCCAGCCCACTATGGACCTCCAGCCTCTGCAGTACCAGGGACATGGGATGCGGGTCCCGCCGGGACCACACTACGGCCAGCATGGCACCTTCAGCACCCCCTCCGCCGGCCCAAAGCTGAGCATCAAACCCGAGCAGCAGTGCCAGCCTTCCCTCACCGGCCAGACCACCTGCCAGAACCAGGCAGCAGCTCAGGGCTATGGGCAGCACCAGAGCAGCCACACACCGCAGAGACCCAGCCATTCAAGCTGCGAGGTCCCAGCTTCATTAGACTCCCAGCAGCAGGGCTCCTACCCCGGCACGGGGGTGGTGAGCCTGGCCTGTACTGGGGCCACCCTGGGTAATGGTCGCCGGTCCCAGACACCCATGATGCAGGTGAAGGAGATGATGGTGAGGAATTATGTCCAGTCCCAGCAGGCCCTGATGTGGGAGCAGCAGCAGGATCGGGGCAGCCTTTCCGGGAAGGCGCTCCAGCAGACAGGAATGACAGATGGCATGGAGATGGGTGGACACGTTCCCATGATGCATCACAGCCCCCAGCAGCACCAGGCTCAGAGTCTCTACCCTGGGGGCGGCTACCCGACATACCCCAACCAGAACCTAGTGAGCCCCCCGGCGCAAGCCAAAGACGCCCTCCTCAGCCCCTGCTATGGCCCCGACACACCCGTCCCCCGGCCCCCCCAGAGCCGCAAGCCTCTGAGCCGTCAGAACAGCCTGCCCCAGCCGTCCACGGCGGGATACCTGGCCAGCCCCCCCCACCTCAGCCCGGCGGGTTCCTCCAGCAGCCCACGGAGGACGGTGCGTCTCCCCCCCGTGCAGCAGCACCTCCACTCCGACACCAATACCATGTTCTACTCGGGCCAGATCCACCTGCAGCCTGGTGGGGACAAGCAGCTGCCACCCCAGTCCGTCCAGCCGGGCCCCTGCTTGAACCAGCAGCTGGGGGCCCTAGAGCCCGAAGTCAGGTCGGCCTCTCTATCCTACCCTGAGCCGGCACCCATGTCCAATGCCCTGGACAACTTGGACTTGGAGAATGCGCAGATCGACTTCGCAGCCATCATGGATGACCCAGACACGGCATCCTACAGCCCCCTGCCTCCCATTCAGGGTCACAACCCATCCTCGTCCCAGACCTCCTCGCGCCTCACCACCCCGCAGACCTCCCTCACCCTCTCCGCCGGCCTCTCCAACATGGCCGTTGGTGATATGACCTCCATGCTGACCTCCCTGGCTGGGGAAAACAAGTACCTGAACACACTGACCTAGAGCTGGGTACGAAAAAGAAGAAAAAGCTAAAAAAAAAAAAAAAAAGCCATTAAACCAAAGTTAGACAGAACCCACTGGCACTGAGGCGTTGTTCAGACGAGCTGATTCATAGGCTTTGTCAGAAAGCAGGAGTCTTCCTCTTCATCCCGTTTTCAGCTCATCTCCTTACTGCCTCGCGACAGTGGTTGGGTTGCCAGTTACTGGCTAGCTATCCCACACCGGGGAGGAATGCAAGCGGCAGCACTAAAGTTTATATGCTTACAAGACATACATGTTTGAATGTAAATAGTTTGTTTGCTGTGTACAGGACAACGTTGACAGCAGGAAGCAAGGCGTGCTTTGAGCAGAGATGTGTTTCTTGCACGGTATTTGCATCCTGGAGGGAACGGCATACACCCAATACTTCCTCGTGCTTTGTTTTATTTAGAGGATAAAACACGTTCAAAATTCAGAGCCGTGATCCAGGTCTCTGCATTATGGGACAGAGATGGAGTTTTCCCAATTCGTCCTCTCCTGTGCTTTCGGGTTTGCCCAACATGTCGGGTGTCCTGAAACGTGGATGGTTGGGAGTGAAGTGCCTTTTCCCTCTACGGCTGCTGGCCCGGTTAAGCCCAGCAAAAACCCAATGCCAGTCATCAATGCCGTAGGGCGATGCTTCGAGCAAACTGCCGGAAAACCCTCGCAGGTTTCAGAAACGACACGCCATTGGAGCGTTGGGGAGGGTCACCATTGCCATTTAAACGGTGACTCATGATTTTTAAAGCATGCATCTCATGGTACCATGTTTCATCTATTGAGTCACAGTCTGCCCCCTATAACACATGCAGTTATAAATCAGCAGGCTGTCAACCTGCAGGCCACGGGTCCTGCACAAACGTGCGTGGACGTTCAAAGTAGAGCTGTGAATTTACTCAGGATTAAAATGTGTTCTGCTTCATCATCGAACAAAGGGTTTTTTAAAACAATTCTATAGGTCAGCCCCATGACCCTGTTTTACTACAGGTAAATACTGGTAACCTAGATTCAGATCTTCCTGTGCCTGGCCAACCAAAGAATATCTGAATTGAACCAATGCACATGAATTATTTTCATAAACGTGTTAATTATGATATGCTTATAAAGCGATGTATTGAAATGCTGTGACATACCATTTGATAAATGTCACGTATTAAAGGTTGTTTCCATGTGTTTCTATAATCACTACTTTATAGTAATTTGTTTGTGTGTTTTCTTATCTTTTACTGTCCACTCAAACTTTTGTTTTGCTGGCAAAGATCATTAAGTATGGTAACATAAGCAACTCTAGTAGCATGTACTACATCTATACAGGAAAGCCAAGTGATATATATATATTTTTTTGCCTACTGTTTTTTATGTTTTTATACCAAGTGTATTATATTTTACTGGTTTATAAATAAACATTTTTCAGCCTGCGATGGATGCAAAACTTTAGTGAAGCGTTGCTGTTTCTTTGCTGTGAACTCACTGGTTTTAACCTGTGTGTGTGTGTGTGTGTGTGTGTGTGTGTGTGTGTGCGTGCGTGCGTGTGTGCCCCTAGATTTGCATAGATTATAGATTTCAATCGTGACAGATATTGAGACAATTTGAAACTGAAAAACAGAATTTGCAGGGGCGTCCCCGCGGTTTCCTTTTCAAACAAGCTAAAATTTCCAAAAGTTTTTGTTTCTTATCTGTTTTCATTTTGGTTTTTTTTTTTTAATTTTATACTTTTGGTCCCCCGACCCCCATAAATATATGGACAAATAAACGGATGTCTGTGTTAATGCTGTTAAACGCTAGATCGGAAGCTCAGAATATGAGAATGAAGTCAGTTCATCACACGCTCAAGCCACGTGTGATAATATAATTTACGGCGGCTCGTCATTCTGTTACTAAAACGTATTAACTCTCCAAGATGTCCACCTTTCAGCAAAGGGCCGCACTGTTGGTTTCCCCTTCAGACCAGGAATCTGCAGTCTTCTTAAATAAACTCACTGCGGCCTCTGACCCTACAAAAAACCAGGGCTTTCTTACCTGGGGAGGGACACCAAGCAAGTTCCCTCCTATTTCTTTAAGTTCGCATGCAAGCTAAAATGACAAAAGATTTAAAATTCCCATAGCAAAAGTTAAACTGAATAAAAAAAAAAAAAAATGATGCACAATTTTTGCTGCTTTGCTGTCAAGCCAGAATAAAGTGATTAGCTGCAAATGCGACATACGGCCTCACTTGCCCGTAGTTTATTTCAGTCGCTTAAATGATGAATTCTTCTCTGCTGCATTTTCAGCAGTGACCTCTAGAGGTCACTGCTGAAAATGAATGAACTCACACCTCCGCATTGCAACATCGGTTTCAATGCTGAGGAAAGGTGAATTTCCGGGAACTGGGACCCAGTCTGCTTCATCTATGTGTTGATGTACTCAGGTGTTAATACCATTTGCGCATACAATCACCAAACTAACCCAAGACCCTGTATTGGTATAGCACTTGATGTATGGATTAACATAATAGGCATATACAAAACAAAAGAACTAAATCAATTTGACTACTATTACTTCTGGTGTTTGTTCTGGGAGCCTCAGAGCCATTGACTTTAGTCTTACTAACATCTACATTAAAGATATGAAAATGATAAGGGCAGCATGGTTAGTGCTTCCTGCTTAGCACTTTTAGCCAAAAATGACATCCAAGTAAGTAGAGCTTAGAGGTTCAAGAGCAGGGACAAGCAACACCCTTGGAGCAAATTGGATTGAAGGCCTTGCTCACAGACACAACAGTAATACAATTAGCAACTGCATGGGTCAAACCCACAGCCATCTACAAACAAGCACAGATCCCTAACTCAGTAAGCTACCCACTACCTGAAACACCTGAATGAAAATAAGTATGGCATTTCCCAGAATGCTTCTGTTTGGCAACGTCACTCTGGTCTAAAGTTGTGTCAGAGCAGCAGCAGGTCAGTGTTTTTTAGTATTTGTCCAGGCTGATGCTAAGATGTATGACGGAAGCCTGAGTGTCTTCAGGAGTGTTCAGGACCTGAGATGAAAGTCCTGTTGGTCCTTAGGGTGATGCCATTTGGCTTCTTCTCCGTAGGGCCAAGAGGACCATGGCAAGCTTACTGTGGAATAATGATTTCTCCACCGTGTCCAGGTTAGTGGAGCAGTGCCTGGTGGGCCAGCATTTCTCTTTGTTGACTCAGACTGGAGCCGATGAGCAAGTTCAGAGTGGTTAATGGAAAGTAGCCAGGCAAGAATTTGGGTTTGGTGTTTCTTGCCACTCCCGTTTTTCCTCATACAGGTTACTCATAGTGGACATTGCTGAACTCTGCTGAGGTTCACTGGCAAAACATCACAGAGCTTGTCAGTTATGCCATCGCCAGCCTTGGTTAGTCATTCCAGATACTCTCATGCACCACGGCTTTGGAGGCCTCATTTACCACCAGCATTGATTGGTTAGTTTAGGATAGTCCCACCCACCATATGTTTGCAAGCCTTGTTTGTCCCATCACTAACCCAAAGCCCAGAACAGAAGCTTCTCCAGGTGTGTTAGGGCTGTTTTTCCCTGCTCCCTGCCAGGTGGGTAGTGGATACCCTGCCACCAGGACCCAGATCTCCAGAAACCTCCCCACCCAAGACCATTGCTGGATCGTGTTTGGATTCTTTGAGAACAGCATCAGTTTTGGGCTGACTCATGTTCCCCATTTACCCAAAAAACTGACCGTCACCCGAGCGACCAAGCATCCCTTGGTAATACTCATCAAAAATCAGTGCTCATGAATGAAGGCGATTCCCACCGCTTCCTCCAGTCATGCTGGCCTTCATTTTTTTTCTGTTCTCCTTTTCTTCTTCCAATGCAGTACATCTGTGTGTGCACCACTGGTCCTGCACTGGAACCCCCCCGCCAACATTTAATGTTTAGTGAAACACAGGCCTCTCAGTTTGTGCGGCTAACGGAATGGAAGGCATGTATTTCAGCCCGCCTCTTATCAATCAGGACTCAAACACAAAACACCTTTTTGTCTCCACACTTAATTCTGCGGGTGACAAGGAAACACAGGAACATATGAAATAGAGGGGTGGAGGGGGTGGATGACCATCCGGGGCAGTGAATGAGCTTATTTTACAATATGTTTTTAATAACAATAACGATAAATAAATACCAGCAATAATGAGGCTGTGAGGAGATGAGGAACGCGGCTGAGGCCTCCCAGCTGCCATGTGTTTAAGGCTAGCCCCTCTGTGCATTAGAATACAAATGGAAACGGCAAAATCAGAACAGGCTTTTTCACATGCAAAACTGTGGAGGCCGTAATGACTTTTTCTATTCTTTTCCTTGCCATTCAAGTGAAAGGTTTTTCTTCTCCTTTGTCACAAAGTTTGGCATATAATTACCTCTTTTAGTTAATATGCTGTTAAAGAGATCCCCCCCCAGCCCGATCTCTGCTTTGAACCTTTTGCCACCAACAGGGACAAAACCCCAGTGGGGCGGTGTGATTTTATCCCTGTGTGTGTGTGTGTGTGTGTGTGTGTGTGTGTGTGTGTGTGTGTGTGTGTGTGTGTGTGTGTGTGTGTGTGT
>JAACJT020000105.1:1927647-1947120 GCA_009936485.2 Gymnarchus niloticus
GGGTTGGAGAGGAGGGGGGGGGGGGGTGGGGGGGGGGTGGGGGGGGGGGGGGGGGGGGGGGGGGGGGGGACACACCGAGGATGTCGTCATCTCATTGCTTTGCCGTTTGCTTTCAGGGGCAAAGCGAACATGCTGTCGTCTTGCATTTTTCGCTGGCTTGAGGCGGGCGTACCGAGAATGCCGTCGTCTTGCCAGAAGGTGATCGTGTGTCGTGAACATGCTTTCACTTAATTCACTCATGAATGACTATTCATTTTCCAGGCCTAGGAACCTAAAGGACTGTGCTTCTCAGTTGGAGTTAACACAGTTGGTTAAACTAACTGAGTGGCCAATAATTCTTCAACTAGTTCCTGTAGTTTCGAGGTTTTGTGTTTCCTTGGATAGAAATGCAGGGAAACGGAATGACTAAGTCGTATAAATTGTGTACAGTCCTTTTGGCTGTTTACGTTGGAATGTCCTTGTCATTTCTGGTGATTGTCCAGCTTTCGCTTTGCTGCCCTAATCAGTCCTCCTTGCAGTTTGTTGCTAACTACCAGCATGAGGTACCATTAGAAGCATGCATCTGATAAAGAGCTGAAATCACTTATGTATCAAATGTTTCAAAAGTTTTCAAATGAGATGACTGTATTCTTGCCTTCCCCCTGTGTATGCTGACTGGCAAAAAGATATGCAAATTTTGGAGAATTTTAGAAAAAAAAACATTAAAGTTCACTTCTGTTTCCGTTTCTTCTGTATTCTGGTAACTTTGACAGTGACAGAACTCTGGGAGTAATTTAATCTTGGATGCCACGGACGGTTAGTCATCACTCTTATCCAGATTCTCTCGGTTTCAGGCTCTGTTACCAGCTCTTGTAGG
This sequence comes from Gymnarchus niloticus, assembly GCA_009936485.2. NCBI lineage: Eukaryota > Metazoa > Chordata > Actinopteri > Osteoglossiformes > Gymnarchidae > Gymnarchus > Gymnarchus niloticus. The sequence continues at coordinate 1,928,504 of JAACJT020000105.1, forward strand.
TACAATTTGTGCAGCCTTGAGCTGATATTTTGATCCAGGTGAGGCCAAATATCCTCCGAGAAGGTAGAGATGGAGGGGAGAGAGTAGCACTGTGGAGGGTGGGAGTGAGAGAAGAGAGAAAGGGAGTGAAAGAGAGAGGAAGGGAGGGAGAGTAGAGCGGGATCCCTGCGCTCTGTAACGGGACTGGAAAGGTACAGCCTGGAGCCTCCTCCACCTCCCAGCCTGCTTACCTGAGCTCCACGATTGAGGCAAGCGTAACAGAAACAGCCGGCAGCCATATGCAGGAAGGCGTGCAGTAACGATGGGCGGGGAATTAGGGACATTGACCTGTCATCTTAAAGGGGCCCAGTTTGAGAGACTCACAAGTGTTGAATTAGGGCCTTAGGCTAGTAAAGTTAAACTGGGCCTAGTTGAAATGACCCATGGGACAGGGAATTAGGGACCCTAGGGAAGCTAACAGCACGTCTGATGAAGTATGCCCCATTGTCTTTGGTTGGTCGTGTCTATCTTGAGGTGACACCTTTCAACCCAGGACTAATGAATTTCTGGATCCTTGAGGTTCCTGTGTGTGAGAATGGAAACTTCAGGGGGTGGTGGTCGGGGGTGTCAGCGATTTTTAACCCTGAGAAGGCACACTGTTATCATTGTATAGATAATCAGCTGATATTGTCTTTCTGGGTTTTTTTGGGGAACCTGGCAAGTAACTTCAGACTGAGGATGTGTGTTTCCCGGTTCACTTTTTGTAGTGATACTGTATTCTCCCGCTCCATTCATCCCCCCGTCCATATGCGCCTTAGATGGGGGGGGGCGGTTGTGCAGGTTGGTAACATTATTAAACTTAAAGGTGGTGGTAGACAAATGGAGAGCAGCAGAAAAGTGTGACTTACAATAACACGTGTTCAGCCCATAATGCATCTGGAGTGTGTGACATTCTGGAGTTCTATGTTTTACTTTCGCTGATGCAAGTTACACTCAGACAATTCTCCCGGTCTAAATTAAGCCGTAATCTCAAGCATTTCTCAGCCTCGAACTCGTGTCTTAATTTTAAGAGTTGACAATTTTAAGAAGTTTATCTATCTCCTTGTGTTATGAGTCACAGCAGCTAGACGCACACGGTGCCACTTTCTGGGTCTGCCCCTGCACTGACTCATCTGCAGGCCTTAGGTGACCTGAGTAAAGGCCGCAACAGAGCATGTGTTTTACAGCACGGTGTGCAAAATCATGTCTCGGTATGAATTTCACCTTCATATTGACTCCGTCTTGGTTTCAGGTGAAGACTGACATATTGGTCATATCTGGGTTTACTAACAGCTGGAGTTCATCACACGCTCCGGTTTCGAAGCCTATATCTCTTTCTGGACTGTTAAAGAAGGGAGGTGATTGGGTGGAGAGCTTTGACTACAATTAATTCATTAAAACACCCTAGATGAGATGGGGGAATTGAGTCAGCCGTACAAATCCATGTTTTTAACGATGACGAAACAGGAGAGGTTTAAACACGCAGGTGGTGCTGTGGCTTGAAGCAGAAGATTTTGAGTCCCTGCCCAAACTTTGGGGTGATGGTGTCCAGGTGGTGCACAGGGCTGATGTTGGTCCTGCAGGGGGTGTGTGTCATCCTACCATGGCCCCCAAAAATGTAAGGTACGCATAAGAAAACCCCCCACACCACAACGAGCCACAGTCCCAGTTTATTGGCCTGTGGGATGGCAGGGGGGGGGCGCTGGTTCTGCACTTATCCTTGCATTTCCATTCCCCCCCGGCGTTGTTCTGTCGCCAACAGTCCTCCCCCTGGAGTGCCTCTGTCCCACTGACGCCACGCGCTGGCCCCCCCCTCCCCCCAAAACCACTTCAAACACCCCCGTCGAAACCCCATCGTCAATGAGACTTCTGCTTTGACTTAATGCCGCTGTTATCCCAGTTGCTGGCCATTTTTCTTTTGTGATATATACATCAAAGGTCCTCTTAAATTCAGTTTGCTTTTTTTTATGAAGAAAAGTGCAAAAATAAGAAACAAATTCCCTTCGAATTTCTATGTGTTTTATCCCATCTGTAGTCTCCTTTCCTCATCCGCCGGCCACTAGCTGGGTTTTGGTGTCACCAACACGGCTCCTGGAACGTAGCTGGGCTCACTTGCATACCTCGTGATCCCCACGATCCCGAGGCTCACCCGCACCCTCCAGATTGCCCCTTGGTGACTTTGGCTGGCTGTTTTACCACCTCAGTCTGATTGGTAGGATTCAGCACATGACCCAGGAAAAGAGAGTCTGCCTGTGGCGCTGCTCAGTAGGGAGCAGGAGGAAAGAGATTGGTCTGCGTCAGATGGACACCAGGGCTGTTCCGATGGGCAGAAGTGTATGACACTCCTGCGACCCAGCATGATTACATAAGCCAGACGGGGTTTGAACTGAGCCATGCCGGAGATCTGCATGGAGATCAGGCGGGAATCACAACTAAGGCTGAGCCAAATGCTGGCTTCCTATCCTGAAAAAGTGAACCAAAGTCTTAAACTGTGTCTGTTGGCCCACAGCACCGATTCTCAGAATCTTTGGACATGCCATGATGTGGCTAATGTAAGTCAACCAGCTGACAGTCACCAGAGTGTGTAGGTCTCGTCAGAACCCTGCTGTCATGCAGCTTGATACTGAACAAACAAGAGGTTTGAGCTGAACGCAATGAGCATATTGGCCAGCAGATGGCGCCGAGTTTGCTCGTAACAACAGGGGCGAGAGATTCCTCCCAGACAGCACGGGAGGTGTAGGTGCTACCACGAACTACCTCCTAAATAGTTCCACTTAGCCAGAAAAGGCCACAAGGAGGTTGCGGGGGTGGGAGTGGCAGATAAGTTGAACGTAGTGGCTGGGGTACCTAAACCCAGCACTGAGATGGTGGGAGGTAAACAGCAGGGAGGAGCTGCGCTCACTGATGGTGCCTACAGGAGCTCAGTGGATACCTTAATATCCCCACCCCAATCCAAACATTCAGACACCTGATGAAAGGAGGAGGGAAAGGAGAAAAGGAAAAGGCGAAAGAGAATGTGTGAGAGCGAGAGGGAGAGAGAGTGAGATGGAAGATGAGAAAGGAATAGAGAGAAACAAGGAGGTTACAGGAAGTCAGCTGATTTTAAGGATAATAACAGGAAGTGATGTCCTTAGTGTCGAGAGAACAGCACAGCAAGAGAACATGTCAGCCATGGCCATTTCAGCCTTCAGAAAACTGAGCTCCACACCCTCAAGGAGCTAACTCAGTTCTGGCACCTCCACACCGGTCCTGCCCGCTTCCTCTAGGCCCCTTTTACACGTCTGCCTTTTACAGCCTCGCCCAATGGCAGCTGGCAAACGGACTGCTGTAACTGCGTTGTCTGCAAAAGTCCATGCTTGGCTGCGGTTGATGGAATAGCACCGGTTTTCCAGCATTCAGACGATACGATAGACATGGAAATCCTGTACTGGGCAACTTGTTCATGTTAAATAAATAACACCCCCCCCCCCCCCAGTGTTAGGGGGGAGTAGTGGCAAATCTGTCATTCCACTCAGAACAATTAAGTCAAGATGAGCTTCAACATGGTCACCATGTCCTCTGAACCTTAATAAAACATTTACGGCCATCAGGGAAACCAGGCTTTTTCTTTTTTTTGAAAAACCCTCAAAACTAATTTCTTAAATAATTTTTTTTAAATGCAACTAGTAGAAAAACCTAGTCTCAGACTAAATGGCAGCTGGCACACAGGGAATTTTTAAATTGATTTTTTTTAGCATGCACCATTAAAACTTCAAAAAAAAATTGCGATTCCTAAGAATGTTTTTAATATTCAAGACCCACCATCGTGTGGTTTGAGCAAAAGTGGAATATAAAGAGCCACATCTGAGAGCTGGAAGACACACGCGACACTGAAAAAAAAACGGGGGGAGAGAGCAAAGTCCGGGGAAAACAGTCAGCTTGGTATTTATAGAGCACCGTGAGAGAACACGGCATGACTCGGTGCTAATGAAGCCCACGCTGGTTTTGACTCTCTAGTGGCGTGGCCACAGGGCCCGTTCATGCCTCTCATTGCATTTTTGGGCGTACCCAAATCCCCCCTGAGCATCCAGAGGCTCGACATGTGCTCAATGTTCTCATGGGTGTTACTGGGCTGCTTTGCTGGGCTGGGCACTGGGTTAAAAACATGCATAGGGAGGATAAGTGAAGATATCTGTGCAGTTTTGTCTGGGATGATATGTTTCCTCATCCTATTCTGAAAAGCCCAAAATCAAAACAAGACGGCTTCAAGCAGTCCCGTTGTCTTAAAGCCATTGCATGCTTTCTTGTCCCTCTTTACTGTAAAAGCATGCAAGCCAGGCTTTCACAAAAGGCACCCAAGCAGAGGCTGCAATGAAGCCACAGGCCTCTGGCATGCAAGGGTGTGTGACTTTGTGTCCTACCCACAATGCATCACCCCTTAAAGTGATCTGCGCGGCTTTCTTTGCCCCGCTGATGGAACCATGCCCAGCTTACTCAGAAGAGGACAGGAGCACACACACGTGAACACAGATGCACACGCACACACACACCCGAATAATAATCAAGTTGATAGAGACCTATAGGGAGCTGGGTGACATCCTCCTCACTCTGCCCTTTGCAGTTGCTGCAATACCATCCAGTTCCTTCACACCACAGTCCAGCTAGTCTCAAACCCCTTCCGAGCATCAGTTCCGCGTTTTAAAAACTTATATATAGGACTATACAGGTTTCCCGGACAGGGTCCTTCTGCGTGGCATATTTACATCTCTGCGTTTCAGTATTTCAGGTGGGGGGGGTTGTGACTGGTTAGGGACAGATATTAATCAGATTTCAGAGAAATAATTTCCCCTATAGAAACACCTTTCCATCGTAGACCTTGCAGGCTTGTCATGGAGACTCCGTGCTTTGTGTCTCAGTTTGTGTGAGCGAAGGTTACTTAAAGCTCACCAAAACAACCACAGGGCTGTGAAAATGTCAGCTGACACACTCATGTACACACTTAACTGATCTAAAGGTGTTCATTAAAAGGTGACTTTGTGACAGGTAACACATCGCAAAAAAAGACAATGATTGTAAACCTACTTCAGATGATATTGGACTGAATTACTTCATAATATGAGCCGGAGTTGTTGTGTGATTATGGTGACAGCAGTGTTAATCAATTAACAGCTTTTTTCTCCACTGTGCCGTTTTCCACCAGACTGTTTGACTGCAGAGAAACGGATACAATAGTATAATACCAATATGATAAATGTACTGTCTACAGCAAAGCCAACAATACACGGGGACAGACAGACAGACAGACACACACACACACACATACACACACAGCGGCTGTGAAAGTGCGTTAAGAGTGTGCCCCAGTAGCCTTGAGCAGCTCAGTGGTCCAAGCACAGGAAACGCTGGCTCAGACAACACTGTTGTCGGAAGCCCAGAAAGCACAGAAAAGGAGGCGGCTATCTGATTTCATGGTTCGCCTTTCGGACCGTTGGGGTGCCAGCCCAAAATATAATAAATGCAAATAAAAGTTTCTCCTGGAATGAGGATGTGACACAATGTAGTGGTTAGACACTTAAAGACAATTAAAACTGGAAACTTTTTCATAAATGCTACACATAAGTGTACTTAGAGGAATGTGAATTATAGCTCTGCTCCTCTTACTTTGGAACTGCCTTTCTGTCAGTCTCACATTGCCATCGTCTACCATTTCCTTACTGAAAATAAAAATGGCTGAACCTCTTCCGGTCGCAGAGTGCAAGTCATCTTTATCAGTGGGAGGATGTGTGAGATAACAGCAGCACCTCAATGCCAGTGAAGAACAACAGCTTTCAGCCAGTAGCTATCACACTAGGCTCCAGGGAGAGAGAGAGAGACACCCAGAAAGGGAGAAGCAGGGGGAGAGAAACAGCCAGAAAGTTAGGAGGGGATAGAGACAGACAGACAGAAATGGACAGAGAGGATGAAAGACAGACAAACAGAAAGGGAGAGAAAGACAGGAAGGGAGAAAGAGTGTGAGAGAGAGACTACTAGAAAGGGGAAGATGGGAGAGACAGATTGAAAGACAGAGAGACATACAGAAAATGAGAGACAGACAGGCAGACAGAAAGGGAGAGAGGGGAGAGAGATGGGGAGATATAGGGGGGAAAACTGAAAAAGAGAGACATACAGAAAAAGAGGATGGAGAGAGACAGAGAAAAGGAAAGAGAGGGGGAGAGAGAGACAGAAAGGGAGAGACTGGCAGAAAGGGAAAGAAACAGAAAAACTGGGAAATGACAAAAAGAGAAGAGAGAGACAATGGGGGAAAGAGAATGGAAGAGAAGAAAGCTACATGGAGAGACGGAAAGGGAGTGGAAGGGTAGGGGAGACAAATGGTGAAAAAAGGAAAGACAAAAAGGGGGGAAGACAGAAAGGAGGAGAGAGAGAAAGTGGGGGGTGAGAGAAACAGTATGGGGAGAGACAATTCTGAACAGAGATGGGAACAAAACACATGAATTCTATTAGCTTTATGTTGAACTTATATAACATTTTAGTTTTTTTAGAGATCTGTAATGATGTGCTGTATTATGGCGTGTAACACTTCTACATATGATGGTTTCTAAGCACTGAAGCCGATACAGGGAGGCATGATGGGAGTTTGAGGGCTGGCTCAGCGTCCTCTCTGAGCAGCCTTGCTTTGTCACCGCTTGGCAGAGTTAGTGCAGCCTAGGGAAATTCCCCCCTTTTCCTCTGCCTCCCCCATCATTTTAGCATGCGGGGGTGGGTAGGAAGTCAGGTCAGCCTGTTGTGCATACGCATGTATTTGCACGCATTCACGCACAAATAAACAAAACGTTTGTTCTACCCGGTGCAACAAAAGTTGCATCTGGGGTGTTGGAGTTCTGGGGATGCACCTGATACAGGTGCTGGCAGAGGTGGACTGACTCTCTCACACACACACAGACAGCTTTTTAACCTGCACAAAGCCCGCCCAAAGCCACTCCTTTACGGTTGTGGGTTTCGCTGTGACCGCCATAAAGGAAAATGGGGAGCCTTGGGCTAGAGATCATCAAATGCTGAAATAAATTCAGGTATTATAAGGCCATGCTAAAATGGCAATCAAAACAAAATGAGTTGGAATTACATGCAGAAAAGTGCAGTCGATAACCGTTATGTTCACTGTCTACAGTTGTATTGTGCAACTGAGTTACGTCATCTGGAGAGGCACGAGCAGACGTGGAAGAAAATATAAATCCAATAGGCAAGAAACAAATGTAACAACAATGACAAATCTCCACTCCAGGCAACCTTGGGAGAATGTTTGCCGGTTTCGCTTAAAGGAAAAAAAGCAAACGCAAACCGGGTTTTTGTTAGTTGTGGCAGGCTGACAGAGGCATCGCGCGGTGGTGTGCGTGTCGGTGCACGTGCGAGGGTTCAGCCATCTTCACTGGACACTGCGAGATCACACTTGTTTCAGAGTCTCACACCGAGCTGGGGGGATTGTTTGCTATTCTGCAGCACAGTTGCTTTTAGGATGCCCGTGTGCGTTTTTCCCCTCCGTAAAAGGAATCGTCCGCATGTCCATGCTTGTTTACTCTAGAAGAAAGCAGGGCAACAGGTTGCTGTTGAAAGACAAAAATAGTTTCTCAGCAACACACTTAGTTAAGGGTTGACAGAAATATTAAGAAAAACTGAATCGGAGAATGTTTTTTTCATGTTTTTCTCCCCTGGGTGATGCATAGTTACATAGTCATGGAATTAATGTTTGAATTAACCATGAAAGTGCAGATTAATAAACATGAAACCACCATTATTACTCGTTGAGTTATTTGATATAAAATCATATAATTACGATCAATCTCCATCGGTTTGTTTTAGATTGATTTAACTGCAGATGGTGCAAATATGCATTCTGCCTGCAAGTCCAGCTACTTGAGGCAAATTTTCAGACTCGCATCTCTGCCGCTTATCGACGCGCTCCGTTCTCTCTCGAGGCCACCAGATAATATCATTTCCATCTTGATAGACCTTGTCATTTCTGTGACATGTGGCTGCTCCTCGCCATTATACTCACTAGGCATGCAGGGGACCGAGGTAGCCCACCTAACACTGGCATTCGATTCCCCTTAGCCTGCTGGCGTTTTCAGTGACAGGTCCCTCCCCAGGCTGTCCCGACCCCAGCCTCAGGTCGGATCCCAATCATGGTGACCTAGTCGAGCCTCGATCTCCACTTGTACTGGTCTAATCTGGATCTTTTTAATTACTCCCCAGTTTTTGATCCCTGGACTCATGTTTAAATCAGCTTATCCCGGAGGTTCAGGTCAGCACAGGATGTAAAAGTACATCTTTAAAAATGGCATTTCATTTAAAAAATTAAAAGCACTTTAAGAAACTTTCAGGTAACATATTAATTATACAACAACTGGAAAACAAAATCACACTGAATTCATTATTAATCGTATGAAAAATGTGTATTAGTATACATACAGCACCGTGTATGTTAAAAATACTTTTGGGTATCCTAACTATGATAGATTTTTATTAACTTATCATTATTATATTATTTTACTATTAGTACTATAATTTGTAATATTGTTATATCTCTCATTTTTATCCGTCCCCATTCTCTGTACTAGAGGTAATGGTTCAGTGCTCAAATTGGACACCACGCCATCTTTTCAGTCACAGTAAGCTGTGAACAGCCACTACAGATCTCTGTAAATTATGAGGGAACTCAGTTCTCATCACATGTTGTCGCTGAAAGAAAACGCAACGAGGGCACGATAGCAACATACATTCATTTATACCTTTGCAGCATGTAGATTACCTTCCCTGTTCATGACATTACTGGAGTTTGATGTGACCCAGTCACTGCAAGGCACAAATCCATTGAGGGGAACTGGGTATGTAATGAGGCAAAAAATAACGACACTCAAACATTCTGACATCATACTGATAAACCTTTGTCAGCTTCCAGCCTGGGGCTTTCCTGCAAGCTCTTCCCCCAGTTGGAGCACATGGTCCGGGACTGTGTGAGAGCTGGGTAGGGCAGGACCTGAGGCCTGCTAGCACTCTCAGATGAGATCAAGTGGGAGGTGTTTGTGCTTAGATGTGGTGACTCTGAGTCATTGCTAGAATGTCAGATAGCGACTTCAAATAATACAGCTGATGGTTTATGTATTTTTGGCCATTGGATTTTTTAAACGCAAAACAGTCCTTGGCAAACCTGCAACTCCATCGACGGACACCCGTTTATGATTCACCTTTCCTCAGCGTTACCACCATTAAAGGTAATTAACTAAGAAATCCCCCCCACCCCCACTTTTAAGAATCTTCTCTGCGTTCCTCTAATTGATGTTCTGTGTTCAGCTTCGGCTGTAATTAAGCCTCATCTTCTTTGCAGAACTTGTTCAAAACTATACATTGAGCATGATGTTTTGTAGTGAAATGCTTTTATATGCTAACTGAATTTGCAACAAAAAGATTGATTCAAATATATTATGAAAATTCTCTATTTTTTGAGGATGTTATACTATGAATGCATACATCTGTTCAGTCCACTTTGTGGCATTTTCATATTTGGAAAATATATAAATGCGTTTCATTCGTGCACTTTGTCACATGATGTTTTTAAAATAATTGTGTCGCCAATTAAAAAAACAAATAATAATAATAACAACAAGAATAATAAATATACATAAAATTAAACTTTGGCTTTTTTTGTAATCCCCAGATTTTTCGTACGGTGCGTGCAGGTGTAAGTCTTATTCGAATGTGTGTAGATTTATGTTTTCAAGACGGAAAAGAAAACATCTTTTTTACCAGTCCTTTCTTTAACTTTGTAAAATTTTTGCAGCCGACGTTATTTTGCGCCCACACAGTCGCAAACCTCCACAGTGCGTTTGGTTATTATTGAATTTAGTTGTTTGCTGAGGAGCCTTGTCCTTGTTGTGCATGTGGTGAAACTGCTGAGTGGCCTTGTGGCTTTTCTCCTCCCGCGTGAATGATGAGAAACATTCACAGCCGAGTGCGCCCGACTTCGCCAAGCTGCCGATGCGATGATTTCTTCTTTTTCGGTGGTGGGGGTCAGTTGGCATCTTTTAAACTCAATCTAGCAACGACTTAGATTGAATGCTACCTGTCACCGTAACCGCACATGTGTTGCACCACGTACCCCAAAAGCACTGACGACCCACCCGAACACCGCATCTCTGGCCATTTCTGAATCTGCAGTTTTCAAAGCAACGTCGCCTTTCACTCAGTTACCAAACCCGCCCCCTCAACAATTTCCAAGACGCGACCCTCATACTTCATGCATCTCACACTTTACTTGCGGAGTTGATGTTTATATCTAAACTTCTGCACGCACTTGGTGTTTTGAAAGAAAATTAAACCATTGTTTGTCCGAACGGGACACCTGGGAGCTGTGGCTCCTCGGGGGCTCGGAGGGGCTGGGGGGGTACACACTGTGACACTAAGCAGACCTGCATCACTCAGGTAACAGGATTTCTTTACGCCACAGCAGTGATGTTTGGGACAGCACTATCTGACTGTAAACTCGGTTTTACCTACAATATAAATCTAAACGGCCGTATTCAATTGTAAAAGCTTGTGATGAAAAATTAAATTATTAAATTATATTGAAGACTTTAGAATACAAAGTAGAGGAAATGTGGTATTGCATCGGTCCTGTAAAATGCTGTTAGTTTCAACATTTCTCGTTTTTTTTTTTTTTTATTCCGATTGTGTCTAGAAATAGGGATCTATTAATGCTTCATACATATCGGTGCTTCACATTCTTCATGGGGTCTAAATGGATTTTCACTTTTTTATTACCATGAATGTGATGCTGCATAGTAGCCTTAGCAGTAGGAAAGTTAGCATTCAGCGTAGCCTACCTGTCTAACAACCTGAACAGATGCAACACATATTGCATCAGTACTTGTGATCAATAACAACACAAAAATGCTTTATACTAAAATCTCTAGGTGCCTCCCGGGAGGCCAAGAACGATAGTTTTCCCTCCGTTTCTTTGAAGGCCTGAATACGGAGCAATTGCAAGCCGTCAGCATGCATGGAAAGCGACCAAGTAAAACCATGTTACGTGACCATTTAAAATAATCTAACTGATTAATTCCTGGTTTAAATTAGCCATGCCACAAAACCTTATTACAGGAGTTCTGCCTCTGTGCGGTAACGTTCGTCCCCTTCAGAAATGTCTCTCTTCACAATTGTCACACGTAATATTAGCTATTTGTATGTTGAAGTACAGTGAAGCAGGTCTGTTGCGCACCTGCCTCAGCACAATACAGGAGGAGCGTGTGGCTCTGGTGGAGTTAAGCCGTGTGACCAGAAACGCAGAAGACGTTCTAGTTGCTAGACTTTGTCGACACGTCGTCATCCTTTCAAACGCGGAAGTTTTGCACACTTGGCCGAAACGTTATCTGAGCGCAGGAATGGTACGTCGAATATTTCCCCGCAAAATCTACACAATCTGTTATCACAGCATTTCGTTTCCTTAAATAAGACGTGTCATGGAGGATGCACCGCACAAACCGCCCACGCGGTCGACCGCCGGTCCATCTTAGATAGGAAGGGCGGCCTGGTTCCTGTGATCTTCGCGAAGCATCCTGACGCCTCCAGCAAGTTCACTGTCAGCCCCCCCCCCCCACACACACAAAATGGTCAGAAATTTATTAGCTCAGTTCCAATAAAAGACGTTCAAAAGAACATATTTCTAGCCTGGATAAATAAATCAGTTCATGATGTGATTAATCCCATGCTCATGCAATGCAGATTTTAATGACAACACATGCATGGCGCTGTCACTCAGTTCCACGAAGGCAGAAATTAGACTCGAATTTTTGGGTAATTCAGAGCAGACAGGGCCCCGTTGGGTCTGTGAGCTTTTTGGGAAAAGTCCTGCCCTCACAGTCGAACCCCGGGGAGAGGGAAATGACAGCCTGCATAGACCGCCAGCTACGGTCAAACGTGGTCGGCCCCACCGGCCTAAGTTAGGCAGCTGAGCTTGGGAACACCCGTCGCTGCCAATGTGAGAACCACGCAGCGCCTTCTCGCTGTGCCACAGCTCCTCCTCCTCCTCCTCTTCCTCCTGGGCTCAGCTATACAGTCATAACTTAAAGGTCAGACCGTTATTTGTGTTTGCAGTCGTCCTCGATCTAACAGTGAAAGCATCGGATGCAGGCGGTCTGGGGGGGGGGGGGCGTAGGTGTGCTGCAGCAGTACCGTTACTCATTTTAAAAGGGAGTGCGGCAAAACCATGTCCGTCTCACTGGCAGCAGTCGTCACCTTCTTTGACGTGGATGCCGATCGCCCTGCATCCTTCTGCTGTTTGTTTTTCCATCACAAACCACATGTGGGAAGTTCAAGGCCCTTTGATAGCTCTTTAATGGGAGGGGGTGCTGCTTAACGATTGTGCGCACACTTACGTCACTCTAGAAAAGATGTGTCCCCCCCCCCAAGTGACCCTGCATTTTTTGGAAGCCGATATAATGCTTTGACGTTGGGATTTTTTTTTAAAATAAAACTAAACTCATTGTAACGTTTATTTATATATTTCGTGGTTAAATAAGGGGCCACGGGCAGTCTGGCTGTAAAATCTAAATATAACTAATAGTCTCTGTAAAGAATGTGGAAGTTCGTTATTGATGTAAAAGTATCTGATTTCCCGTGAGATCCAAATTTATATTTCCCCAAAGAATTACACATTTTATTAACCTGTTTTGAGAATACCTATGGTCAAAGCGGTAGTGTCTTAATATAGAATATATTGAGGAAAATTAGAATAGTAATTTTTGCTTTTGAAATATTTTATACACAGAACTGAGCATTTCTTAAAGTAGGATCATATTCCGTTGTCTCGTATTTTGTCTGTACTCTATATTCAGATACTTATTATCAATTAGTTACGTTTTACTTGCAAACATTTAATGAGATTTATCAAATGATATTGCAACATATAAAATGTATTTTGAATTATAGTTAAATGTTTCTTGTTCTCTAATCAGGATTTATCTTGATGTCATTATTCTGGGGTTGTATCGAAGTACAGTTAAATTTCCTTGGCTGTCCAAAGTCGTGGATTATTATGAAAACAATTACGGTTGTCTCATCTCTTTTCCCTGATATCGTAGAAATTCAGTTTGCCCGGATTAAGTATGGTAACGAGACTGTTTATTTATTGATTTTTAGTTAACTTTAGCTCCGCATTCCGTTCCAATTTAAATGGCAAATCATCCGCGAGAATTTCAGAGCCCACAGAGTCTCGTGTCTTTACAGTCAGTGTTTTGAATTACTAGCATATGTTTAAGTTTTAAATTTATGGTCTTTTTTGTGGAGTTTTTGGGGGGCTATTTACAAACTCCTTCAGCTACGGAGTTCGAGCGCAGAGCTGCAGAAAAGCGGCTGTAATCCAAAACATTTTTTTGGGAATCATGTTTCCTGGTTGTCACAGCTGGTTAACTGAAATTATCTTTTAAAATGAAGCCTAAACAGTTATAACATCAAACATACGCTTCTGGCATCGGAGACCCCGTGCCACACATTAAAAACATCATTAAAATACACAGTGAAACACTGTTTGGGCCCTTTATGAGAGGTGACTCAGGAGTCTGGGGTCATGTGGAAAAAAAAGAGGTGATTTTGGTTAGTGTGTCATGATATGGTCAGCTGATTCCCTGGGATGTTTGGGTCAGGTACTATTACCTGGGCTCTAGAAACATCCATATGGTCACAGCAGTCCTGATATTTACAAGTAGCTTAACAGGTGAATACAAGGACCAGATATAAACAGCGAGACCATTTATTAAATTAAATTACACAAATTAACATAAAATACCTTGTGGGAGAACTGCAAATAATGAAATGTTGAGCCTTTGTTGTAAAGCCTTCAATTTTCTTCTCTCTGAAATCTTCATCATGTGTTATATTTACGAGATAAATTCAGGGCCATGGTGGCTCAGTGGGTGTAGGGCTGTTGCCTCACACCTCTGAGTGGGTTGGTTTGAATGCCTGCTCTGTGTTCTGAAGTTTGCGTGTCGTCCCTGTGCCATGTGGATTTCCTTAAAGTAGTCTGGCTTCCTCTGGCAGTCGAAAGACCCAGAGTGATGTCTCTGAATTAGCTATACTGTGATTATGTGTGTGACTGCATATGTGCCCTGCAGTATACTGGCATTCCATCCAGGGGGTACCCCGGCCATATGCCTGATGCTGCCTGCGACAGGCTCCAAGCCCATCGTAACTTCCACGAGGGGCCAGTTCAAGAAAGTGGGTGTAACAAATCCTACAAATGCAGATTCTGATTGGAGAAAAGTCAAAGCCCGACTTCAGGATTTGTCGATTCCCCAATTTGCCCAAAATGTGTCCAATTAAAATTCACATTTGACTATAGGATTTCTTAAACCTGCTTTCTGGAACGGGCCCCAGGAAAAGCAGTTAGAGGATGGATGGACAATAAACTCAAGCTAAAGGAGATCCTGGTGTTTAGTCAAAAAGGGAAATGATGTACCGATTCGTGACTTCCACCCCCACAGACCACCGCAGCATTTGAAAATACCTACTATTTTGAAATGTAGGAAATACGAACAAATAGCAGACTTCAGATGCTGACTAACAACAACCTAATTAGTGATGCCGTTTCCATGGAAACAGGGTCACATGACAGTTAATTTCAGAAAATCGTCCCGTAAGCATGTGTGAATCTCAAAGTCAGAAAATACTTTTATACTGTCACGTTTCTTTGCTGACTTTGCCGCGGCTGGTGTGTAAATTTCCTATTTGCTGGCCAGGGAAAGAATGGACGTCAGACACAAAGCAGTGGCGCTTCTGTAGAAACGGTCTGGTTGATTCTTTATCATGTGGGATTGGGAAGGCAGACATGATCACAGAGGCTCACTTGACTCTGCCTCCCTCACCCTGCCAGTCAACATCGACAAGCTCGACACACTGGGATCCGAGGGGGAAGATGAGAGTGTCCCTTGGGTCACGGAAGGACCAGACTTCTACCAGCAGCACCATGAGGGCAGCCAGGGGGAGAGAAGCCTGACCCCGATTGGGGTCTCCGAATCACACAGCCCGGTCCAGCACACCTGCTCCTCCAGCCTCAGCCCAGAACACCACTGGCGGGGGAGCGAGACAAACGGATCCAGTAGAGGCGGGGGTGACAGGGCTCAAGCCTCCCTGAGGGACCAGACCTCGCTGGTTTACGGTAAGACATTACAAACAAAACATAAACAATGAAGTGTATATTTTCCAGCGGATGTTCCTTTTGAATAATATTATCGTACAGTAACCATTATCTCAAAGAAAATATTCTTATTGACTGATTTTTTTCAATTATCTTGTAAATGCTTATCCTGGTCAGTGTCGCGGGGGCAGGGAGCTGAAGTCTATCCCAAACAGCATTGGGCTCAAGGCTGGGGTACACCCTGGGTGGGAAGCCAGTCTATTACAGGGCACAAGGCTGAGGTACACCCTGGATGGGATGCCAGTCTATTACAGGGCACAAGGCTGAGGTACACCCTGGACAGGATGCCAGTCTATTACAGGGCACAAGGCTGAGGTACACCCTGGACGGGATGCCAGTCTATTACACAGCACAAGGCTGGGGTACACCGTGGATGGGATGCCACTCTATCACAGGCCTCATACACACAATCAAACTCTGTGGGCAATTCAGAGACACCAGTTAGGCTAATTGCAGGTCTTCACTGTAGAAGGAAACCAAGAGGACACCCACACAACACAGGAAGAAGACGCAAACTCCACACACACAGCAGTGGCAAGATTCAAACCCCCAGACCTGGAGGTCTGAACTAACCATGCTACCCACTGAGCTGACCCATTTGTGATTTTTACGAATAATAACCACAACAAACTTAATAGCCTCAGATAAGCAATTCCTGGCATGTTACATCTGAAATCAAACTGTCCAGCTTTTATCAGTTATCTGTGCTTTAATTCGGGGCTTTTAAATATTAGAATATTGGAACTCCTCTTCAACAAAGAAAGAATTTTCCACTAGTGAAAGCAGAACTCATTCTGTAGGATCAAAGGTTCAACAGAATCACCTACAGACCATCCTCCTCCCCAATGCCTGACATGCTCATAGCCAGGATGCAATAACGTTCAAGTGCTCCAGCTTTTCATCCACCACACGGAGTCTATAAAAAGGCTCCGATACGCCCATTACACGTTCCGGAATCCTCTACAGAGTTACAGATGAGCCTATGCTGGCTGCTATTTCTCTGGAACTGATACTCTCGCTCCCCGCCGCATGGCTTGCACACTTTGCCACGCTGATTTTTATTGCTTTTATCGCTCGGATGCGTTACCATGACGGTTGCCTCATTTCTCAGTCCGGGCTTTCTCCCTTTTTCCGACTTGGGGTCAGCAAGGCCTTCCCGGTCAGAAATATTTTGGGAGGCCTTGCCATGTTGGAGAGACAAAGTACCATTTTACTTTGCCAAAAAATGCCCAAAACCCTAAGTTAGCCACAAAAAAGTTATCTTGTAACGTTACTGCCGTCCCCCCCCCTTCCAAAAAATGGGCAAAAAAGGCAGATTCTTTCTGTTGGGATGAATTAGCACACATGACCGTGACATGAGTTTTTTTCCCCATTCAGTTTTGAAATGACTCACACGGTCAATGACTGTGACCCTGTTCTCAAGGTCAGGGGGAAGAGACCCAGGGGCTGGCAAGCCTGGCTCATTACGACATCCTGCTTCAGCTCGCCCGGGCCTCTGGCACAGAGCTCCAGCACCACAATGGAGGCACACCACGGCAGCGCTGGTCACCAGGAGGCCAAGGGTCTTCCAACCGGCAAGGTAGAGAGAGACGTACTACAACTTTTACCCATTTAAAGAAACTGAGCAAGCCAAGAGCACTGTACATTAGCAGCACTTAGAGAAGACTGCTTTTGCACAGCTTTTGCACTGCTTTTGTCATATGAGTCAAAGTGCAGCTACAGGACTGGTGAATATACAGTCGGGAGAAGAGCAGTGCTTGACAGCTGGAAACCACAGCCAGAAACACAGGTGTGCCATCATGGATAACAGTTATGATAATGAAGGAGCCCTAGATGATCTGAAGAATGGAGGGAACATGGGAGCGGGGGAACAAGGTGAACACGGAGAACAGGTCAAATGGGGAAACAGGCTGGACCAGAGTAAGGGAGAATAGGGCAAATGGAGGGACAGGGGTATAGGGCAAATGAGAGCGCAGGGAGGATAGGAGTATGAGGGAATAGGGCAGATAAGGGTACTGCGAAAACAGGGGTAAGGACATATAGGGTAAATGTGGGGGCAGGGAGGACAAAGGTAAGGGGGAATAGGGCAAAGGGGGGGAACAGGGCTGTGTTAATATGACAAAATAATGATTTTATCAGAGACCTGTGGGAGTACGGCTCATTTGGCAAAGGATATGAAAGGTGAAACAATGTGGGTTAACTTTGGCTGATGTTTCTAGAAATCAAACAAAGCTTATTTAAAGCATAAATGACCTGCCCAAGCCAATGAAAAAAAATTGCACAACATATAAAGAATTAAGTGACAACCTTTGGCTGAACGGCATAAAAACATGTCCCCTCATACTGTTTGTGAATATTTTGAAGAAACTGAAGGTTTTTTGAAGGTGAGCAGTGTCAGGTGCCCTTACTGCCATCCTCATAGGCTGTATGTTCTCCGTGTTATTTTTAGGCCATGAACGAAACTAACCCCACCCATAGTATTCACACATCTCAAACATGTACACAGTCTTTTTTCTGCTGTTTCTTTGATTTTGATGCTGCCACAGCATCAAAGTGAGCTTCTTCACTTGGCTGTCTGTTCAGCCTGACGGGGGGGAGGGGGGGCTCTTACAGACAACCCATCCTTTCATGGCCTAGCAACCCTTGCACCTCAGCCAGAACGTGCCTTAAAATCAAATGTTCGACAACTGTACTGGGAAATGGATCGATGAACAGGCAGAAGATTCAATCTTAAAATGGCATTTTGTGGGCCATTTTACTCTTTGCTTTTTGCTTATCCCAAGTTGCACCCCATGAAACACACATATGCAAGGGAGAGCTGAGCACAGGGAGACAGGGTCCGCCATTTATTTCCTTCACCCCTAGCAGCAGTTCTTGAGGTTAAGGGTCTTGCTCAAAGGTCAAATGGGATTTGATAAAGTGAACCTGCAGAGACAGGTGCAGACTTGGAACCTGCAAATGACCTGCTTATGCATTATAGCATTTCCACCCCCATTCCATTTTTGTAGAGATGGTTCCGTTGAGCCCGGACATGACAGGGGTCCCATTAGCCTGCCCGTTCTGTCAGCGCACTTACCAGCGCGACTCCGCCCTGCAAGAGCACATCAGGTTCTGCCAAGAGCGGGAAGGAGGTCGCCTGGTCTGCCCACTGTCACTGTGTGGCTACAGCGCCACCTACAGGGAGCAGATGGAGCAACACATGCTGATGCACATCCACACCCCGGGCAAGGTCAGTGGGGGGGGGGGTTGGAAGAAAGGCATGAGTCCAGCTCAGCAACTTTTCTGCCCAGTGAAAGTATAACTTTTGTTTGTTTGTTTGTTTGTTTGTTTGTTTGTTTGTTTGTTTGTTTGTTTGTTTGTTTGTTTGTTTGTTTGTTTG
>JAACJT020000105.1:1947220-1975369 GCA_009936485.2 Gymnarchus niloticus
GTGTGTGTGTGTGTGTGTGTGTGTGTGTGTGTGTGTGTGTGTGTGTGTGTGTGTGTGTGTGTGTGTGTGTGTTTCCCAGCTCACAGTGTTTGACAACTCCATGGAGAACAGGAGGTTTAAATGTATGCAGTGTGGGAAAGCCTTCAAGTACAAGCACCACCTTAAGGAGCACCTGCGTATACACAGTGGTATGCTTCAACACTTTCTGATTGGTTAAGACTGCTCTCTCAAGACCTTCTAATTGGTTAAAATTAACTTCACTTAATAAACTCCAAACATGCTAACATATTAATAAACAAAGTCTAAGGGAAAAATGGTTTCTGCCCTCTAGGGGAGAAGCCGTACGAATGTTCCAACTGCAAGAAACGATTCTCACATTCGGGGTCCTACAGCTCACATCTCAGCAGCAAGAAGTGCCTGAGTGGGGGAGCTGGGACAGGGCCAGAGGTGACCAACGGACAGACGTATGCCACATACCTCAACAGCTCCTCACCCAGCTCACCGTCTGCAAGTGGAGGCAGGAATGGCAAGAGGGGCTCCCCTTTCCTGTTCCAGGCACAGGAGCACCAGCCAGACCCAGTCCTCACGGAGGCCCCAGGGGGGCAAGATGGCAGGCCAGTGCGGGTCAGGGGCCATGATCTGGGGAGTCCTTGGGACACGACTACCCTGCTGCCCCACCTCCCACCCAGGGGAAAGTTTGAGCATACACTGCGTGGGGCTTTGCGGCGCGACATGGAGGATGGCTCTGGAGGGGAGGACAGGGGTCAGGGTCATGAGGGAACCAGCCCTGGTGAGGCGCCGGTGAGCGGGGTCACCTGCGGCTGGTGCGCTCAGCTGTTCCCCAGTCCTGCCGTTCTGCTACAGCATGAGCGCTACCTCTGCCCAATGAACAGGGACATCGCGGATGCCCTCGAGGGCCCCCGGCATAGCGGCGGCTCACCCCTTGGCTTTCCCATGCCCCCCAGGTGCCCTCGAGAACCCCGGAGGGTAGCCAATGGCTTCTGTGAGGAGGAGAGGTCACCATCGCAGAGAACCACATGGCACGCCATCCCAGCTCAGCTGCTGGGGGTGACTCGATCACCCCTGCCATCCCACCTTGGCCCACAGAACTCTAAACCACTCTGGCCTGGTCCAGGGTCAGGCAACCCTCCCCACTGTGCTGCACTGCAGTCATCCTCACCCTCTATACTGGAGAAGAGAGGTGACCCTGCCTCAGGTTTCTCCCCGTCCCTTTGCCTGGACCTGTCCACCGGTGCCTCACCCCCCAGTCGGCCCTCTCCTCCCATGTGGAACTTCCAAAACGAGCCCCTGGACCTCTCACTGCCCCGGCAGCAACCGGGCCTCCATGGGGACAAAGGGCACACTGGGACCACGGGAAGGGATCAGGAGTCTGGCAGAAGCCATTACAAAGGGCTGAGTCCGCCTCTCCCCCCACCGGTGGCGGCCGGCTATGGCACAGTGCCACTCTTCAGCAGCCCCCTTTACAGCACAGCACACCCATTCTTTAACCCTGCGCTGGCCGCAGGCATCAGCAGCTCGGGGTACAATGGGCTAGCAGTTCTCCCACTGGCAGCCCCGTCGCCCATGGCCTACATCCAGGACTCAGAAGCAGATTCCATGCTCAAGAAGATCCATGAGGACCGGCAGACGTTAATGGTAAGACTCTAGCTTATAATCATGAGATTGGTCAATCCATCTGTCCATCCATCCATCTTTCGGCCACTTGTGCTGGACATGGTCATGGGAATTATTAGTTCCAATTATTAGTTCCCATTATTAGTAGTTACAAGAAATGTTTTTAATTTTAACTTCAAATTTAACTGAAGTGCAAATCAGAACACTAGCTGAGATATTTCGCTTTTAGAAACCAATTCTGTTTTGTAATCTGCATTCTGGCAAATAAATTTCAATTTGGAGAAGGACAGGGAAGACGAGGCAAATTTTGTCAAGTGGCACAGCTCGTTCTGGTGACCCATGTCGCTGAGGCAAAAACTGAGAGCGTTAGTCAGCATTGGTGCTGCGTCACTCCGACTGCGGGTTCCAGGCGCTGACATTTGCAGATACCGCTGTTTGCTTTCTCGTAGGTTGTTGGCCACCAGCCACTTTCCTCCGCGTGCATTCGGGGCTCACGGGGCCGACCGAGGGGGGGAATTCCAGGGGCCCTAGCCTCTTCCCAGAGCCCCGATGGGAGTCCGATTCCACCCTGTAACCATATACTCTTAACTACCCACCAAAAAAACATCACGTCACCTTTGGCCGACACTGAGGTGTACAGCTGCCTGGGAATTTGCCTGACATTATGCCCATTGCTGTTCGGCACCTGTGTCTAAAGCTGCACCGGATCGGCTCACAGCTTGCCGGAAGTCAGGCCGCAGTTGCACATTGCAAGCGTCCAAGAAAGCTAATTCGTTTTCTACTTCTCAGCAGGGTGAGACAGCGAGCCGAAACTGCCTGGACTATTTATCTCTGCTGGAGGACGGCACAGAGGGAGGAGACAGCATCACTGGTAGGAGGAGGCTGAGGAAGACAGACGAGGGGCTGTACGCCTGCGATATCTGTGACAAAACCTTCCAGAAGAGCAGCTCCCTGCTGCGACACAAATACGAGCACACGGGTAGGCGTGTCACCCGCCACGCTTTCACGCCCCACCCTCCCCCGGGAGGGTTTTCCCACATCACCGGAGGGTGTTGACGCCACATCTCCTCACCTTGCCTTTCCCAACAGGTCGGCGTCCGCATGAGTGCAAGGTGTGCAGGAAGGCGTTCAAGCACAAGCACCACCTGATTGAGCACTCACGCCTGCACTCAGGCGAGAAGCCCTACCAGTGCGACAAATGCGGGAAACGCTTCTCCCACTCGGGGTCCTACTCACAGCACATGAACCACCGCTACTCCTACTGTAGCCGTGACCTCGACCTACCCGGAGACGAGCCGCCACCAGGGGGCGCTGAGCCTTGCCGGCCCCGGCCCCTGGATTTGGGCCTCATCCTCGCCAGAGCTCCCGTCTCCCTCAGTGATTCCAGCCTGGATGGGGCTCCCGGGGCTCCTAGGGATGAGGAGGAGGAGGACGAAGAAGAGGAAGTTGAGCGGCGACACCAGGACGACTCCTCTGAGATGAGGGATGCAAGGCCAGAGGACGGCGTTCGGCGTGTGAATGAGTCGCCCCCTGTGGGAGATGAAGAGATGAGCAGCGAGGGGAGCAGCGAGGGGAGCAGTGGTCCAGAAGAGCTGGAAGCTGCTGGAAGCGGGAGCACCACTAACTGTGACCAGTACAAGGAGGACCAATCAGAAGAGCAGAGTAGTAATAAAGACATGACAGGGACAAAATGACCATGGCAGGGGCGGGAAATACAGCAAGAAACTTCAGTGATTGGACAGAGGGCGTGCAGCTCAGGGTAGAGGGGGGTCAGGACAAACAAAGAAGCCCAAAATCAAATGCAAAGCTGGGCAAGAATCGGTTTTCAAACACTGTCTACACGTTAAACCCCAGAACCTACCTTTTAGTCCAGAGACACAGCTTGGACCAAGAGTATATTTCTAATTACAGTAATGCAAGTGGACACCGTCCAGAATGTCAAAAGGAACAAACAAAAATGTTTTGTTCTTCACTGCTTCATAAAATGTGAATGCATTGTTTCGTAGTTATATTCATTTGAGCGATTTGGTTTTATAAACTGATTGTCTGACCCAGCAGAACTAATTCCTTAGCCGGCGGTTACCATTTTCTGGACGAATTTATCGTAGGGGCTTCTACTTAACATTTAAACATTTTTTTTTTTTTTAACAAAAAAGGCAATCACTCAACTTTAGATAAAAATTATAATTTAAGGCTGTAACAGTCTTGGCCTCATGTAGCTGTATACGGATCTCAGTCTGAGAAACAACGTAAATGTGAATCGTTTACCCGATATATGCCCACAAACGGCGTGGAAAAAAAAAAAAAAAAAAAAACATTCATGAAAACAGAAGTTTTGCACTTCCATTGTTGCATAAAACTTAGCGACAAATGCGAGAAAGAAACAAATATCTATGACAAACATCCTGCCACATCACATCGGAACGAGGGGCATTCCCGTCGCACAGGGATCCGGGGCCACCACAGTCGTTCAAGAAACAGATGATGCAATGCGCCTGTCACCAAGTCGCGCTTCTCACCGGCCTTCTGTCGCATCCTTTCAATGTTCCATCTGCGCCATCATGTCGCCGCTTTCTGTTACGGTCCTCTGTTCTCGCGTTCGGGATGCGTTTAAAAACGGGCCCGGGTCGAGCGTAACTTAAGAAAGGAAATGGCTTTTCTACGCCTTATTTTTCGGCAGGGCTTTAAAAACCAGCGTGTGGGGACGGTGATAAATTATGCAGGCGTACATCGTATTCCAGGAAGAGCCACTGATTGCGATGCTGCGAATGAATTTACTGTAATGACACACACCGCTTTAGGGAAGCTGACAAAACCCCATATAGTAGAATGCATTATCATCTGTTTAACCTGGTTCTGTCTGTAACCTAACCAAAGTTCAATAGGGATTTTCTTGCCGGTTTATTCGTAGTCATCTTCCAGTACATTACTCAGGCCAGCTTCCTAATTAAGTTATAGCTGATTGTTTACCCGAAATGAGGCAATGCTTTGTGCATCGAGCGGGTGGCATTCGGAGCAGCCAGCGGCACGACGCATGCAAATTCGGGAGAAAATGATCACGACAGCCTTCACCCTCAAAGCATGAGCCCTGTACGGCTATACATGCGCAAAAAGCAGAGCGGGTAACCGGGCTCAGCTTGTCATAGTGCCTCCCGGCAGCGCTAAGATGCCTAAGGAGCGGCGGTTGGACCTTCGACCCCAAAACCTCAAACACAGAGAAGGCCGCGTCCTTAGCAAGGAGTCCAATACAGAACACGACACTCATCGGGTCCTGCCCAGGCCAAGGTGCCACTCAGAAAAACAAAAAAACGAAATTTATAAAACCCAAAGGTGCTGTTATTCTGCGATTGGTGTATATTCGCTTGTATTTTGTACGTTTTTTCTATAGAAACCTATTTTGGTGACCTAAGAAAAGGACGTTGTATTTTATTTACTCATTTAAAAAAATACTTACTGGAAATGTTTTGTATTTTTATAAATCCACCTGAACATTATTTCCGTCCCTTTTTGCTGACCGTGTGTACGTTTATTTGTAAATACCTTGCTTTGTAATAAAAACGTATACATCATCCAGTCTGAATAACTGGTGTTTCCTTACTGTCCTATTCCGCTGAGTCCTGTCGAGTTTCTGTTTCGACAGTCGTATTTTGTATTTTGATTTTCACCTCCCACAAAAAGTCTCATTTGCAGTTTCAAATTCCAAAAAAAAAAAAAAAAAAAAAAATGCTGAAAATCCGAAATACGGGAATATATATAAGTCCAATAACGTTATTGCGCCGACAATATCATAGTTTAATTAGGTCATAGGATATGAATCACTATAGCCTATGATAACCATCTTAACATCACGAACCAAACCCGTATGATGGATGTCTGCTGTGTAAGACTGGCCAAAATACGAAAGAAATGATGAGAAATAATTACTTCCAAAGGCTACAAAGGCAGCGGTGGCGAAGGAGTTAAATAAATAAGCCTACCTCCGCCGTGTTTATTGCGGTGCGCATTACCATGCATACAGGCCTACATCAAGGGGAATTTCTTTCTACTAATAGCGTTATTGCAATGCATAGCATGACATAACAAAACTGATGAGTGGCTCATAACACAAGCTACGATGACAGAGATTGATCCTCGTTATTTTGAACCAACATGTCACAGATAACTTATTAAAAATTTAATTTTATTTCGACCTTTCACATCAGTTTCCTTTTACCATAAATAAGCCCCTTCTCCCTGGGTTTCGTCTGACTTTCCCTCCGGTCGTTGTGGTCTCCATTTGCATAATGATTCACTGGTAGTTTGAAGCAAACTTTCCTTCAAGCTCAGCCTTGCGCTCTTGGGTGTAGAAAGACAGACATGTCGCAAAGCCCAGCGACCTGAACGTGAGCACAAACATGACTGTTCGCGCCACAGAAACGTATGTTGGCGTCTTAGCGGCATTCGACATGCCCCAAATCCCCAAACAGGCAGCATTCAAGATGATGATCATAAGTGACAACATATTACGAGTAATTAAAGTCTGTTTCCATCGAGTGCTCTTTGGAGTGACATAACCCACACTGCCTTTTTTTTTCCCCAGAGTTATATAAATTTAAATCGTTTTAGACATAAAAAGCCCAGGAGCTAATTTTACATAGGTAGATATATAATCCATACATTCAGTCCACCTATTGAAATATTGCAGATTTGTTATAACTGAAATAAAAAAAAAAAAACTTTCAGATAAAGTAACCGTTGATGTTCTAGAAACTGCTTATTTCGTTCACCAGACATGTGCGTATAGCCTATACCACGGGAACAGGGACCATGAGTCTTAACGCCGCGTAAAGGAATTACCCGAGAAAGAGCTGGTTGTTTTAAACATAAAATGAATGGCATCACAACAAATTAAGACAATCTCACAACGCAGTGGAAAATCAACTTTTAGCTTAGGCCTATATAAGAAAAAAATAAATTCCACGGCTTCAAAAATTGCAATAAATCTCCCAATATTAATTTTTAGAAAACATCTAGAAAGACAATGATAACAGAAAATAAACACAAAATGTCAATTGAGACCGTTCATACAAAACCCATTTGGAAAATTATGAGTGTAGAGGAAAGGGTTCATTACATTATGGCAGGACCCGTCTAAAAAGGATTCAAATGATTTGTTTAGATAAAACTGTTGCATGTTGTTTTTTTCATTAAATATGTTTTTGTAATTTTTGCTGAGATGCAGATGTTATAAATTAATAAGCGGGGTCTTAAATCTTTAACCATCAGTCCCTCCCGACTATCTTTCGGCGTTTTGTCAACGCATCAATCCATACTCAGCTAATCAAAAAACATGATGCCAGTGGCCAGTTTGTTTTTTTGAACTGAGCATAAGCGTAAAATACACGCACCGTATTTAGGGTACAGCATTAAGCATATGTCTATGACTACTTTTTGTTAGGTCAAAATGAGATTCTGGGCGATTCAGCGATGGCACTACACCAGAACCGCTCTGACATTTCCAAACAAAACCGTAATAATACGAAAATAAGAAGAAATAAATATATATAAAACATTCAAATCCTTGTACATTTTTCTTCTTTCTTGCTCTTTGTAGTCTGCTGCCAAAACCACAGTCAATGTAAAATGACCAAAGCCACAGAATAAGTGTGTGTGTGTGTGGGGGGGGGGATTCCGCATTTTTTAAAACATATGTATTTCTATTTTGCCTTTTGTTCTGTTATTAAAAGCAGAATTGACGCCAGTCAGAGGGGGGCGGTCCTTCTATGGGAGACACACATACCTCCACACTACACGTAGCCGTAAAAAACCCAACACATTCAATAGGGGCACGTTCAGAGGTGTAAGAAAATGAATTTGTTTTGTATCGTTACTGGACACGCTTTACTGGTACGCTGTTGTTACCTGATGATAATAATTAACATGAGCTCGCGGTGTCGCTCAGTCAAAGAATTTCAAAGGCGTTTTTTTTTCGTCATCTTGTCTAATATTTTAACATTCACAGACAGCTCCCAGCTGCAACTACTTTCAAAATTCAGACGATCGTACCGATTAAAAAAAAAATCGTCACTCCGAAATTAAAAGTACACTGACCCTGGGGGTCGCCGTGTGAAATAAGCCCCGGCATCCTGGACGAGAAAAGGGTGGTAAAATGTCAAGAGGGAAGACCTTATGTGACGAGATAAAGGCTATTTCATCTAAACAAGTTTTATTTCCAACGCTGTCGCTCTCATAACTGAGGTCTTTCGGCGTAAATTAACAAAGCTCATTAGAATGGAACGGCCTGCCTCCAGCATACTATAATTTATCCGTAGTGCTTTCTGCAGGGTTCACGCACAAGTAAACATAGACAGGTGAATTGCAACGGTATAGAGAAAAGTCTGATAACGTATTAATTTTTTTTTCCAGCGCTGTTCCTACACCTGTCCGCTCCGACAGACCCGAATAACCTACGCTGGGATACGAAGCCTAGAAGACAGCAGCGTTCTTTCGCATTCAGACTGCGTCACCTCACTGCCCTTCACCACCAACACAACCACAAAAGAGAACAACAGCACGACGCATCTTCTAATCTTCATGTTGCCATGCAGTCTGCAAAGGACCTGAGTGAAAGAACGCGAGTTAAAACGCACCGGTGGGGCTGTCAAGTGCACCGGTCCCCTTAACGCTTAAATTACCGACCTCTCAGACTCCCGCGGAGCCTAGGGCTAAAACGCTCTGGCTGTTTTATTGTATTTATATTGTATATTAATTATATTGCTGTTTCACTCGTTATTTATCTTCATTGGCAGACTGAAAATCCACTGTAGGTGAGCACTGAAAAGTATTACACTTCTCAGTGTAGGTCCATGGCTCTAATCCTGGTGTCGTATTGCAGATTCCTCGATCATAGTTCTTTTTTTCCCCTTCTTTTCCATCTTGCCCCTATTTCTTCCATCTACTTCTGGAGTTCTCCACAGGCTTGAAGAAAGGCATGGTACACTGCTCTCGAGAGAAGGCGGGGGCCCTTCACAGAGTCTTGGTGTGCTCAGGTCCAAACACCTGGTTGAACTCGCTGAGGATGAGCTCAACGGCCTGGTTCTGGTAGACCATGTT
Organism: Gymnarchus niloticus; assembly: GCA_009936485.2. Classification (NCBI taxonomy): domain Eukaryota; kingdom Metazoa; phylum Chordata; class Actinopteri; order Osteoglossiformes; family Gymnarchidae; genus Gymnarchus; species Gymnarchus niloticus. The sequence continues at coordinate 1,955,948 of JAACJT020000105.1, forward strand.
GACGGCCATGTTGACGTTGTCACACTCCGGCCGCATCAGCGTGGGCCCAAATACAATCCCAATGTTCTGGGTCGTCATGCGGTTTGTGTCTGAATGCTCCATCACGCTAAACATCGGAGAGAGTGAAACATACAGAAAGGAAATGAAGCACAGTGTGGTTAAAAAGGTAAATTTTACTTGTTTTACCACCAGTACTCACTCGAGCAGTGCATTTTTTTTATACACACATATTATTGTTGACGCTTTTAACCCAAAAGACTTTGCTCAGGGTACAACAGAAAGGCCACCTCCTAGGATGTGAACTGATCGGACATTGTTAACCACTACGCCTCCTTCTGGTCCATTCTCTCACATGCATACAGCATGCAGTAACACTGCATTGTTTACAAAAAAAGTAGCCATTGGGGGTCTTTGTGTATGACAGGACCTTAATGTAATGCAATTTTTGCCGCTGTACCAATAGGCGTGTTCCAAGAAATATTCCAGTCAGTGGTTTAAGTGTAAAAGCCCGCATGTATCATCTGAAATACTCTTAGCAATTTCCCAACCCTTTTTCTAGTTGGTCAAAGTGTCTGCTATCAGCGAAGATGAGCCAGTCGAACATGATACGTGTAATACCAACAGCGCCTGTTTTTGTTCTGCATTTTTTTTTTGGACAACATTGTATGCTTTTTTTGTTGCCACTGTAGGACTAGCGAAGGGTTAACGCAACGGGATGAGGCATTCGACTAAAAATGCCATTCCCACTGAGCCGCAGAGGCAGCCAGCGATGGCTCAAAACTTCCACATTATAAAGACAGAGAGAGAGAGAGAGAGAAAAAAAGAGGAAAGGGAAGAAAGGAGAGTGGGAAAGAGGTTCCAGCGGTGGCGGCGGTGGGGTTGGTGTAGCTTCCAGCAGACGAGCCACAGCTATCCCACAGGGCGGGCGAAAGAGAGAGAGGGAGGGGTGCTATGGGTTGGGGTAGACCCAGGGGTAGAGATGAGAAAATGAGAAACAGAGAACAAGGTCCATACACTCCCTGCCTCAAACTGTGTAGCAGCACAGCACGCTGACGCTCTGGGTTTTTTTTTTTCCCCTAAGTCTGTGGCAGGTTGTAACTTCTGATTTGTTTGTTCCTATTTTTCTTAAGTCACGTCTTCGCTCACCTGCGTGCCTGCACACACTCTTCCCCTCTCTGCTTACCTCGCACGAGAGGAACTTATCATCCCGCACAAGTATCGACGGTTTAGTGAAATGCTTCTCTCTTGTGGCAACATCCGGTAATGCTACTTGTATTAAAACGGAGCTTGGTCATATTTCCAAAGTGTGACGTTGCTTGAGCCAGCTCCGCTGCAAATAGTTTTTTTTTCCAATAATAAGTCTTAACTTTATAAGATACACAAGTAACACCAGATAAAATGGGTTTCAGAATTAGGGGTGATTTTTTTTTTTAACATTTATTGAGTTACGGTATAGTTATGAGTGTAAACTCAAGTTAATATTTTCCCACAGGCTGCATTTCTTTAGTGATTTATGACCAAATACAGAAACGATTACATTTCTCACCCAACCCAATAGCAGCTCAGACTGAAAATACAGAGCTTCCCTTTAACCATGAAACAGAGGCAACATACAGTGCTATACATTATTTCAACCATGACTAATTGAGTCAGCATGGTTAAAATGTACAATCTGAAGTAATTTAACTTTAGTTTCTGCATGGCCTGCCTAAACCCGAAAGAGCACTTTAAAAATACTAAGGTAAGTGGTTTCTCCTCCATTGCCTCCATATTATTATGCATGTGGAATGCCTTCAGTTCATACAATATCTCATTATGGAAACACTTCCAGATGTGCTTAGCAACTTTACGGCTCCATGATAACTCAAAATTAAGACAGAATGGCACTGATTTTCTACCGCCCAAAGCCAAGTGTTTTATGATTCGCTGCTCCCAGATGAAGATTAATGACTATTAGAAGTGGCCTGAAAATTGAATAAACATGGAATAAACATAGTCTTCCCAAATAAGAGAGATTACCTTAAATTTTAAACCTTAAGAAAAGCATTTGCAGACAGCTGCCCCGCTCTGACCCAGTACAACACAGAACATCCCCCCCACATCTTACCGTCTCAGGTGTTGGATCATGAAGCGCATAGTGTCATGGTTGGGCAGTGGCATGCTGTGAATCAGGCATTTCATACGATCCACTTTCTCCTGGTAGTCTGGAATCTCTGCGGCATGGGACAAGATTAACATCAGCTTCCCCAGCTAACCAAAGTCTCTGCAGAGCATTCTTCCCAATCTCTAGGGGGCGTTCTATGCTGCACCTCTAGGTACTCAGTCTTCTAGCAAACCATCTAGCTAATTAGGTTTCTTTGGGGTACTGAGGGATGTTTGCTGTGAAGTTTGTAATTTTACCCCTTGTTCACCGTTCCACTGCTCCCCGTCTGTCCACCGCCCCCCCCCCCCCCCATTTCAGCACAGACTGCACTCACTGACTGCCTCTACAAAGTCCGTGAAGAAGCTGTAGGGGACCAAAGGCTCTGGAAGCTCACGGAAGAAGAGCTTCAGAGCACCGGTGATGACGTGGATGTCCTCCCACTGGCTGTGTTCCAGGTTCAGCTTCTCTTCTTGTAGGGCCCATGGGGCAGGCAGGTGAAAATAGGGGGATCGAGAAAAGGTAGCAGAAGAAGGTATGGAGAGGGAGATAGATGAACAATAAAAGGTGGACCGATGGAAGGAGAGAAAGAGTGAACCACAGAGAAGAAAAAGTTTATGGTTAGGAGAGAGGAGCGCGGAAAATAATCAGTGGGACAAACAGCCGGCGATACGAACAGTCAGTAACAAACACGATGGCTGCAGTAGCAGGACGCACAGAACAGGCAAACACAGCCACAGCAGTAATGAAATAAGACACAAACATTCAAGCATGCAGTGTTTCACAGTGACTCTCAACCTCGGCTTGACTAAAACACTCCAGTTCAACTGTTTTGGGAATTTTTGTATGTTACCTGGGGGTGATTTTCCATTTAGGATTGCCTTTTAGATCTCTAACAAGATCAACCTTGAGATCGTGTCTAAATGAATTTCATAATTAGCGTAGTCAAAATGCAATGTTGCTCGTGTGTTGGTCTGTCAAGAATGTGACCAGAGACGCATCTTGCGGTCTGTTTCTCCTGCCCCCCCCCCCCCCACTCTCATATGTAGCTATTTTCAATTCTCTGCTGTGGCCAACCTCTCATTTTAATCAGAAGTGTAATAACTGTATCAGATTATAAAAGCTTTTTAAGAAGCTTTGCAAAAACATGGGATGATGAAATTTTAGCACTGAGTTATTTCTTGTGCATTCCATTTTTCCCATAACAGTATGCATTTCTTTATTACACTTGCATTGTGTTTGTTTAACATCAATCTCAATATGTACCATGTTTTTTATTTAGCAGAAATTCCTGAAGGGGGAGATTGGATGGTTTAATAATCAGAAGAACCTACGGAATGTGTCCGTTTAGCGCCTGCAGTACTGGCCCATGGCCACAAGATGCCACCAGAGGAACGGACTACACAATTTCACAAACGCATAAAACAGCGGTAGGGCTACCGGAAGATTTTGTCCTCATATTCAATTCACAATTAAATAAATGTAAATAAAATACAATGGAATGTCTTGCTTGAATTCCATTTAATTGTTATCTGTGTCACTCCTCTGATATAGACTATTCAAATGCCATTAAGAATCTAGAGTTTGTGTGAAACTATGATCTACTCCTTTATGTTATATGTTAGATAACAATCTGGCTTCACTGCAAAAAATACCTCAGATTCATATGATAATTTAAGGTCTAACAGTTTAAACTGGTTATTTTGGAAGCCCCAGTTCTCGTGTGAATTCTTGTTTTGAAGATCTTTGCAAAATCAGCGATAAAAAGCACACACTGACCATTGCAGTGCTGAAATACATTTACAACACAATTAGGCAAACAAGTAGCATTTTACAGGACACAAGTGCATCTCAGTGCGGACTGGTCGTGCTGGTTAGCGAGCGGCAAGCGACACACGCAGGGCGGCGTGTGCGCGTGGTACGCAGGGCGGCGTGTGCGCGTGGTACGCAGGGCGGCGTGTGCGCGTGGTACGCAAGGCACGTGTAGCAGCGCAGCCAAGGTAAAAAAAACCCGGCTCTCTCTCTCTCTCTCTCTCACACACACACACACACACACACACACTCTCCCTCCTTCTCTGTCTGCTCAGCCTCCCTCAGTCTACCTTGCACCAACTCCTCTGGGAACAGATATCGTCCATCGGTGCTCACCGCTCGCTCTGCAAGGACCAACAGGTGTTAAAAAGGGTGGACCCGTCCCTTGACCCCGTCCTCCATGACTGACCACACACCCCAGTCTTTCCATCATTGCCTCTCACCATGATCCACAGTAAAGCGCAGCTTCTGAATGATCGCCAGGTTCCCGCTGACTCGGTAGATCCCATCCGTGTCCAGCCCTAAAATTGATACACGCAGAAAAACACGGTCATGGAGACGTCACCCATCAACACATACGGCACCAATGAAACGCCTGTGCCAAATACATACCCATCTTTCACATTTAACCTACTTAACCCCAACCACAGCTCATCCAGTCAACAGTCACGGATGATATCAGCTACGAGCCAAAGTGACTCAGTTTAACGCTTCATCATTTGTAAAGACCACCCATATTTGAGTCAGTGCTGCAGGCAAAATTATCTTACAGAAATTCCCCTGAATCATCCGTTATCGATGTCTAAATCTGATTTGTCAGGTTAATGATGTTTCATGACATGGCAATCTTTTCAAGATACTTTATCTAATTCCAGAGCTTTCCAAACTTTTTCAGTTCCCAAAAGGAGTCTCAGTAAAAAATTTTACAGCGCCCCTAGGTCAAAAGAAATACCCAAGAATTATTGAGTATTTTCCCCTGAAAATTCAAAACATTTTAAGTTTGGGAACTCCTCTCTAATTCAAATGAGCACTGTGAGATATCTTGAAAACAGTGACACAATCTTCAAGTGTTTAATTAAAATATACAAAGTACAGTGCCTCAGAAAATCGTTTTGCCTTCAGCTAACGTGAAGGCTAAATAAATTAAAGGATAACATGAAAATGATGCCTGATACCCTGACCAGGATAAGTGATTAGAAGCTGGATGGACGAAAGCATGAACCAAATTTAGAATGAGCTATCTGCAAATACCTTAAAAAATTAATTTGATATGTAAGAATGCGACCATATCTGCAGTAAATGACATAGCTGTAATTCAATTTTAAAACATTTTTTAATCATGAAATGAATTACAGATAGGCTGAAGTTCACTCTGACATACCAGTCACAGGTTTAGCCAAACTGCTAACTGACAATCCTGCTCTCCTAGCTGTTAGCGTGTGCCTCCTGGCACCCAGTGCTAGCAGCTCCTCTCACCTCTCTTTTCCACAGCTTCCGTGCATATTTTGACGAAGCGGGGCACCGTGCTTTTCTCTCTCTCACACAAGGTCTCCAGGCGGCATCCGAACACCTGATCTGTGCACAGAGGTGGAAGGACGGTCAGCTATACGGAGCGGGTCATAGCGCGTTATTATGAGCGTGTTAGCCTGACGATTAGTGAAACGTCCATCTGCCTCACCCTTGATGAGTCCCTTCTCCTGCAGAGTCTGTAGGGGGGGCCTCTTCTGAATGAACTTCCTCAGGCGGCTCTTCACCCTCTTCTTCTCGGAGCTCTCAAGGTTGGACACCGAGCGAGGCACTGCGTTTTGAGAGACGGCTCGCGTTAGCTGTCTGGAGGAATGAAGATGCTAAAAGAGGCTAGCGCTCCCTACAGCAGCGGCAGTGACAGGAGGACAGTGTCTTTACCCCTCCTGAATCCGTGCGCACATTGTATGCAAACGAGCTTTCAAAATTTGGAGAAGATTTCTTAAAAAATGAAGATAGCATGACCATTAACCCAGATCTATCAATGACACTTGGCAACTGATTCAACCTTTTATGAGAAACATAACTTCACCAAGAAGACCTCAATGACCATGTTTAAATCATATAACATTTATCTAGGTTCCAGCTTTGATTTCTGCCCCTAGATGCGTGACTCTGGAACACCTATTTTATCTCCAGTCCTCCTCCCACAAACAACCCACAAAGGTAACCACTTCTCCACTGCTCTCGATGTCCCAAACTCAGCACCTCCTGGTGATTACCGCCTACTGGTTTGCTAGATAAACTCATCTTGGAGCTTCAGGGATGTGTTCCACAGAGAAGATCAGGCTAAATGCTTTTAGCCCTCTTGACAAAGCAAAGGAACCCGAGTGTCATCATCCCTACGAGGTCTGTGTTTCTTATCAGTGATCAACAAAACCCTCTACTTTAAGACTGACTTACCATAATTTAAGCACACCTCAAGCTGTTTGGTCCTAATCTGAAGATGCTATTCTGGGCAGTGTGAACTTTTTCAGCGTTCCTAACTGTTTAAGTGGCAGTGTGATGACAGGATGACAGTGTGGGTGGAACAGTGTGACTCACGAGAGGGCCTGTATCCAAATCGGCCCTCCTCCTCGTCCCCACTCTGATCCAGCAACTCCATGCTGCCGGACCTCCGCAGGGAGTAGAGAAGCACATTGTCCAGGGGGTTCTCACGTTCCTGGGGCAAAGGAATGGCACGGCAGCTCAGCCTGGCAGAGTTCACACACACGCACTCACATGCACACAGGCAGAACGGCCTGTGGACTCACCAGCCGGTCGATGACACTCTGAAGGGTGTTGTACCACTCTGCGATCACAGAGTCCGTCTCTGACTGGAGCAAGAATTCGTTCCCAGTCACCGTCCTCAACTGTAACAAGAAGGGGCAGGGTGGGGGCGTGGCACTGGTCAGCTGTTTTGAGCACCACGGCGCCTTCAAACACGGCCCACGCAGCCCAGATCGGACAGGCTCCGGACTGCCTGATCCTCTGGATAGCTGAGAGCCGACCTGCGCAGGGCCAAAGCTGACAAGCCACTTTAGTAGCGTGCTCTCTGCCGGCAGCTCAAGAGAGGAAGCGGTTAAGGCACTTAGGAAGTGATGAAACACAGAGAACTGAAGAAAGGCAACGCAACACCAAGCACCAGTCTGTCAACGTTAGGAAAACATTTCACCACAGACTGCTGTTGATCAGATACTTCAAAGAGCATGAGTGAACAGAGGTGCCTCTTAAAATGGCGTCACTGCCCTTTCTGACCTCCAGATCCACAGGGATCCTAGTCTGCTCTCGCTCAGGTGGCCAACATGATATAACAGGTCAGGTCGATCCTATGGGTGTCAAACCATTCCAGACACAGCTTGGAAAGCCCAACAGGACTGTGGGTCTCAACACCCCCGAACCAGCATACCCAGCACTTGCTCTAACCCCTCCCCCCATTCAAAGGCACCTTAGTCCTTCTCCAAGTTCATTCGCTCTCATCACCCACATACAGATAGTCTCACAGATTAAAAACACTTCAACTTGCCCTCCCACCCCCATGTGGGTATAACAGGCAAAATCGATTAGTAATCACAGCCATCACATGGATGCTTTAGCTCAGGAGAAAGCAGGCAGCCCCTAAATGCACACTCCTAATGTGAGATGTGTTTCATTGCTGATGCTGACAAGCCATGGGACATTCTTTGATGCTCTTACCACCTGATCTGCCCTTAACTTAAATCCAGTTTGCCTGGTTTGTCAGCATACCAGCCACAGTTACCAGGGTAAATATATCTCAGTTTCCTCCTCAGTGTTCTCTCTCTCCCCCTCTCTGACTATGTGTCTCTCTCTCTAGTTTTCTCTCCTACTTTCTCTGTCTCTCTCACTGTCTCCTCCTCTCTATCCCCATCTCTGTGTCTCCACCTGCTCTCCCTTTCTCTCAGTATCTCTCTGTCTCTCTCCACTTCTCTCTGTTTCCCTCTTTCTCTCTCCTCTTCCCCTCTCTTTTCTCTGTCTATCACTTCCTTCCCCTACTCCTCTTACCCTGAAGACGTTCTTCTTGCTGGAGAGCTCGTTGGCCCAGTGTAGCTGAGCCCCTCGCAGGTCCACGCTGCTCTCCGGTCTGCTGTTCCCAGGTCTCTGTAGTACAGAAATGCCCCACCATGGTCGCATGAGTTTGCAGTAAAAGCATTGTCTCCCAGCCCCATTAATGAATCTAAGCATCGCAATTGTCATCTCTGCCAGGGTGACAAAATATCAGAAGTTAAAAATGTAAAAGAGAATTTAAAAAAACACCAGAAAATCCCAGCGTCTAAACACCCTAGGATCTGGGGCTGGCTGAATTTTCCAAACTATTTGCTCCTCGTCTGTATTGCAATGACCTGAGCGAAAAGTAAAAAAAAAAAAGTGGCAACCTGAAGAATTCTGCCTATTGAAGGTCAATAATCTGACAAATGAGGCTTCAAAACCTGTGGTGGGCGTGTGTGATATTGCCAGCATTGACTGGTAGTTCCCCTTTAGCAAAACAGGGGAATTAGCGTGTGCATGAGGAGAAGGGAGGAAGCAATGACCTCCAATTGACTTCCTGGATTCATGGCTAAACTCTCCCATAAATGGTCTTGTTTGAGGCGCTCATTCCTGTACATAGGCTCTTCATGGCAGCACTGGCTGCTGAACAGCCTGCCTACGTGGTATTTATACCATTTATACCTTTACCCTACGCCTTTCTTCACAGAGCTACCACTTCCCTTAACCTGCCTCTTCATTCATGCCAGCCATGAGCCTGAATCGTTATTGCCACAGGGTATTGACCGCTTTAAGGAAGGATTGAGGTTTAACAGCTTAGCAATAAGAATCCAGGTATTAAAACTATTACCACTGGTTTTAGTGAATCTTCAGTGCCCATCAAATGAAGAAAAATGTAATAAATATATATTTGTCAGTCTGTATTTTGGATTTCTTATTGAGTGTGAATAACAGTAATATCTAAAAGCCGTGAATACAGTCATGTATGATGGGTTTCCTTATCAGTGTGCTGTTCAGGGTGCACCCTGATGGATGGATGGATGGATGGATGGATGGATGGATGGATGGCTGATTATGTCAGCCTACCCAGCTGGAGGGTGTCTGTGACTTGGGGTCCTTGAAGAAGACCAGGCTGTTCCCCACCAGGACCACCCAGGAGGGGTTCCAGTTCTTTCTGTAAGAGTAGACAACCAAAAGCTTAAACACTGTTCTTACACAAACATACAGGTACGCACTCACAGAAAACACACAGGTACACACTGATACATAGGAAGGTTACCCTCTTTAATGAAAATGACCAATAAACATAGCAGTAACAAAACAGCAAACTGAAATAAAAATGAAAATAACAGTTTGCAAAAGAATATAGACATAACCAAAACTACAATGTTCATTATAACAAGAGAGGAACAGCAATGAGTTTTCACTGCACGAATTTAAAGGTGGATTCTAAAGCTGGATCCTTGCTATATCATAAATGCCCAGAAGATGATTATGGCCTAAGAGCTGTGAATAAGCCATCCAAGGCCACAGTAACCGACGTACTATGTAAATTGTAAAACAACAGTGTCCAATTTACTATGTAAATTGTAAAACAACAGTGTCCAATTTAGAATATTTATAATAAATTTGCAGGGGGCACCGTGGCTCACTGTTGCCTCCCACCCCCAATCATGGCGGTTTGAATCCCACCTCCAGCTCAGTGTGTGTGGAGTTTACATGTTCTCCCCATGCGTCACAGTTTTCCTCCAGGTACTTTGGTTTCCTCCCACAGTCCATAGATATGGATCACAGGCTGATTGGCATGACTAAATTGTCCATAGTGTGTGATTGGGTATGTGAAGGCATGTGTGACTGTGCCCTGTGATGGGTTGGCACCCCATCCAGGGTGTGCCCTAAGGCTGCCTGGGATAGGCTCCAGCCCCCCCCCCCCCATGACCCTGTATAGTATTAAGGAGTTTGGAAAATGGATGGATGGATAAAAAAAATTGCCATTGCCATTTTCTTAGAGCCAGTGATTCACATAGGTCTTTGTAGAACCTTAAGATTCTGAATAATCAATTCTGTCAGGGACAAAAAAAAGACAGCTTTACTGGGTGCTTTTGCCTGCTTTGTGGGTGTGAGGCAGGATCAGAAAAGCCAGCATTATGCAGCCGTGTTTTTTCCTTTTCTGGGTGAGCTGTATAGATATCAAAAACAGAGCTACCTAACTAGCTAAAATTAACTTTGCACAGATCAGCAGATAAGAAAATTCAAATTTAGAGAGAAATAGAGATAATGAGAGCAGGGGAGACTGCCTACTCTAAACATCCTCCAGGGGCTTTACATCTAGTTAATGCCCTTTCCTATCAAGACTTCTCTCATCTGGTTTGAGAAACAGAGCCACCACTGCTCTGGAGCAGAGTGTTTTCCTGAAGACAAACAGCAAGTTGACTGCTGAAGATGCACATCTCTCCTCTCCCTCTCTCCCTAACACACCTCTGTTCTGCAGATGCAGTCTTTGAACACCACTTGTGTTCAAAAATTATCAACAGACTGTCCATCCATTCTTTTTCCAGCTGCACATCCTGGTCAAGGTCATCGGGGGCCTGCAGCTGACCCCCCGGGTTAGGATGCATCACTATTGTAGGTCACATACACATTATAGGCGATTCAAAGGCATGAATTAGCCTAACTGCATCTCTACGGACTGTTTGGAGAAACTGGAGTACCTGGTGGAGACTGAGGTGGGATTTAACCCAACAACCTTGCAGGTGTGAGGCCACAGTGCTACCCACCCTGCTATTCCTCAACAAATTGTCTTTAATTGGAAGCCAGTTACTTCACCGCATTCAATGGTCTGCTGCTGGACTGGCCTTCGTTCTCCTTACTGAGCCTATTATCTCGGTTAAAACACAGACCAAATGGCCTTCCAAGTTCCGTGAACATCTGGCAGTGGAGGTACTTCTCATATTCACAGTCTGACGGTACTTTTTGAAACTCGTGCATTATGCTGTTTTTAGTGCACTATTAATATTGTGCGTAGCAGTTGTATTTGGGAGCCATAATAAGTTTCATAGTTTATTTTATGTTTTCAAGTGTTCAACCTTTGACCAGAACTCTGGAGGCTAACCTGAAACTAAATTAAAAGCACCCCCCTGCTCAAATATGCCCCTGTCTACCTGTACTGCTCCACCCCCAGTCTGTATTTTACACGGTGCAATATTCCATGAACATGCACTGCATGCCCGCTACCAGCCAAAGGAGGATGGCCTTCCACCATCAGTCTGCGTTCTCCTAGCATTTCCTCTTCTGTTTGTGGGATCCTTGCCCCCTGTTGTTTTAAGTTGACTCTTTAGGGACCTAAACCCCAAGGTTTTCTGAATCACTTTATGACTATGGCCCGTGTTAAAAGCGCAATATAAACAAAACTGAATTGGATGAAAGCTAATCTAAAACTAGAAAATAAAAATATTTGCGCTCTCTTAAAACTAACAAATAAGAACTTAAATATAGACCAATAACACCCCGCATAAACACACTGAGACACACGCCCCTGTCATGTGCAGCTATCCCTATCTAATTAACCTTAAATACGTCACAACATGAACGGAATACGGAGACCCTGACCACCAGTTACCAAGTAAGGATGCTCAGTTGGCACCAGCCTGATCACAGCTCACGCGGAGCACAGACACTCACTTCAACTTCCTGCCCCCTTCAGCAATCTTCGTTTTATTCAGCATCCCTGCCTTCTCCAGCTCCTACGCGGATCAGAATGCAGAGGGTTACTTAAAAGGACTCTGGCGTGGTGAACTTATCATTCTGTGGAAGGTTCACTCTGATTGGTGAGTGCAGGGTCACATGATCATGGGCAGGGTCATATAAAAGTGCGTCGTACCGGGGTGATCCTCTCAGAGCCGTCCAAGGAGCCGACTGGAGAGGACTGGTCATTGCCCCCAACGGTCATGTGACTGGAAAGGTCAGTGCAGCACTGGGCCCGCTGGGAGGGGACAGCAGAGGTGTGAAGGACGGAGGCCAAAAGGGTTGAGGACTCTCAGGGCCTGCCCCTAGAGTGGCTCAGGATCACCGCCTACCTTCATGTCCCATAGCTGGGGCAACATCATGGGACAAGTTTGGCCAGGCTGTCCTGTTCCCCCTGACAAGGCGAAGTCATCCAAGCTGAGGGAAGTGCTGCTGAGGGAGTCAGGGGAGGCGGCTTGGTTCATGCCCTGTGGTGGGGTGGGTCGCTCAGCATTACTCACAGCCTATTTCACAAGCCGAAACCCCCCCAGTAAAGATCATGTCAATATTTCAGTCTTTTTGCTTGTTCTCAGAAGGTTTGCCTTTGAGCTCTACTCTGAATACAGTATTAATCACGACAGAGTGGCCAAATGTGACTATTATTTAAATATCGTTGGAGTAATGTCTAATAGACTCACTATTCGAAACTCCAGTTCCTATGTGAGAGCTGTAAACCAGCATCCCACGAGAGGGGGGCTTTACCCCACCTGACCCTACGGCACCTTCCAAGAGAGGGTCTGCATTCACTGCAAGCCTAATGAGACGGGAGGCGATTAAGAACGGCTAAACCATCGTGTGTCCCTTGTGAATCCGTCATCATAGTAAAGTTTGTTAAAACCCAATAACGCCATTCTCGATTTCACACCATAAACTTCTGCTTGGTCAGCTCTGCCTTCCTTAGACATTCCCCAAACGTTCCAGCAACATTCCTAAGCCTGATGTAGCTCAGCACTCAGATGACACCTCTGCTGTTTTCTCACCCTACCAAAGGACCCAGGCCTTCCATCCATTTCCTGGAACAAATGAGGCTTCAAAACCCATTGTGCGTGGGAACATCTCCTAACTGCTAATCAGATGGGGCTGTACGTTTATTGAGATTTGTGCAATGCTGTGGGGACAAGCTGTGGGTAAACGTTTCAAGAGGAGGATGTTAGGAGAAACAGCCCTGCCTGCCAGTACAGGTGAACACTGCCAGATCATTCATATTCCATCTCCAGATTTCCGAGCTCCTCAGGACCACCAGCTTGGTGTTTCCAGCCAAACTTTGTGCGGTGACGTTAGTTCTTGTGACTAAATAAGAAGCAACATTGTTGGGCGGAACTATTTTAATAATGTGGGTTGAGCTGGGGGAACATGAGACCGGTAGAACGAAAACTATCTTGAACACACAGTTGCGTGAAGTGTTGATCGAGGGTTGCAAATAAAGTATTCACACTGCTTATGATTATGGTCTCGTAATATGACACTTTGCAAATATCCACTTGCCCATTAAGAAGCGAACACAAGCTACAGAACAAATTGGGATTTTAACAGACTCCAGCACACTAACACGCTCCTGTGAAACCGCACAAGGCCCCATGGGTTACAGCAGAACCAATGAGATTGGGTATCCAGATCAGCTTTATATAATTCAGATGACTTCCACCATTCGCACCCTGGACCCCGTGGGTGAAATCCAGGGATGGCCGATAGGCAGGAGATCTCAGACTGCAACTAAAATGGCGCATCATTGAGCCGAAGCAACTCTACAGATGACATCTGATAAATGCTGCGATCCTAGCTGACATCCTAGCAGCACCACCAGGTAACAAGGAGCAGCCTCCCTTTCCATTTGCAAAAATATGTCACGGGTATGCATGTCCTGTGGTTAGAAAATTTATTTGCGACTGTATGAGGGACCCCTTTAAAAAATCTTTTCGAACGTCACTAAACATAATGTGACAGGAGGACTTTCATTTAACCTTAAAATCAGTCGTGTCCAAATGGCCACTCAGGCCACACTCAGCGATGGGTGCAATTCACAACACAAGCAAGCGCGTCCATCACTGAACGCATTAAGACCAGTGACTGCTTGCTTGCTAATCAGCTCACGCCGTGAAACGACCAAGATAATTTTCCTCTCCGTTTAGATAGGAACAGTAAGGATGGCTGTTTTATCTGTCCAGCGTATGAGGACAGATAAGGGTTGCACACTTCGCTCCACTGAGAATTCTCCTGCCTGAGTTTTTGCATACTTAAGAGATAGATAAAGCTGCAACAAAAATGTAATTATGATTAGCCCATATGAGTGTCCAGGTCTCAAGTTAATGGACGGTTCCTGTAAGTAAACTCCTAGCTTTGCGTGGAATGTAATCTCTGTTTGAATGCAGTGACGTTGTGGGGAAGGTAGAATGGTGACACGGCACCAGAATGCTGTCTTTTCACGCTTCCGGGGCAAACTGAAGCCCAGCATCCTGTTAACACACCTCAGGTAATGAAACTCAGCTTTATCATACCCCCTTAATGATGGCTCCCCACCCCAGCAGACCTCGTCCTCTTCGTTAGGACCCGTGAGGGACAAACAAGAAGACTGAGTCCGAAGTCATGCGACAGGAAAAGTGGAAAAGACTTTTCTGCTGAAAGAGCCAAAGAGTTTGATGCTGCAGAGAATGAAGAAGGAAATCTGACTCGGCCGTAAAGTCAAACTTACCTCAGAACTCTGGTCAATGTGGAAAAAATCCATTTAAATCTACTTTCCTCTTCTTGAAACAATATCTTCCTGTTCAACAGATGCAAGGATGAGTGGGCTTGAAATTTCCATTGAATGCAACGGCATTTCTGTCACGACATGACCGTTTAAATGGTGCTACTGTCTCCCGAGAATCACATAAATTACTACCTATTGAAGTAAACACACCAGCAACCAAGTCCGATAAACCTGAGATCCAGTGGCGAGGCAGGGCATGGAGCTGAATGCATGGCAAACCCATACCATCGTGTACCTGCAAGCACCTGAAGAGCCTCCCACACACTGATATCCTCTCAGTTACATGCCGGAGAATAAGTCCACCCACTAACAGGGACTAGTATGCCACTGGCATCATATCTCACGCTGACACGGTCCAGGAGTTCGACACACTGTCACATGTGCATACTTCTGCAAAAACTTTCACTAGTAATTTTTTTTTTTTTTTTTTTTTTTTTTTTTTTTTTTTTAAAACAAACTCCTTCTTCTCCCCACTGAAAAAACACTGAGTTGTGCAAAGGCAGACATTCTGTCGAGTTAAACTTCATGAGCAAAAACACACATGCACACTCACCCAGGAGTCACGACTCAGCAGGTCACCAGAGACTAACTGCAGTCCAGGAAACACAAACAGATCAGCTGTTAGCTAATCGGCAGGAGCGCCCACGCACACGCGTATGTGTGTGTGTGTCTGTGTGTGTGTGTATTGAGGCCGGGTGCGTGTGACAGCTTTGGGATAAACAGCTGACAGGGCACACAGTGACACACACACACACACACACACACACACACACATCCTCCCTCTGTCAGCCACCTCCTACTTCCCTATTCTAGACAAAAACAGGCAGATCCAATCAGAGTGCCGAGCATCTGACCCCACCAAAAGCCAGAGAGTCTCAGGTTTAACCCCAGCTTGTCTTGCACTGCTCTGAATTTTCAAATTACTTGAGGACGTAACCACTAGGGGCTCAAAAGGCATGAAGATGCCAGGCTGGGCTTTGAGCCTTTGACCTTCCAGCTGATGCCCCATGTGTTCAGTGACTCCTGTGACATTGAGGGGATTTTTACCGACATTAGATGAAGATGTAGAATAAAGCAACATTTTGGGATAATAACACACAGAAGAGAAAACAAAGACAACAGTAACCATAATCCCCTTTAAATTCGCTTCATCGAACTCAATCCCAGGAGGTGACCCCCTTTTATCTCTGCCATCTCTAATCTGGGACGTAAGGCCCTTTTGCCTCTACCTCCTCTAATCTGGTAAATGAGGTCCTTTTGCCTCTGCCTTCTCTAATCTGAAGAGTGAGGTCCTTCTGTCTCTACCTTCACTAACCTGGAAAGTGAGGTCCTTTTGCTTCCATGTTCTCTAATCTGGAAAGTGAGGTCCTTTTGCCTCTGCCTTCTCTGATCTGGAAAGTAAGGTCCTTTTGCCTTGCTAGCTGTAATTCGAGAGGTAACAGCCTTTTCCCTCTACCTTCTCTGAGCTGGAAAATGAGGTCCTTTTGCCTCCATGTTCTCTAATTCTTCAAAGTGAGGTCCTTTTGCCTCTACTATCACTAATTTGGAAAGTGAGGTCCTTCTGCCTCTACCATCACTAATTTGGAAAGTGAGGTCCTTTTGCTTCCATGTTCTCTAATCTGGAAAGTGAGGCCCTTTTGACTCTGCCTTCTCTAATCTGAAAAGGCAAGTCCATTTTTGGCTGAGCACAGCACCACCCCAATATGCCAACTGCCATTTGTTAGCAAATATGAGCATTTGCATTGCAATATTTGTCTTCATAATACTGAGGCAGCCAGTATAAAGCTCATAATTAGTGTATAGATGGAAACCTGTGCACCTCAAACCAGCAGGGGCTCTGTTTAACACAAGCAGGCCACTAATGTAACAGCAGGGTCACTGATGACAAACACCCAGGCATTTCCTAATGTTCTTATTTTGCACTTCACCTCAAATATAAGGTTGCATTACTTACAATCCGTTGCACAAGAGATGCATGTGAGCAGCCCAAACCATGTACACAACCAGCACGAATTCCACCGGCATGCACGTGTAGCAGGAAGTGAGAGGGCTGCCAGGTTTTGTGGAGAACCGTGTCCGCCCCCGCCCCCCCCATTAAGGAGGAACCAGAAGAAGAGATAAATGAATAGGCCTACTGGTTTATGCCCAGTCACGTGCACAAAGGCACAGAGGGACTGTACAGACATACCTTTGCTCCTTTTCTAGAGCTGAGACCTAGCCGAAACACGTGGTTGGCGCTGTGGGGGAAGGTTCCTACTTGCACCAGACTCGCCTGAAACAAACAGCGGAAGTCCGGTTGTAAAACTGCCACAGCACGCTTTTTCTGAAATGTTAAAGCACTCTATTCTTGGAACAAAGCTGTCACCTGGCAAAACTCAATTTTTGGCCAAAACAGTGATTGATAGAAACTTTAAACAATATTCCCTGGGTTAGACACAATTTGCAGATATGATTCACACTTTTGGCAAAACACTAAACACACTCTCACTCACTAAAACGTATTTTGCATTGTGATACACTTGTAATACAAAATGGTAAACACAGGGTGCAGAAGTTAAACACAATTACAGCACAAATATCACTGCAGAGACACAACAATTCCCAACTGTTCACACTGGTTTCTAAACACATGATGAACCCATGCAGTGTATGGGATATGTTAGTTCCAATGCAAGCTTCACGGGTGAGTTGAATTGTGACTTCAACAATGGAGCACAACAACAGAAGGGAAAGAGGAGAAGAACATGCAAGAGCGATAGTTTCTGATGAAATCAGAGCAACTATCATTGATTATGTTCTGGTTCATGGCATCACGATGAGGGAAGCAGGACAAGGTGTGTAACCTGACTTGTGCAGATTCTCAGGGGCCTCCATAGTCAGGACATTCAGAGAAGAGAGCAGGTCATTTTGCTTTTTGGTTCTTGAAAGTTACAGTAATGTAACAGAATACAGTAGGATGTCTCAGTACATCACTCTACCCCTACTACAGTAAGGGAACAGGATAAAAACCATCATACAGCACTATACAATACTGCAGTATTATACAGTATTAGAGGAAGCTTATCAATATTATATTAAACAATATATTTTAGTTTTCCTGTGGGTGTCCAATACTTTACATACAACTACATACATAAAAAGCCAAATAAAGATTTTTTTTTGCAATGCCAAGATGCCAATGTTTTGTATTTCTTGATCGAGTGTTTAATGACTGTTCAGTAGTGTTGAAGTTTTAGCTGGCTTTGTGTGTGATCTGACAGTAGCGTTTGGTTTTGAGCAAAACAGTTTTGAGTCGATTGTTTGATTTTGCAAAACGAATCTAAGGTTTTGTGAAAGTAACTTGATTGTTGGGTTTTGTGCTTACTGTTTTGAGAACAGCAAATGCAAGATTTCAGGAAATGTGTTTTAGCAATTCAGAAAAAATAACTGCAACTTCCACACCAACACTTATTAGCATACCACATTCATCATGTTAGCGATGGTGATGAAAATGCAAGGATGGACTGAGAACTGACAGAAAACATGCACACAGCTTCTGAGGATGGCGGCATTCTTACTAATCAGCCCCCCCACCCCACCTTCCCCGGCAGTGCACTGCTGAAGACACCCTACTGAACAGGTGCCCCAGAAAACGGGCAGCCACATTACCTGGCCAGCGGTGCGGTCACGGCCTCTCCGCGGAGGCTTCCAGGACCGCTCGCCAGTCACACTGTTGACGTAGTAGCACCGGCCGGACGCAGTGTCGCGGTACTGCTCCCACAGGTGCAACACCTGCAGGGGGCGCTGTCCGGGAGCAGGTCTGGGTGGACTTGGCTGCTGCTGCTTGGCCCTCTGCTGGTTACCACAGGATGGCGATGTCATTAGGGAATTCTGGGGGATGTTGCACGGGGCAGCCAGCTGCGGAGATAGAGCAGGTGCTGCTAGGAGATAAGGAACACTAAGGATATGGTGGTGAAGGAGATACGTAAAACAGCCACATGGAACCATGCAGAAACAGACCAGCATCTGGGCTTCTCAGAACTGGCCTCAAGCTAGACACGGGCGGTGCCACCACTCACCAGTGGACCAAGTAAAGCACCGAGTAAAAGTCCATGTTTTTGAAACCACCCTTATAGCCTTCACAGCTTTATGGTTTTAAGTTTACCAGTAGCTATTGGGTGCCATACGGACAAAGTGAATTCTGTAAAGCTAGTGGTGGTGGTGGGGGTTGAGGTTACAAAATGCAAACAGACCCCACCACAGAAGGGAAACAGAACGATCGTCAAAGTGAGAGAAAAAGAACTAGGGAGAGACCCAAATTCATATTCAGCCATTGCAGAGTGCAAAGGAAACCATTCGATTTACACAACATAGTTAACACTTTGAAAGTGCGATTTTTTTGTGACACAGAGGTTAATAAACCAAAGACGCAGACAGTTGTTGGTTGCATAAGTATTCTCCAACACCCACATCCCCTCAGTAGCTACATTACATGCCATGCCTTCAGGGATGTCCCTACCGCCTTTGTACATCTTTGTCCTGCAATTCTGGCCATTCTTCTTGCCAACGTTGCTCAAGCTCTCTACGTCTGACTGGGGACTGCTGGTGATCAGCTGTTATCATGGCTTTGTGAAGTCTGGATTTTGACTGGGCCATTCTAAGGCATTCTGGATCTTCATTCCTAGTTGAGCCTCAGCTTCCATCCCAGGTTTTTCCTTTAGAATTTCAATGTTTTTGGCTCCATCCATCTTGTCATCAATCCTGGCGAGTTTACCAGTAGCTACCAACGAAAACCATCCCCACAGCATGATGCTATGAAGACCGGGCTTCACCATGGAGATGGTGTCTCAGGTTGATGAGCAGTGTTCTCTTTTCCTCATCCTAAAAGACTCCTCACACCCGGCCCATGATCTCTTCCAACTGCTGCCATCAGGCAAAAGATACAGAAGCATTA
>JAACJT020000105.1:1981555-2013932 GCA_009936485.2 Gymnarchus niloticus
GCTGGGTCGTGAGCTAGGGGGCGGTGGGCCGAGGGCGAGGGCAGGGCGGGGACGGGGCCCGGGGGGGGGGCGGTGGGGGGTGGGCTGGGGGGGGGGGGGGGGGGGGGGTAGTCAAATCAACTAGCCAACAGAAAATGTAGACAAGTCAGTTACACAACTAAACATGATGCAAACTATGACTGCTGCTGGTTTAAGAAGAAGCTGAAACAGTGGCTTCAGGCTCATGGGAACTACATTACTGAGCATGTCTGTGGTTTTGGCACTCAGTAAGGGTCTAGAGACCATGTCATGAGGTGCAAGACGCCCACAGGCGCCACCGGGTTTAAACTTGGTATTGCTTCACGATCGCACGAGCTGCTACCGTTTCACCAAGATTGCGCGTGTGATGGGACATCTCATGTGGCGCCACAGGGAAGCTTGCCTTTGATACACCAGCATTCGCAAGGCGAACTTGACTCCAGGCTATGATGAGTCATTTTCGTTGTCGCCGGCACTTGACCTTGCTGGGTCACGCCCATATCAGCCCCGATTGGAAGCATCACCGGCAGAGGTGTTGAGATGCCTGTCACAGAGCTGTCACCTGCCTCTTTGAATTTCGTTCTCCCAGACGAAACGTTCAGGTTGTTCAGAAATTCTTGACCATAAGTTAGAGGTGGCACCCCTACACGTGAGACTTGTTTACCACTTTGTGAGAATTGTTGTTCCGTGCTGTTTCTTTTAAGAGATGAACAAACAGGTTCTGAACTACCAGGTATCTGTATTTGCTGTGCATAGAATTAGGCATTAGGACTGGGGAGTGACTCCCATGCTGTGGTTGACATGCAAATTAAGTTACCTGGGGTTTCCAGAGATCCAAATCAGTAATTTGAGGGAATGGACATGGCAGTGGTACCTGGTTCTGGTTTGACTGTTCTCTCACCCTTCCTTCTCCTTATTCCCAGTATATTCCCAGTATAGCTCTCTTCCCTGAGCCTTAAATCCAACCCAACATTTACTATTTTTGTGTAATACGTGCTTGAAAGGAACATTAAAAGGTCTCATGAAAAAACAAAGCTATGTTCCACAAACACAGCAAATGAGGCAGAAACATGTCATTTCCATGAATGTGATACAAGAAAATAATTGTGAATGTGCATTTGAGAACAAACCCTGCTAATCCCACTACAATGCAAAACATAATTGAAAAAAATATACAGAAGTGTATGATCTTAGTTGAATGCTATGTTTTTGGAGGCAAAAAAAAAAACATATGAAATGAAATTGCTTCTGAAAAAAATTACCCCCCCCCCCCAAACCTGCTATCTTGCTCATTAAACAAGACAGCACCCTCACACTTCCATGTCTCTATGCATGCAGCCAATGCCTGCGGCCAAAAAACAGGTTTTCATCTTTTCCACTGGATGAATTATTGATATGCAGACAAAAACGAATCGTTGAAGCCCACTGTCTGTCCCTGCCGTAGTCTGGGCACTTGGATCTGGGGCTGGGATATCGAATTGGGAAGGGTGGATTCTGTGGTATTGGCTTTTCACCTTTATTGTCATAATGTGTCTGGGAAAAAATAGCCAATCACAGAGAAGGGTGGCTCATGGTGTGGAAAGTAATTGGTGGAATCAGAAAACTGCCGCCATAGCAACAGGAATTCTTAAGAAGTTGTACAAAATGTACAAAACAATGCTATACTAGACTGTAAGATTTATTGAGGTCAAGTTGGTGGTAAAAATTACATCATATCTAGCCACTTTGACAGCCTAGACATAGGCATCTCACTGTATCATAACAGACATGCTGTTTTGTGTAAGGGCGTTTACTTTATTTTGAATTTAGATTGAGTATTGCCATCAAAGCTAAATTTAAGCACATACAATGACCAGTTCTTACATAGTGGACAAAAACATAGGACCCTGTTTTACAGAAACTATAAAATTATGCATAGACAAATAGCAACGTGTTGCACAAACCAAGCCTCTTATGCGACCAACTGAAAAGTGACCTGTGTATTCGCCTTCATAATTACCTCCCAATTCATGTAAGATACCTTAATAATGAAAACATATTGACCCTTCAAATTTGTTTCAATGTAGTTTTTTTTTTTTTGCGCTGGAGAAACCCTATATGGTCTTTAGCGTCCTCAGTAGTAGAGGAATTAAGGATAATTATTACGAATCTACGTGATTTTCTATCAAATTTTCCAGTTATATTTAAGTTTTTGTCTGTTCATTAAATTTGTTACAATTTGACTACACGCTGTTCTGTGTAAAACAGATGAATAATTATATTAAAGAACCATTAAATACCCATAATGACGTTACATGTTAATATCCTTACCCTCGGTTTCCCCACCATTATCTCGATATATGTTGTCAATATTGGTCGTCTAGAAAACATTTTAGTTAGATATCGTGGTCACGACGTAACACATTAAAAAATATGACAGCATGCTAACCTGAAACTTAACAGCCTCTAAAAAACAAAATTGATTTCGACCAAGAATGTGACAAAGGAGAGGAAAGAGACGTTTGCGGTGACATCTGCTTTTTCCCTCATTAGTTTTTTTTTTTTTTGCCCTTCAATTTCCCTCAAGATAACGTGAAAACAAATATTTCATAGGCTTTTATTGTGTCAGATGGGGACCGGCTACGGAATCGCGAAGTGCGGACAGCTGGCAGTGAAATATTGACGTTAAATTAAGCAGGTATTAACCCGGTTGCCTGTCCTCTCGGTGTGACACAAAGAAGCCAGCTCAGCTGCGCCTGCAATGCGGGCGCAACGCTAAAACGGCGCAAACAAAGAAAATGGCTCATATTTTACGTGAGCTGCACTTCCTTTGACATAAGTGCGTGTTCAAGAAAGGAAGAAGTCGTGGTTCACTCCTAGCGGACCACTCGCTGATAAATCAACATATCATTAAAAAACGACTGACGATCCAGCCCGCGTTTCCAAGATGAATCAATGACGCGCCGGCATGGCTTTGCAGCTCATCGTCTTAGCTGGCGTTTGCCTTTCCATCACTTTGACGTGCATGGTTGACAGGCCTCCTGTGCTTGTTTACAGTCATTGTTGACGTCGTGGTTTTGTTTAGAAGAGCCGCAGACTCGCAGCAGAAAAGAACACACCTGTTGTTCGGCGAAAATCGGCCGAAAGCACTCAGGAGTGCGGACCAGCGCGGCTCCGGAGTTTCATGAAGTACCCGGGTCTCAGAGACCCCTATCGGGAACGACAGATGAAATGACAGAAAGTCAAAAACGAAACAGGACGCGAAGACACAAATGTAAAACCAAACGTAGCGTCTTTTCTTTTTATGTGTTCGTGGTCTTTTTTGTCGATATGTTCACGTTCGTATCCAGACCACAAATTTATGTTACGCTTATCAAGATTCTATTTGTGATCCCATTAAAGATTTGTATCTACATTGGGTTTTTTATTTGTTTTCTGCTCTGCTGATACTTTTGTATTAGTTTTCCACGTGTTACAAGAAATCCCTTTTATTTTAACAGCCGACTCTATAATGTTGATCCTCTTGCGTTGCGCAAAGTACAGAGGTATTTCGAGCATTAGGCGGCCACTCGATTACGAAACGAATTATTTAGCGTTGATGGTGAAACAAGGCGACTCGTAACTTCCCAGGTGTTAATCGTTCTAGGCTTACTTCTGGTCCGGTACTGGTCATGAAATAGGCATATAGGTCATGAAATAGACAGAGTCGATGGTTAGGCTCACCGGAACATAAGCTTAAATTATCTGTTTGTTCTGTATATAACCCTTATATCATCCAGTAATGTGAATAGCATTAATATTGAATATCACCCTTACTCGAATATTAAACAAAGATAACTTGCATAATTGGGTTTCTGTTATTTTCTCAAACGCAATGCAATAATTACACTTAGTTGCATATCTTTGTGCTTGCTCTGTTCAGCCGATGACTCAACTTTAAAACACACACACACACACACACACACACACACACACACACACACACACACACAAAACGTAGCTCAAAGGGAGTACTGGAAAATAACCTCACACGACACCAACAGCCTCGCATGGATGGCTCTGCTGTCTGCGATCACGAACAAAACATATCGACCGATATTGGGAATAGCCTGTACCCATCCTACACTGAGTCCTGCACCATAAACCAGCGCGGTTCGGCAGCAGATGCCCCCGCGCGACAAGTATGTCCAGCATCTGAACATAAGAGGCAATGCAAGAATTCAGCCAGGTGTTTAGAAAGCTGACAGCCAGAAGAAAGCAACTGTTTCGTTTTCAGAGAAGAAAGCGATCAGAAAATTTCCTCTCAAAACCATGCAAACAACAAATACCAGATCAAACGTCGACTGTGCCAAAACTGAATTAAAGATGAAAAAAACCTGATTATGCCAACTCGATTTTAAAAATATAAAGCAGACAACTGAGCTTATGATTTGTGTTAAAGATGAGAAAACGAGGCGGCCGTCATTTTTATAAAACTGAGGCTCAAGACAATTAAGCCAGAGCATCGGATTGAGGTAACGATGCCAATCTAACACTCCGTACACTACAAAGCAGCACCTGCCTTGTAAACTGAAAGTTAGTTACTGGAGATGCCGGAGGGCGCTGCTGTTGTACCTTTACTTAAGGAAAACACTCCAACTGTGCACAGGTTGCTGCTGCGGATAAACACGTTAGACGGCAACTGGAAAGCAACATGCTGCGCATCAGCATAATAATTTAACGTGTTTGAAAGTGAACTACAGGTCATTCCTCATCACAGACAGCGAAAACGCTTCTCTCTAAAGGGTAATAATGAGGGGATATTATTTAACCAGCGGTCTTCTATAAACTACCAAGAAGTGACAGATAAGACTGAAGTGCTTATTCGGCTATACAGACAAAACTGTCTTCGCTTACACACTTTCGCTGCTGTGCTAAAGATTCTAGTTGAAACCTGGCCTCCAAAAGGGGAGCAGATCAAAAGATTACACCACAAACGTCCGCAAAGAACATCTCTCTCCAGCAATGATGCGTTGTCTCACAGCGGCTAGGCAAACAAGAGTAAAAGAAAAGAAACGTTAAAAATGCGGTCAACACACACTTAGTATATAAAGGTGAGGGTTCAGACTTGGTGCGCTAACATGCTGATGATACACGGACCAGGACGAGAGTCGTGGTCCCCCTCGTAAACCGCTCTAAGATGACAAGCCTATAAGAATTAACAGCAACATTTTAACACTGTGTCCTAGTAATCATTATTATACCGCATTTTTTATTATTTAAACATCTTGCCCATGTGAATGAAGACGTTCGGTTTTCACACACAGTCTCGTGGTTCTTAGGTTCTTTCTATCTTGGTTGCTGTGTGCGTCATGTCATGGAAAAACTTAATTTTGAAACTCGAGTAAAGAAAAAAAAAAAACTGAAAAATCCCCATTCATACAAAAATGTCAGAATTATTTCATTTCTGGCATTTGGTGTTATTTTAATACGCCTGTGGTTCATTTCTACGAGACATTTTAACATACCTGGTTATTGTAGTCCTTTTGCGACGTTCGTATTGTTTAACAGACAACAGTAACGGGTTTATTTTTCAGGAATAAATAGAAAATTACTCATAGCATACTCCCTAGAGGGACAGTGTGGCACAGGAAACTGATTTGAGTAACTTTTTTTTTTTTATTAATAAATGGTGAATTCTCAGTACAGAGTACCAGCTACAAACGGCCTACTGGTTTTAACTATTCACAGATTCCGAACCTGGAGACGGACGGGATTACCAGAGTTTGCAGAATCTAATTATTATTAATCACCGTACATATTAGCCACAGAGCAATCTAATACTAAAAACCTACGGATGGAATCAACAGGTGAAATCAGGATTTCGCAAAATAATCGGTTAAATGCATTCCACCGGTCTTTCGAATGGCCCCATGAAAGACGCAGTTGGTTTTATAATGTTCCGAAGCATAGTGTTTGCATGACTACTCTGACAAGATGACACTGAGCCACAGTCTTATTCTAAAACATCACCTCTTTCACTCCCACCGTGTTACGACAGATATAATACTCTCTTTCTGTGACGCACACTGGCTCGGAGCTAAAAAGTAGGACACAAACTTCTCACATTGAATTTCTTAGAGAAGCAAATGGAAAACATCAGATTTAATTTAAAAATTACAGCCGTATAATAAACAGGCCGACTGCACGTCTTAACACACACATAAAAACTTTTTAAGCAATTACATGAATGCAACCAGTATTTGTGAACCACAAAAAACCACACCCATACAAATAGTGCGCACAACTGGGCCACAAGCAAGCAGGTGAACTGACATCTTCATCACTTGAAAAAAGGGATGCGGTCTGTACACTTGGGATCATTTTAAACATTCACACTGTTTTCACATCCCATGTTTGGCAGTGTAGACCGTGCCTGAGTTCTAACTATACCTTTGACCAACTTTTTAACACTTAAGCTACAAGACGTCGACAAAGGTTTTGCTTTTCAGCCACAGCTCTGTGTGCATCACATTCCGTCCGTTTAACACGCAGTTTCGATCTTGACAATATCTCATGACAGCTTTTATTACCCGGCGGACCTGCATCCTCTTAGAGGATCAAACTTCATAAGATTTTGACTTCTCTTACCAGTGGATGGAAGACGAAAATCGAGGGTAAAAAGTAACACTGAGGAAACTACAGAACACCATAATGTCAAATCCATTTCTTCTGAATATCAGAGAAAATTGAGGCGTCTGTACAGTGAGAATTTTTCTTAACATAATGAGTCATGAAAATTACACTCCCCCGTCCAATACGCTACATATTGATCAATGATGCTGCAAGTCTGTAAATCTGTAACAGCATGGTCGATTATCACGATAAAAAGTTTTGATTGTTGCACAGAGTGCAATAACTTAAAGGTAACCCATACAGTAGTTTTTACACAGTAGCATTGGCGGGCTTGTAAATCCATTGTTTTATTGGGCCTATACTAATAAAAACTTTGTTAACTTAGATTTCGATTACGATGAATATGTATCTTCGAATAACTTTTATTGATCTGGATTCAATAGACCCCCCCCCATTAAAAACAAATAAAATGCGACTTTGCTTGAAACACTGTTTGAATATAATTTTGCAAATTACGGTCTTCATAGCGATTTACTTTGTTGCAATAAAATTAATGTTGAACGACACATTAGTTTACATAACGTCAGACGACACACCATAGAGTCGACAAAGTTAAGCTGTACGAAATTCGGTCGGGTTTAGGCGGAAAAGTGAAGTTTAATGACAAGGAGCTTAAAACTCATTTAAACCTGCGCAAATTATACCGCGTATTAATTAAATCAAACTTAAAGCCTAGATAAAATAGCAATTAAGTTACACTCACCATAATAAGCACAATGATTTTTTTTTTTTCCCCGTTTTCTTAAAATCAGCGTTAAGCATACAGCCTAACGGCGATCATCGTGCATCTTGTAACCTGGCCGTAGTCCTAATGACTCGTTCCATAGCTTCACTGCTTCGAAACGTCACCTGCCGCACGTGTCACGTGACCGTGCCGCGCACGTCATATGGCTTCTTTACGAGGGATGGGGAACGTTCACGTTTACTATACGGGTGGCCGGTCGGTCTCCGTGTACTTACTACTTTAAAATCATTACTGGAGATTCTAGCTCGCTTTACTACTTTCTTGTTTTGGTCCAGAAAGACAGCCATTTTGGCATCAGTTATCACTGACAAAATAAACCGACGGAAGCCTTAGCTACTTCAAAGACCGTCACACTACCTAGCAAGCAAACTGTATGGTAAAAAAAGCTTTATAAAATAACCTAATGAGCAAATTTATACCAAAATGTAATAAAGCTGAGTGACAGTTGTTTTACTGCAGAATTAGAAGTGAGGGTTAAAAATATATAGTGCGTGTTTAAAATATCGTCATATCTATTGATTTTCGGTAATAATTTTGAATTATTACCTTTAACTACGGACTGCTGTCGATAGACTTCCATGTTTGCTATGCTCTCGCCTGCTTCTGCCCTCACTTCCGTATGTTTTACCGTAAAGTCGGATATAGCGGAGCTTTCAGAAAAATCCGACTTTCCCAGTCGTAATTGCAACTTGTAAATAGCGTCCATGACAACAGCTAAGTGGGGAAACTGGTAGCTTTAACACCACTGAAGGTTGCGAAAGTAGAACTACAAGAATTCTTAGAACCACCTCCTGGTGCCCTATAAAAGAAACCATCAGAGAAGGCTTTGAATGAGTCTACCAACAGTGACGCGGTTGTTTGGAGTTAATTTTACACGATTGTGGGAAATGTAGTTTACAGTGAACTCACGGGCCATCCACCTATCAGGAAACTCCTAGCCGCAAAAACTACAACGTGCGCCCCATCAGATTGTCTCCCGGTTGCGTCAGACGAGCAACAATTATTGGTTTGCCTGAGAGGTTGAGCGCTAGGCAGGAGTAGTTTTTAAGATTTTTTTTATTATATACCACGGGTAAAATGAAGCTCTTCGTGAGCGAAGGTAATCCGCATTGCATGAAGGTTCTGGCGGCACTGGAGCAGACTGGAGTGACATGTGATATCCGTCAAGGCAGCCAGGATGGTGAGTGAGCACTTCAGAACTAGAAGAGCAAGCACATGCCGGCTGTTGACGGGTTATAGGGACATTTCTCACCCGGCGATCAGTAAATCTGACGGACGGTTGACTGTCCAATTAGTATACATTGTAATAGTTAAGACAGTAGTGATTACGAATTCCAGAAATACAATTCATTCGAGTACATCTCAGTAAAAGAGATGAACTGGCCAGATTTTCAAATTGGTTTGAATACAGTAGTTGGGATCGTTCTGTGATCCAGTGAAACCTTCCCCATACCTGCTGTGACGCACAGATGAACACATCGCTCTTCTACTTGCCTGCTATAATTCCTGCTAGTCTGGTGTTCTGTTTCACTTTCTGTTGGATCACAGTGCCATAGAGAGGCTGATCAGCTTTATCATTGGTGATCCTTTTTCTTGAGTTAGATGTTTTTGAGTGATAGCGCTTGGGCTTGACCTCCACTCTTCTTCTTCTCCATGCAGAGCAAGTTGTCCCCACACTAAGCAGACCAACCTTGCCTGTTCTCCTGCCTCCTTCTGGACCTCACCTCTTCATGCCTAATGCCATCTGCCGGTCAGTGACTTCCACTCGAACCCTACAGCGCAGGTTCTGTTGGTACCGTTTGACAGAGTGGTTGTGGTCTGTCGTCCATTCTTCCGGTGATTTCACTGTCTGCGACGGTTTGATCATCACCCTTCTCACAAATCTCCTTGCTGTATGGATAAATCTGATCATCTAGCTTCAGAATCCTTGCAGTCTGTCACCTCATCTTAGTCCCGCTGACTCCACTCAATGAAGTAAATAAAAGTTCATCTCTCCAACATCATGAATATACACTTGCTCAAAAGGTGATTCGTTCACTGTGATTCTTGTTGGCAGTGTCACCACCTTTCTGTCCTGAGGCAGACCTGCTGCAGCATCGCGAGTGGTTAGCATAAAAGTTTTACGGACGCTCCAAAAGTAGGGGTATTTCAGGGCTGATGACGGTGTGGTTGTCGGCATGAATGTACTGTCCATGTGACTTCTCTTCAGGAGATCAGAGCTTACTGAAGGGGACCATGCAGATTTGTAAGCCATGTTCTTCCATGAAGCTGGATTACACAATTTGATAAGTCATTCAGGATACTCTCCTTTAACACAGGTTTTGAAGCCTCATTTAGCGCCAGAATTGATTAGTTAGTTCAGGATACTCCCACCCACCCTGGGGTTCGAAGCCACGTTGGTCCCATCGCTAGTATCTAGAGTGACTTGTAAAGCTACCGGTTTTAAAAGTGACAGATTTCCTTGTGGTGATTTCCCATTAGCGGCTCGTGCTATTTTTGGGAATTTTGCCCCCCCCATTCCCAGCCTTTCTTTGACGCCCGTCGACGTAGTGTGGTCAGGAGCAGAGAGAAAAATCCTGTGAGTTTTCCCATACTGTGTCCACTTCCTCTCTACAGCTACCTGTTTGAACTTAGCGGGCAGGAAGCCAGCAGTCAGACTGATCAGTGGCTGGAATGGGAGGCGACAGAACTTCAGGTGCGTTTCAAAGATTATTGTCAAGCTCATTTTCATTTCTGTGCTGGGCTGACCGCTGTAGATAAAGCACCTTCTGCTGTTACCAGGTAACTGGTAGCCATTTCAGGGCTAACGGCATTCTCTAATGTACAACATGAACTCTCCCCATAAAATGTGTAGCTTGTGATGTTTTGGTCAGAAATCCTGTTCCTCAGCTACAGTTCCACCATGAAGTATTGTATCGTAGTTATGATCCGTTTCCTTCATAAGCCATGACTGAGATTTAATAGGTCCGTGTTGTGCTTCTTCCAGCCTGCTGTGATGCGAGCCCTCCACTTCTCAGTGCTGCAGGTGAAGAGGACGGAGGCAGCAGATGCCCTGGAAGGACCCCTCAGGTTCCTGGAGCAAAGCCTGAGCAAAAAAGCTACTTCTTTCCTCACAGCGGTACGCTGGGCGTCTGCTCAGAGGCACCTCAGTTGTACCACTACTCATCTGTTATACAAATTAAATGTGTTACTTTTCTGACTGTAGAAAGGCCCTCAGACCCCTGGGATTTAGGCAGAACATAGTGTTCTGTTGCCCTTGTTCTTCATTCTGGAACCTAAGGTTCCCAATAATGGTCTCTGTGGTTAGGTGGAACTCTAGCCATCAAAACATTCTCATCATGTTGGTGATGGGATCCTAACAGTAAATATTTTGTAGATATCAGACGGGTTAGTGTGGAATATCAGGTATCGGAGAAAACAGGAGGGCAGATTTGGCAGCGCACAGATCACAGGTTAGGGTATAGAGTTTAGAGTTGGAGGCGTGCATAGTCCCAAATAGAGAGTAGCGTTCAGAGTCTATGTTAAGAGGACTGGTGTAATCTGCCGTGCTTGAACCCGAAATGAAGACTTCCCAGGATCCTTGGCTTAAGTGGTGTTCTGGCCGACACTCTGGAATATATACCGCTAGAATCCTTAGTCAGTGTAGGGACAGGGATCCCTACCTTGGTCTCCACCACCTTAGAGCTATCAGTGGTCTCCGCTACAGTTAAGGTTCACCAAGACTGACTCAGCCAAGCAGCCTCCGCTACACTAATGATTAGTAAATGTTTTACATCGCTAACTCCTGGTCCCAACTGACAAAAAGGAGTTTTGTATATGACAAAAATGTAAGCTTTTTTTCTGGAAGTCACGCTTAAATTACTAAGAAGCTTTCCTTTGGCCTTTCCAAATTTTCGTTGAAGCTTCGTAGCCTTTAGCCAGCACACAGTCTACTGGTCTTTAAAGGCAACCTACTGAACATACATTTTTTTTTTTTTTTTAATAGGAGGTGGTAACAATAGCAGATATTGTCCTGTGGGGGGCGCTGTACCCTTTTCTTTCCAACTCCAGTTTCCTGCCAGGTGAGCACATGTTGTCTGGCCACGTGATGTGTCTGTGTTCAAACTCAGGTATGTCTCCTTCCATCCCTCTTTGCCTCACCTTGCGTGTCTCACAGGTGACCTGCGCCGCGTGGCAGCGTGGTTTGAGCGCGTGAACATGCTCCCGGCGTGTCAGAAGGCGGCACAGCGCGTGCTTAGTGGGAAGAACCCAGAGGTGCTCAGGAGCTTTGTCCAGAAGCAGCTGGTGCCTCCCGCACATCGACAAGACGCACAACCCTGTAGCCAGCCTGAGGTATGAAGGGGGGGTGAGGAGGTGGGGTTTACTTACTAAATGTTGCCATGAAATCCATTTTCTCATCTCTCTGGTATCTAGGAGAACAACAGCGAGCGTGAGATGAGCGAGGAGGAGATGCAGTCAGCCGCCGACACTTGGACCCAAGGTCCGGCAGAATTGCCTCCGGCAGCCAAAAGGCAGCACCCCATGTGAGTTGGGCCTATCGTATCGCCCTGCACACATGTTCTCTCCCCCGAGTCGCTGTGTAGGATGCCCACTGACACTCTGCCTCACCACTCTCCTCCAGCCTCCCGCAGGAAGGATACAGGAACGTCCTTATCACCAGCGCCCTGCCCTATGTGAATAACGTTCCTCACCTCGGCAACATCATCGGTTGCGTGCTCAGTGCCGACGTCTTCGCCAGGTGACCTCCCGCATTCACGTCACACTCACCCCCGACGCCCAGTGGCCACTTAAAATACGAAACATCTTGTTTTAGCCTTTTGCACATCGACATTACTATCCAGGTTTCCTTCAGGTTACGAACTTGCCCAGGGGTACAACAGCCGTTTCCCTTTCGGGATTAGAGCCCATGTCCTTAAATAATACATTATCTCAGAACAGTGCTTTTGCTCACCTCCTGAGTCATGATCTGAAGACAGCAATTTCCAGAAACACCTTTTCCCACTAACTTCTTGATGTGTGTAGAGAGGATTTTAAAGCTGTCTCCTTTGGGGTTAACAGAGGCAAAAAGTAAATCGTGGTGGTTGTGGGGGGCGGGTTTACAGCTATTCTTGTAAATCTGCCTTAGGGGGTGTGTGGAGATAATCCTGTGTGTGTGTGTGTGTGTGTGTGTGTGTGTGTGCGTGCGCGCGCGCGCGTGCTCCTGATGCAGGTATGGCCGCCTTCGGGGCTGGAACGTACTCTTTGTCTGCGGTACTGATGAATACGGCACGGCCACGGAGAACAAGGCCCGGGAGGAGGGTCTGACACCCAGAGAGATCTGCGACAAGTACCACAGGGTCCATGCTGACATCTACAACTGGTTCCAGATCGATTTTGATTACTTCGGCCGCACCACGACGGACAGGCAGACAGAGTAAGGGGGGGGGGCTCCACACGTCGTCCATGGGTTTGTTTAGGTTTGGATGGCGCATCCTGTGATCTGAGGGGCGTTTAAACTTCATGTACCCTCGCATGGGGAAGTCCTGCAGATGGCTGGCGCCGTAGTCTCATACCCCCGGGGGTGGGGCTCCCATCCTGCCCCCGGCTCTGTGTATGCGTAGGGTTTGCACATTCTCCACCACGTTAGCATGGACTTCCTCCTGCAGTTGACTGCGCAGTCAGGCGTATTGGTCCCTAAATTGTCCATAGTGTTCCCTGTCTGCCCCCCATTACTTTGCTTGGTATACACAGTGATTGATTGATTGATTATCTGCCCCCTGTCAGGATCGCACAGGACATATTTTGGCATCTACACCAGCACGATTTCCTCGTGTCGGACACGGTGGACCAGCTACACTGTGAGAGCTGTGCACGTTTCCTTGCCGACCGCTTCGTGGAGGGGGTGTGCCCACATTGCCACTACCCCGACGCCCGTGGAGACCAGTGTGACAAGTGTGGCCGACTGATCAACGCCGTGGAGCTCGGGGTCAGTTTGCCACAATGGCGTCATGCGACCGTTGGCTCGGTCATTCCCGTGAGATGCATCCGGTGGTGCTGGTCCTACGGACGAAGTTTTTCCACACACAGTTGGTGGTTTCTGGCTCGATTAGTGGATAAGCTGTTGGATCACCAGGGTTGAGAGTTCGAATCCAACCCCTCCAGCTACATGTGTAAGGTCTTCTTTTTGCAGCGGCTTCTTTCAGGTACTCTGGTTTCCTCCTATTCCAGTTAGTATAATGAATTAGTGTTTCTAAGTAGCCCACATGGATGGATGGACTGATGGATCTTTCCTGGCACTCATCTCTGATATTATTAGGTTTGCTTTAGCATTTGAGTCCAGACTTCCATGTCCTCGAATCTTATTCCGTCAATGTTACATCAGGAACATTTTCAATAAATATTTACTTTTAAACAGCTGCATAATAATCAGTTAAGTGATCAATAATTATGCCGCTTTAATTTTGCAGTTTTCTCGTATGATAAATATCGTTCGTAGTATTCCGGATCAATTTGTTACCTTTAAAAACAGGATTGCTACAGGGGAAGGGGCAGTCTTTAATCAATAGCCAATTAGATACAATTACAGTATTTCTTCATTATTTTATGCTTTGTGTTTTGCCCTTGTAAAATGTTTTCTGCTTCATTTTATGTTCTGCATTATCGAGATTTTTGCAAATGCTTTATAGATTCACTTTAATCAATTACAGAAACACATGCAAAT
Source organism: Gymnarchus niloticus (assembly GCA_009936485.2). Lineage (NCBI taxonomy): Eukaryota > Metazoa > Chordata > Actinopteri > Osteoglossiformes > Gymnarchidae > Gymnarchus > Gymnarchus niloticus. The sequence continues at coordinate 1,995,673 of JAACJT020000105.1, forward strand.
ATTAAATGCGGCTATTGTTTCAAGGATTTCTCTTTTTATCCTCGAGCAGTTTAATGTATCTGTAATTGCAATCCATGTAGTTTAAGTGTCGTGTTTATATTTTGACTTGAAATTGACAGGAAGCCATTCTCACATGATAGCTGGAAACAGTTTTTTGTGAATTTTATAAACATCTTTAAATATTCATTTATCTAGTGAAATTTTTCTAGTTTTTTTCGAATTTGTTCCACATTTTGTTTTTAAATTGTCTTTCAATGTATCTGTGCAGGATTTGCAGATTGAGATATTTCAAAAAACACTTTCTCCAAATCACCCCTCTAGTTTTTTGCATTCAGGCCTCCATGTTTTCTGTTCACTGTTTCCTACTTGTATGTAAATACATCGCTCGCTCCCTCCCTCCCTCCCTACTTGACTGTGTGGCGAGCTTACACCACTTAACTTTGGGAGGCAACATTACTGTGCTTGGGACAGCAAAAGGCCAGAGAGCACCGTACAGATTGTATTCATATTGGAACCAATGTTTTATTTCCCCTCTCTTGTATAATTACCGCTGCCAAGGCTAAAGTCTTCATGATAGGCGGCTCATTCTGGTTTTGGATGGTGCTCAGTCACTTTAAAGTCAATTTTTGGGATGTCACGGCCGGAAGGGCCTGAGAGTGTCGGCAAAGAGCCAGAGCTGCCACAGGTGCAGCTGAAGCAGATATGCCTTATCGCTTGCAAGCCATTGGTAAACGTGACTCGACCGTCGCGGGGAAACACTCCGGAGAGACAGTAATGATCTGAGTTGGCCACTCCCTGTTCCCCAGAACCCCCAGTGCAAGGTGTGCAGACAGACCCCTGTGGTGCGCTCCTCGAAGCACCTGTTCCTAGATCTGCCCAAGGTAATGAGGGGGTGGCGGAGGAGCCTGGAATATCAGTATGCTAGCCTATTTTGAGTATTAGCCTCTTCTTTAACCCCAACCTGGCTCTCATCATGTTACCTCCACCTCCCAGTTGGAGCCCCAGCTGGACCAGTGGCTGGAGCAGTCAATGAGTACTGGGAACTGGACCAGCAACGCACGGCACATCACACGTTCCTGGCTACGAGATGGCCTGAAGCCACGCTGCATCACGCGGGACCTTCAGTGGGGGACGCCGGTGCCTCACCCCGACTTCGCCGACAAGGTGAGGAAAGGTCACAGGAACAGCGACATGTAGCCCCGCCCGCGGTTTGCAGTTCGCTTCCATAGTGATGTCCAGAGATTTTTTGCCATAAGTCCTCGCCTCGCTCATCTGGGAGCAGGATTACGAGCTTCCCTAAATAGTCATGTTCAAATAATGACTCTGCAGGGCAGAAGAGACCGCCCCCATGTGGATAGATGTCAGAGGCACAGATAGTGCATTTGTTAATGGTGTAGGCTCCTAACCTGAAGTCCAAGTCTCAGGGGGAACTCTTCTAGTATCCTTGTGCCTTGTCCTTAACCTGAATTTCTCCACTAAAAGCTGTATGTGAAACTATGGGTTAAACATCAGTTAGACAATAGAATAATGAATGTCCCTACAGCATCTCCACACTCTGTGGATCGTGGTTTCTGAACTTAAGGTTAGGTCGTTTGACCCTTGATTCCCTCTTCAGGTGTTCTACGTGTGGTTCGACGCGCCCATCGGCTACCTGTCAATCACAGCTAACTACACTGATCAGTGGGAGAAATGGTGGAAGAATCCCAAACAGGTAATCAGTTGGCTCTGTTAAATGAGGAATGTTTTTCAAACTTTTGGTTAAATCAAACCAACTGTCCATGGAACCCAGTCTGGTCTCAGACTTTGTGTTGTCATTTGTTACTCGCGTTTGTTAGTTAAGGTGTCTGAACGGCAGTTTGGAGCATTTGCACGCTAGGCCTTGGAAATCCAGGCTTCATTTCTCAATATTTCAAAGGCACTATTCACCGCCTCCCTCCTCCTACCAGATGCTGTCATTCGCTGAGAGAGGCTCGAGTCCCTTTGATCCAGTGCTTCTCTTCCATTTATAAACGCTCAGTTTTGTCACTCCAGAAATCAAATTGGAGGTGTAGCCTTTTCTCCGGGCCTAGCATTTTCCCATTCAGTGCCTTTTCCGGATTTTCATCAGAGATTTTTTCAGCAGGGGTTCTCATTGCTGGTGTGAGGCTGGGGTATTCCTGCTGAACTGGGGTAGAATCGTCAATGATAATCATCACTGATTAAGCGTGATACTTTATCGTACGCATTCTCCTCGTTTCATTCAAAGCTTGCAGTTTTATAATATGAACTTGTGTTACGTTTCCGGCCGCCCCCCCGCCACACTCCCCAATGGCGCCCAGGTTGAGCTGTACAACTTCATGGCCAAGGACAACGTTCCGTTCCACAGTGTGGTGTTCCCGTGCTCGCTGCTCGGCGCACAGGACAACTACACGCTGGTCAACAACCTCATCGCCACAGGTAACCGAAGAAATGCAGCACACAGCTTAGGGGCACCTCGGGGCGCTCGATCGAGAATGCAGAGCGTGGTTTAGAGTAGCTGGAACGAAAACCACGAGAGGAAAGTGAAGATAACAAACTTGCACCCCCGACATACACACAAGCAGGGGCGGTGCCTAATTCAAACTAGAAGATGACTTTGTCACCCCTCCCCCACCAAGAGTACCTGAACTACGAGGACACGAAATTCTCCAAGAGCCGAGGAGTGGGCATCTTCGGGGACATGGCAAAGGACACGGGCATCCCGGCGGACGTGTGGCGCTTCTACCTGCTGTACCTGCGTCCCGAGGGCCAGGATTCTGCCTTCTCCTGGGCCGACATGGCACTGAAGAACAACTCGGAGCTGCTCAACAACCTGGGCAACTTCGTCAACAGGTCAGGCCTGGGGTGCCTGCTGCTCTTGGCCGGGAGCTTTTCTCAGTTAGCTGTGGTGGGATTATTGTCCCGGTGCTTCGTTCGTCTCTGTTTTCCATCCGTACCGCAAAGTCGATACTGCAGATTCATTTAAAAACTGCAGATGCGGCAATTTGTAACACGGCTCGGATGGAGCGGACAGTTCGACGTTTGCCAGCAAGATGACCTTGCCTTGACACCCCCCCCCCTCCCCCCCCAGGGCAGGGATGTTCGTGAGCAAGTTTTTCGAGGGCCGTGTCCCTCAGATGGAGCTGCAGCAGGATGACAGGAGGCTGCTGGCTCAGGTGACCTGGGAGCTGAGGCAGTACATCCAGCTCCTGGATAGGGTCAGGTGAGGACGCAGCGGTGCCCTGGACTTCGTTCACAGTCGACGAGCGTCAGGGAAAACCAACCATTTGCCTCTGTCTTAAGGGGGTTTCCATAAACTGGGAGCTGCACATTAATTGGCACTGATTAATGTTGACCTGAAGTATAGTACATCATACTGGTCCTCCTTGTATTAATTCGGACGTTCAGGATATCTGAGATATGATGGCAGGTTTTGTTTTTGATAAAATGAACTGATTTAGATTCTAAGTCAGTTTTCCCCTGAGCCCCGAGTCAATTCTTCCGCCTCCTCCTCCCCCCAGGATGCGCGACGCTCTGAAGTGCATCCTGAACATCTCCAGACATGGTAACCAGTACATCCAGATGAACGAACCCTGGAAGAGGATCAAGGGGGAGGACGGAGACAGGTACGTGGCGTCCTACCGTCGTCGTCGGTCCTTGGGGGTGGATGAGCCGGATCAGTGACGCGACGCCCCGCTGAAACTTCTCCACACAGGCGGCGTGCCGGCACGGTGACGGGGGTGTCCGTGAACGTGGCGTGCCTGCTGTCGGCCATGCTGCAGCCCTACATGCCCTCCGTGAGCACTGCCATCTGCCAGCAGCTGCAAATCCCTGCCGACGCTCTGGCCGCCATGCTGCGGGGGGTCGGCGCGTTCATCTGCACGCTGCCATGTGGGCACCGCATCGGCACGGTGAGGGATGAGGCACCACCTTCGGGCGGCGACCGTCTTTTAATGTGCCGTTTATTACGTTCAGCAGATGCGGGCGCATTTCTTTTAAGCCCGTTTTCTCACTTCTTCCCTCCCTCCCCCACTTTTTCATCTAGGTCAGTCCGCTGTTCCAGAAATTGGAGGCCGATCAGATCGACGCACTCAGGAAGAAATTCGGGGGTCAGCAGGTCAGCGCTCAACGGTCTCATTGACCGCCAGCTTTCTTGTTTTCAAATAGCTTGTCAATTATAATTTGGATCAATGCAACTTAAATTCCACGATCTCTTCCCAAATTCTGTACTTGCTTTCTTACTCTCGTGACCAACTGGAGGATGATGATCCCGAAAAGCAGGTATTTGAGCCTGTGCACTGTTTTTGCCGTCGCTAGTGCATGCCCAGGTCTCGGCACTGCGATAGCTCTTTCTAACACTGGAACGGATTCTGTCTCTCTGGTTGTGTTTCACGGCACGATTGGCAGTAACTTCCATTGAGCACGTGGGCGGGGCTAGGGTCGGACTGATCGTTTGATAGCAGGTCAGAGCTGATTGATTTGAAGCTCAGCCCGTCTATGACTGCTTTTCAGGCACAACCTGCATCTGCACCCAGTAAAGTGTCACCAGCTCCTGTGGAAAACAGTGCTGATCCAGTAAGGGCAAAACAGTTGGAAAAAGAGGTGGCGGAACAGGTAAACACACCCAAAACGGCCGTTTATAATATACGGTGATTAAGGCCACATTACGGTTCAACCTTTTCAGGGCCAAGGTACATGTGTCTCATTTTAAATCCCCCTCAGTTTGAGGGAGACAGCCTGGAGTGTTAAATTTTACTTGGAACAACTCAGTATGTCACTGACTTTTCTATAGTTAAGCCTGGTTTTGATGTTAATGCATTGGCACCATTGCCAGATTGACCAGAATTTAATTTGGAGAGCAGCTAGAAAATTGATATTCATACAAGACTGAACAGAAATGACTTATTTTGCCGTCCTATGCAATTCGTATAACACATTTATATTTTTGGTGCCGCAGTTTAGTTTGAAAAATTTTTTTTTTTTGCCTTGGCCCATTGAAACCTTGCTGCAACATTGTAATACGTAGGTCCCACACTGGATCTCGACAACTGTGGAAAATATGAATGGTGGATAAAAATCTTTGGAATCTAATTTGACCCTAAATAGGTCATGAAAACTAAAATTACTGGCCTACAATCTTTATGGTCCTAAAGGGGTTAACCCTGTGCACCTAATAGGGGGACGAGGTCCGTGCCCTGAAGGCCCAGAGAGCGGAGAAGAACACAATTGAGGTGGAGGTGGCCAAGCTCCTGGAACTGAAGAAGCAGCTGCTGTTGGCCCAGGGTAGGAAGCCAGAGCCCCTCCCCCCAAAAGGCCAAAAGAAATGAGGACATGAGATGGCGGGAGGAAGGAGATCCAGGCAGAGGAGCAAAGCGACGGGATGGACGGCTATTCCTGAGTACCGCCGTGGGCAAGCGGGCAGGAGAGAATTTTCAGGTTTCTGGAAGCAGGGAATCATGTAATGGCTGTAGACCATGACAAGGATGCGTTAGTGGATCAATTTACTGTTTGAGTCCTCGTTGCTGCAAACGCGTTTTCAATAAAAATGAATTTGCACAATGACATCTTCACTAGGCTGAGGTTCAGGGGAAAAGGGCGAGACCAAAATATCTTTAAAAGCCTGATGATTCGCATCAAGTTCCGGGCCAATAACTGCCATCTGGTATCTAACATCCTGATGTTACTTGCTGCGCCACCCACGACAAATTCACAACACAGCTGAAATAAAATGCAACTTTAATATTAAATGCACAGGTACAGTACAAGTCCAAACTTTAATGAATATGCTTCCAAAGAGTAGGATTTGTTTAGTAATGAACATGCAACTTGTTTGGATATACAATTTTAATAATGAAAATACTGAATTAAGTGGATTCATGTTATTTAACAGAATACTATAAAAATAAGTACAGAGCCATGGTGGCGATAGAAGAGTTACTGCCAGGTTAACTCTTAAGATAACGGCAGCAGCTATAGAAACCTATACTGGTACTCAAACCCATTCAGTACTGCCCCACAAGCACAGTAGGCAGTGTGGTAACAATGCCAGAGAAACAGTTGTCCCCCCCCCATCATTCAATTGACCACACAGCAAACTGCTGGAAAACAGTTTCGCCGATCGGTCTTGCCCATCACAGACCATGGCTGGCGCCAACATGACGAGCGAGGTCTGAAAAGTAGGAGCCCTTTAAGATTATGAACTGATAAGGTTTTGGGTGAACATCCTCACTCACAGCACATATTTAAACACACCTCACATTCACCTTATGTTCCTTTCCTCAGTTACTTTCAATCTGCCTTCATCCTTGCCATTCTTCAGCCATGTCGCTTCCTGAGAAGTCAAAACCATTAAACCCCCCCCCCCCAAACCGACCTCTCAGTCTACTTTGACAGCTTCTGATACAAATCTCTAGTAACCAATTCCATTCAAACTGCTCTCAATCCAGATTGCAATTACTAACCCTTCACCTGTCCCATTTTCAGTCTTCCCCTCGAATCTCACCATTTTCCCTCCCCAATTCATTTGCTAACCGCCTCAAACACTTCATCTCACCATCTCTAAAGATGGGTGGGATTCACAGCATGCCTTCTGAACCTTTCTTGTCTTTTCTTCCATCCCTCCTCATTCAGTCATCTTGTCCCTGCCATTACATCTGTCCTGCATCCCCCACCTTAAAGAAATGAAAACGCCCCATCCCTTATTCCCATAGCACGGTCCCAGCCTGGCCCTCCTCACTTCCGGGTGTTGACCAGCCTTTCAATGAGAGCGCGCCTCGTTCTCTGCACCTCCTCCGCCAGCCTCTCGATCTCTGCCTTCAGCCGCTCATTCTGGTCCGTCAGCTCCTGGACCTTCCTCTCGTTCTCCTGTTCCCGCTCCCGCCGGCTCTTCTTGGCAGACGGAGAGGACCGGGGAGCCGGGGGACCGGCGGGTGCGGCACAACCCCTCTCCGTGCCTCTCTTGCGCTTCCCCAGCCGCGGAGGGGCCGCAGCAGGCGGGGAGGGGGGCGAAGAAGGGGGGGAGCTGTTGACCAAAGCGGGGGACTGAGAGGCTGAGGTGGTGGTGGAGGAGCAGGAGGAGTCCTCGTGTACAGAGGGTGGCTCCTCCTCGCTCACAGCAGGGGAGGGGGGCTGCTGGCTGCGCTGATAGCAGTGGCTCACCTCTGCCCCCCCTGTTTCCATCAATCCCACCCCTCCCTCACTCAGCAGCTCAAAGAACTCTGGCGGCAACAGGTCTCCCCCTGCCTCCCCTCCACCGTCCGCCGCCGGGGGACTCAACGCCGAGGAAGAGGAGGAGGAGGAGCCGCCGTGGCTGGCCTGCTGCTGGGGCTCCTCCTCCACGACTTGTTGGACCCCTTCGCCCCACACCTGGCCATCTGTCAGCCAGGTGAGGGAGCAGCTTTCGAGGACATCCAGGAACTCCGGCTCCTTCTGCGGGACACAGAAAGGGACACGTGGCAGAGACTGCGGTGACACAGAAGCAGAAGTTCGACATGAACGCCTCGCTTACCTCAGGTCCGGGTGGGGCACGAACGTGTTTTGCCCCACCTGTATCAGAGCCCAGGATATCCTGCAGGTCTTCGTACCACGCCTCCAGCTCCGCACCACACAGCGGCCCCACACCTGGGGGATACGGTGGGGGCAAGTGCAGCCACTCCGCAGTCATCTCACCAAACAGTCGCAACGTACAGATATGCTTCCACACAGGTACACACTGGACCTGGAGCATCAACAACAATCAGCTTCCCCCCCCATACTTATCAGACATCACTCCACATATGTATTGGTGTTATGGGTTACTTTAAATGTATAATTAGCATTGGTAAAATTCTTTCCCCAATAATATCACGTGAGAATGCGGCACCAAGTGGCCAAATGCTACACTACATTAATTCAAAGTGGCATTGTACAAAAACAATGATGTCATAAACGATTCAATTATCCTTATTTCAGGCTATTAATTTTCTGATTTTTTTTTTTAATGGTGATTCTTGCCGATATACAAAGTAGAGTGATGTGCTATATTCTATTAAACGCATTTACCTTTTTATAAACGTGCCGTTAATCAAGTCTGTCGGTGTGTTGTCGGTGATAACTCGTCCCAAAATGTCTGGGGGGGGTGGACACCAAAATTACGTTAACACAATACTCTTCATCATTTTAAACCGTATAAAGGAAAACATCGGACAAATATCGCAGATGCTTTATTGGCGAGCTCTGCCATACCTGACCTATAAAGAAACACTCCACCTAAAAAACAGGCAACAGGAGAAGCAACTGCACCATAAAGGATACATGGGTACACCGACGGGTCTGTGCCACCTCCATATGTAGGATTTGGATCATCCCAACGTGATACTTATTCCTCTTTAGGATTACACAGCCGTGTCCAAAAAAAAAAAAAAAAAACGCAGGATTTACATATTATCTGGTGTGTACATGATTAAAACATGGCCAGGATGGCAAGCGCAAATTATAGTCGTTTATCTTGCGCACTTGCACCGGTGCCGGGCTGCGGAATTTGGGTCACTGGCTTTCATGTAAACAGAGAGCCGGCTGGTGCTCCCTAGCGCCCCCTACGCCAGTCTGGGGTCTCCGCCGCTGCAGCAGGACCCCTCACGCAAGTCCGGGCTACAATATAACGTAAAGCAAAAAAAGAAATCTTACGGCGTAAAATATACGGTGTATTAGAAATGATGAAGGCGCGCGCCCGCGCTCGGGACGGCGCTCAGCCTTGAAGGCGGACGGTGCGCGAGCGCGATTCCGTTTGAACGGTTAGCGGAGAAATCGGTACTGCGTAGCTGCTTCATCTACTGAAGACACTCCAATTGTCTCGGAAGACCGCCCATCAAGCGGGTTATTAAAATACATTTTAAGTGCATCTTTACGGTTTAAATCATTTTTAATAGTTAAAATCTCTGCCGCCACCACCCGCCCCCCCCCACCATAGTTTATTTACAGATCATTATGACAACGAGCCAAGTGTCAAAATAAAGGCAGTAAACAAAAACAAATGGACGGAAAAGTGGAGGGGGAGGAGGCGGGTGGGCGGATGACAGGGGAACCCCGACACGGCGGCTCTCCGTCAGCACTGCTGCCCGAGGAGCGTAACAGAAACACAGAGACGAAGATCCGCTGGCCAGCCGTTCGTCCGGACCTCCAACCCCCGGCCAGCCGGCCGGTCGGCCGAGGGGGTTCCGGAGCCGGTCGACTCGGGCCACACCAGTTAGTTCAAGAACTTATAATAATGATAATTAACGTCTGATAGGCACGTAGGTAACCCGAAAGCTTCAGCAAGTCCGTTCCTCCTGGGAGATCTAAGGTGCATTAATTATAGCGACTGGTATGGGTTAGTTAAGGCAGCTAGTTAGTAGTGCTGGAAACGAGGTGACGCTGGGAAAGGCTGGCTGAAGACATTCCAGTACATGTCAAGTCGGTGCCATCTGAAACAAAACTTTCCGAAGCGAAGAGGCTCCTTAGAGAGACGCTTCAAGGAAATGTGCTATTAAAAGACGTGCCAAATTTAAAATGGCAAGCCGGAGTCCCAAAGCAGACATGGGAAAGTTGCCAAAACAGAGCACTTTTCTGTTCTCCGCGAACTTAAAAAACTGTAGATGGTGCGAGCGAAAGGCTTCTCAGCTTAATTCATACGCGTGTTATTTACTAACATTAAAAAAAAAAAAAAAATACACACATACTTCATCTCTGTATAAGATTACGTCGATCAGCCATATAAAACAGAATTAAGACGTTTTTGGCGATGGATAACGGCTCTGACATTTTTAAATTTAACAATAAATAGAAAAAAGAAGTCACTTACCCTTTTCTTTTTATGATTTCGCTTTTTCGATTGTCTAGGTTTCGGAGTATGTATGTATTTTAGTTGAGATTGCTGATAGCTCATGTTAACCATTGTTCAGTATAAGTCACTGAATGTGAATTTTAGGAAACTCCCGGCGATCTTTATATATATAGTAGGCCAACCAAACACCGTGAGGGAAGCGAAAGAATTCTCAACCGAACCCCGATGAGCATTAAGGCATGATTGACGTCTGTTTGGGCCTATCGGCGACTAGGAGCGACGCTCTTTTGCTTGGTGACACTCACTGTGTGGATGTGTGACAAGTCAAGGGGCGGGCCTTTACGTGACTTGCTAGCTGTTCCGCTCCCGATAGTTTGTGTGTTAAGAAGAGATGTGATGCAGTCATAAGACGGCCAGGACGAATTTGGGGCGTATGGGAGTCACATGAAACGAATGATGCAATCGTTGGCAACCAATTTCCATCCGGAGATAAGACTGGCAAAAATCGGAGCATGTTTTATTTAACAGTTTTTCGCTAAAACATAAAACTATGCAAGGATATTCGAAAGTTTCCAATCTGTTCCTTTTTTTTTTTTTTTTGCTTGCGTACGCATTAACTAAATTTCGCACGATTTTAAAATGCGATGCAGGGTATTTTCTTCCTTCAGTAGAATGTCGATTTAACAAAATGATTTGCATCGACGCGTATAATTGTGGATTTTCACTCTCTCGCGTCTCCCTGGGTGGGTAAAACATCCGATCGGTGTAGAAGCGCATTTTATCACGCGTATAACGCGGTACGTCTTCGTTAACTAAAAGGAATGGCGAATGACCTTCGTGCCGAAATCTCTGATCTGAGTATAAGGGAAATGGTTATCTGAGCGCTACCTCCTTATTTTCTTTCACTTCCGGTGTGTACGGGCTGTGCGTGGTGGTACACATCGGTAACCAACATAAACTGGTGCTCAGTTAAGGGTAGCTTATCAAGATAGCCCCCTTTTCACTTTTCCACGGTGTTTCTATTGTCACTTCACCTGCTACAGCACCTTTTTTCCTTCTCACTGGGCTCGCAGTCGGTTTTAATCACGTTAAAAGAAAGTTAACATCTCACGTCCCTACGCAACGAAGAACAACCTTCCCCCCCTCCAAATAATTTCTTCATTACAATGGTAGGAAAAAACAAAACATTATAATCTAAAGACCACCCATTCGCAGTGGTATGTTTTGGTCTACGTCGGTGAGAGTCAGTCCAAATAATGTCTCATATCTGCACCAAACCGTGAAGTCTAGGACATCGCCGTCTGAATAGTAAAATTGGCAATAAAAAGTTTTTTTTTTTTTCCATTTATATGTGTGTGTTATCAACAGCAGTGGTTGCCGACCGATATCCGAGTAATTGACGGAATCGTTAATCGCATCTTGTGTGTAACTGTTTTTAGCAGGCTCGATGGGATATTCTGTGAAATAAAGCATTTTCGGCAATCTTGTTTTTTTTTTCTTTGTTTTGTTTTGTTGTTTTTTTTTTCAGTAGCGCGTGCCAGGCTGTCAGTTGGACATGAAATAAGAGAAAATATACATTCCTACAGATTCATATACGTTTTGCTTAGGTAAGTTACATACCAAAATAATATTCTTAAACAGGTTGTAATCATATATAGTAACGTGAAGTTCGAGTCGGTATATAATGAAATTTAGGAACGGCAATTCATTGAAAAGTCTCCAGTTACCAGCATAGTACTGCAAAATACATGGTGCAAAGCGCAGTGTTTATAGCCTAGCAACAGCACAAGAGGGATGTACGCAAGGACAGCGAATAGAAAAGCAAAATACTGTCTCCAGGACATGGGGTAGCGTGCGAGAGGATACGCGCTCCGTACGTCACCGATCCAGTGGCTGTTGCCGAGTAGGCTAATAGCTTGTGTTCCCCACCTTCAAGTTTTGATTTTCGCAAAATAAAATTCTTGGCGCTGTTTTATGTGAAACCTTGGTCGAAATTTTGTTTTCGAAATACCAGCAATCTGAAGTGGGCCACAAACATGTTCAATGACCAGAAAAATATATAGCTGACCATGGGGTTTACCCAGTATTTCTATGTATTTTGAACATTTTGACTTTTACTGCTTAGAATTTTGTAATTATTATATATAGTATATTTCTGCACCATGCTGAGAAAAAACCGAGTATGTCGGAATTAAACGTAGAGCTTTAAATGTGGGGAAAGGGACATCAGATTTTTATATGTAGTATATGCTTTTAATTAAAAATGTAATTATGGTATATAGCTTTAATGTCACCAAATAAATTTAAAAAACGAAAACTAAATTGTATTCAATGTCAGCATACATGCATTATGTTAACAATGAGATTACATTTAACAAATATATACACAGATGAACGTTTGGTCACAAAGTGTCCCTTTTTCTGAACTGACAAGAGATGGTTGTTAAACACCTTGTAAACAGGGCGAGTAAATATGTAAATTAATATTTTATGAGTGAGCCATACATTTGAAATAGAAAAAGTCTCAACGATAGTATAAAAGCTGGGGTAATTTAGTAAGTATTGTGTAATGCAAGAATGGGACTGAACAAGACAGAATCTGTTCTTCCCTTACAAATAAGGAATCTAGAGATCTATTGTTTTAAAAGGCGATAGTCACAGGACTTACCTAGAGTGTACCACTATTTAATTTGCCATCATAGCACCCAGACTAAAAACAGCTAGAAATTGATGATTGCACAAATCAGGTATACGTAGAAGTAGTACCTAAATTAAATGTAGCCCAAATAGCTATTACCCTAGGCTTACCTCAGAAGACAATTATTGGATTTTTATTTTGTAAATTATGTAGCAGAGCTGGCTGTTAAAGTGCAGAACATGAAAAGCTCTGGACCACTAACATAAAGCATATTTGGACTGAATGCTGTTTCTTTTACTGGACACGTCACAGCCAAACGAAACATAAACGGCAAGGCATTTACTAAATACGGAATTATTTCACTTTTACAATAACAGCTGTTCCTGAAGGGGAAATTTATAAACAGCACTGTAAAAAACATTGTTTTGGAAGATTCATAGAGACTGTATGACAACAGAATGTCACAGAATTCAGTCTCAAACCAGCATGTTTGAATACACTCTCTGGCCACGATGGTTCCTGGTGAGAATCAGATCTGAAGCCTTCACAGATTCTTGTGGCTTTTCCACACAGATGATAGTCATTAAAAAACAAAACCTTCACAATACACCCCTGCAAAGGCTCAACAATAGAAAGAATCCTGGAATAATATCCTGATAAAAATAACCAAAATCGTATACGTACACACTCTAGAAATAACACATTCTATCACTATTCATCTGAAAAATAAAACATTTATCTGCTAAACTATTTTAAGAGCCAGGATTACACAGGAAAACAAAATTGGGCACAAGCTGAATGCACAGTCTATTAGTGGAACACTATTAGATTGTCAGACATGGACAAAACAATCAGTGTGGGGAAACATTAAAATAAAATTGCTGTTCAGATAACGTTCTTTTAATTAGTTTGAGTAACTAGGTACCGTTTCTATTGTACTAGTGTTGGTCAGGTGATAATTAGATGGAAGTCATGGCAACACCCTGAAGAGGCAACCGCATTGACAGCAGCTGAGGTCTAGTGAAATGTTAAAAAGAATCTGCTGGAGCAGACCACAGACATTTTGGGTTTAACAAGCTGTGCTGCAGCTGATGCACATCCAGATGGACAAAGTCGATATGAGTGAACCCAGTATTGTTGGATAGAAATGACACTGTGTTTAGATCATGGTAAATAAAGATAAAGCAGGATTGTATTGTTACAGCTGAGACTGTAAAGAAGGCTGTTTTACAAGAAATCTGACCTTGAACACCTGTGGGTGTTAGTTTGAGAAGTTGTTATTTTAATATTAGCTTAATAGATCAATTAAAGACCGTATATTCTAAATTTTTGGAACAAAAGGGGGTGGGGGGGTGGGTATTGGTCTGTGACTCTTAACAGCACTGGGACCATGGGTGTGGGCTGTACGCATTTTAACTGGCACATCCAAAGACAGGAGAAAATGAGAACAGAAGAGATTAATGGAATCAAAGAGAAGAGTGAGAATAAAATCAAGACAGGATGTGAGAGAATATCAGACAGTAGACAATTAGTGATGTCTGTGAGAAAAGAGGGAAGGCAGGAGTTTTAGAAATGAAAGTCATTGGGAGAGATAACAGTTAGTTGGTAGAAAAGAGAAGTACCTTAGAGACAAGATTTTAAACTAAAGTGGAAAAGGACCTCAGAAATTGATAGATGAGTAAAAAGTATTATTAGACAGGTCATAGTCTGTAATGGAGTGGGAAAATGGTGTAGTTTGGCTGCTGCATGTTATGAAGGTCGGATCAAATTGATTACTACTCTTTCCTTCAGGATTAACAAATGCAACAGAGGACAGAAACTAGTATATTAAGAACCACTGAATGAAATGGATTCAGGTGCTTAAGATCTAGAGTATCAGGACCTGATTTGTGTGAGGTAATCCATGTTTTGTTGATGCCCAGGAAGTGGCAAGATAAAAAGAAAGCAAAATCTCAGATGGAGTTTGCTCTCTTTACTGTCAGCCGGCAGTTTCAGAGACTTGTTAAGAATAGGCAAAGCAAATCATGAAACTGTGTGTTTCATGGAACTAGCTGCATCCATTTTGTAAAAATTTTCCTATAATTCTTATGTCTTCTTTGTATACCAAAGAATGCAATTAAATCTTGAACAAAGGGTAATTTCAGCAAGATAAACCACTCCAGGGGCTTCATAAGACTATCTGCAGTAGCTACCTCAAATTTAATTATGAGGAAATTACCTCCAGTTCACAATAAATGGTAGTTCTAGTTGTTGTTTTTTTTTTTTTTTTTTTTTAATCAAAATGTTGTATTTACAGGGCATTGCATTTACAAGTTAATACAGGTTGCTGGGTGGTACAGTGGCTCAGTGGGTAGCACTGTTGCCTCAGACCTCCATGGTTGAGGGGTAGAGGCTGCCTTCACTGTGCGCATGAGTGTGTGTGTGTGTGCAGTTTGAGAGTTCTATCCATGTCATGTGCGTTTCCGCTGTGTAATCTGGTTTTCTCCCCCCAGTCCAAGGACATGCAGTCATGCTAACTTGTCCAAATTGCCCATAGTGTAGGGTGACCATATTTTGTTTTTCAAAAAAGAGGACACAGGGGGCAGGATGATGGCATGGGGCAGACGGATAACCGCACACAATGAATAGTGACTGTAGAAAGCAAAAGCCAAATCCCGAACATTTTTGGTGATCAAGAAAATTCCGTACAGATGCATTTTTTAGGTCCCAAAAAGAGGACATGTCCAGGAAAAACAGAACGTATGGCCACCCTACCATAGTGTGTGGATGTGCCCTGGAAGAGACTGGCATCCCATCCAGGGTGAACCTCAGCCTTGTGCCCTCTGCTGCCTAGGATAAGCTCAGGGTCCCTTGTGACACCGACCAAGACAAACATTTGGAAGATAGATGGACATAGGTAGCTAGCTGTTCGTTTTACCAAGGCATAACTAATGACGTAAAGATAAAATTAAATTGTGCTGAGAGTAACAGAAGGAGTGGAAGGCGTTTCCATCAAAAATTATTTTACAAAGTACTCTTCCAGCGTACACAATTTAACAGAAGCATTTATCAATGCCTAAAACGCTTAAAAAAGGTTGACTGAAATATTTCACTGGGGTGGAAAACATAGGGCGTACAGTCCATTGTAATTTCAACGCTGCGCACCAGTGCACAGCAAGAATTTCAGACAACTGTTAATCGTCCGAAGCTCAGACTTTTCTAATTCACAGAGCAAATCAGGTGGCTATAGTCTAGACTGAAAATTCGACCGAGACGCATTCCGTCCGCGCAGCTCCCCTTTTCCCCTTATATTTTCAAACGTCTCTTTTCACAGGCCCCGGTGCATTGTGGGTATGGAATTCCCAGGGCTGTCCCTCTCCGAGTGCGCATGCGCCGAGGGGAAACTCCATGATTTTTTTTTTGGCACGGAATCCAAAGGAAAAAATAGGGAACTTGGAAACGGGAATGGTGTAAAAGGCGCACCAGAGAGTCGAAAAATCGGCACGGAAACACATCCCTAACTCGGCGGAGACGCGGCCGAGGCAGAAGCTGGGCGGCTGCACGAAGGCGATCGCCTCTTGCGGTGCACCGTGGGGACCTTCCCGAATTTAAAGTCATTTGCGACAATGCAACGGGCGCAATAAAAAAAAAAAAAGCCCCAGCGTTATTGCCCTTTGTTTTTTAAGAGGACTAGTAGACGGAGATAAGAGAGAGGAGGAGGGAGGGGACGCGGGGAAAAGCGAGAAAAGGACACATCCGATCTAGCAAATAACAATCGCAAAAGTGTCAAATAAGCCGTGGGCTATCTGTGTGTGCATCGCAGGGGAGAAGCAGGAAACTTCGTAAACAGAGGTACGGCGCTGCCTGCGTTTAGCTGGCCAGTTAGCAGCCTAGCCGGCTAGCTGCGTGTGGCGCGAGCCGCTCCACCGTATTTATTTATTTATTGCATCAGTTTTTGAAGATGTTTTCGCTCACTTGCATGCTTGTTTGTTCCCTTCACCATCACTTTTACCCCCGGCAGAGACACTGCACCCGGGACGTGTCTACTCCGTGATTCGCCGACCGAGCAGCGCTGCATTTGTTTACTGTCGAAATAAGGTGCATGTGTCAAATCTGTACTCCGTACGCCTTTCTGTGGCCACTTACACCGGGCAGGAGGGCAGGAGGGCAGGAATGCACCGTTTGGTATCAGATATGAGCGCACTCGTCATGTGTGAATTAGTCTTACACTGGCAGCGATGTGTCTTATATACGTACAGTATGTAGGGTCTGGTTAAATAGTCAGCTGCTAATTATTTTAATTCTGATTGACATCTACCTGCAACAAAATTTCTCTTTCTTTATGGCTCAGCTTCTAATTAAATAAGCTAATGGAGAAATTTATTATAATAATTATAATAGAAACGCCTATATAAAAATGTAATATTATACATTAAAAATGGTTAATTTCTTAAGCTATACTGAAATTTTCAATTCTTGTTTTGGATGTTATAATAAGAAGTTCCTTAGACTGTCCACTCCATTATGCCGACGGTGATTTCTGTTTGGGAAAGGACAATGTCATGTGACTTTTTTGAGGCGCTTGCTCGATGATCCCAGGATATCTTTAAAACACATTTTGGTTCCAGAGCCCAAAAGCTTTTTAAGGGCGCTTTCACTTTTCTCCCATCATGATTCGGTCATTGGCCTGGACAGTCACCTCAGTCCCTGGTGATATCTTTTGGTCAGAATGAGTATCACTTGAGGGCTGTTGTATGTTTGAGATACGCACAGCAGGTGTTAAGGTATTTAGACACACATCTGAGTACAGCTGTACATGAATTAATTTCAGCGGACATTATAGAACAAGGCAATATCATCACTTTACATGGTACCAAAACAAAAACTGGACGCTCTTCTCGTTTTGCTGTATCACGTTCTGTCGACTGCCGGTTTATGATTCTGCCCTCGACAGTCTGCCCTACTTCTTTTATCTTTTTATCACCTTTTACTCTTCTTTTTTGCCACTGTCACTTTTTTTTTGTTGTTTTTTGCTGTGATTGCTCATTTTTTTTCTTTCTGTGCCAGTTTTACCAACTTTTTCTTCTCATGGTAGCTGCTGTCGTACATCTGGGGGCTGGGGGGGAGCAACTGTCAGGACTTCAAATGGGGGGGACACGGCGACAGTTTTCACACCTCTGGATTTGCCTTGTTCCTCTGCCTCTCCCTCTGTGTTTACTCTGGTGTAAGCAGGACTTGGCTCTTTACAGACCTGTTTGGACTGCTGGTACTAACAAAGATGAAGAGGAACGATGTCTGATTGTCCCACACCGGTCCACAGACTTACTGTTACCTCTCAGCTGTTGACGTTCAGTAAATCCCATTGACGGTCAGTTATGTGGATTGGTTTAAGAAGTCCGTCTTCTGTGTTGCAGGCCGGTGACACCAAGGGGCCAGTCAAGCACTATCCCTGAGTGGAAAACAGTAAAGCTTAGACGCCTCGTGGGAGCTGTTGGCTTGTCCCGGGTCCCGGCTTGTCCCGGGTCCCATAGTGTTCCTTCTGTTCTAAACCATGTGCTTTGAAGGGTGGATTCCATGGACTGCTCCGGTCGAGGCTTTGTGAAGATGAAAAGGTAGTGGTTTTGAATCCTCAGCCTCTTTTTGCCTTGTGCCATTTGATGTCAACGAAACATTTTTTGTTTCATGCCAACTCAAAAGTTTTCTGCCGTTTTATTGTTTTTTTTTTTTTTTTTTTTTTTTTTTTTTTTTTTTTTATTGTTTGGCGGCGTTTTTTTTTTTTGAAAAATTTAAAACCTCCCTTTTTTATTTTTTTTCTCTTTCTTTTTTTTTTTTTTTCTTTATTCTTGA
>JAACJT020000105.1:2014264-2059956 GCA_009936485.2 Gymnarchus niloticus
ACAAAATTTTTTTTTTTTTTTCCAACTAAAATTTTTTTTTCCTTTTTTTTTTTTTTTTTTTTTTTTTTTTTTTTTTTTTTTTAAAAGTGCTGGCCAGGCATTTTAATTTTGGAAAAACTTGAAACTCTCACTATTACATTTTTTCCAACTGTCTTTTTTCCATATTAGCCTAAGTCTCCCTCATAATTTAATCTAAAGAGTGTGAAAGTTGCCTTTGTCATCCTTGATTTTCCACCTCCCCTCGGTTCCTTATCGCTTATTCCGGCCAAAGGTGCTGGAAGCCTGAGGTGAGAAAATGACGGGAGGCAGTGAGTGTGATGCCAGTGACAAGGATGATGTCCCCACCTTGGCCGTCCAGGTTCCTGTCGGCTGGCAGAGGAGAGTTGAGGGTGGCTCAGTGGCCTATATCAGGTAAACAAACTTCTTAATTATTTACAGCTCAACTTGGCAAACCGGCTCCTTTGTCGATGAGAGCCACCGTCTGTTCTTCTGTGAATTATTATTAATGTTGTGTTTTGCTTTTCTCTCATGGAATTGTCTCCACCCTCCCCCTAGCCCCAGTGGCATGGCCCTGTCTTCGGTGGAGGAAGTCAAGGTGTACCTGTTGACGGATAGCACCTGTAAATGTGGCCTCGAGTGTCCCCTGGTCCTGCACAAGGTGTGGCGTGCTTCTGTCTGTTTCTGTCTCACGTAGGCTGCCTTGGGCTCCCTCTCGGCTCCGGGCCGCGCCCGAAAGCGGGCAGCTGTTGGGCTGAAGGCTTGTGAATCTGTGGGGAAGCAGCAGGTAGTCATTGGGGAGTGTTTGAATAGCTTGCCGGCATGTTCAGGCCAAGACGCGCCAGTCCCAGACTGAGGACTGTCAACTCCGCCTTCTTTTAGCTACAGCAGGGGTGTCCAATCTTATCCCCAAAGGGCTGGTGTGGGTGCAGGTTTTCATCCCAACCAAGCAGAAGCCACATCTGAGTTCATCGAAAGCCAAGCTCAGTTGATTAAACAGGTGGAATCAGGTGTGGCTCCTTGGTTGGGATGAAAACCTGCACTCACACTGGCCCTCTGCGGACACTCCTGAGCGCCGGCAAGCAGGACAAATGAAAGCGATTGTCTTTGTTGCATCTGCCTCTCGACCCTGCCCCCTTTCCTGTCAGGTGTTTAACTTCGACCCGGGGGCGGCGGTCCGGCAACGCCGCCAGCAACCCGGGAAGACCGAGGAGGATATGACCAAGCTGTGTAACCACCGGCGGAAAGTCGTTGCTATGGCAGCACTCTGCCGCAGCATGCAGGTCCCGCCGCTCCTCCCCCCCACCTGTGGCACAGGTAGGGCCCGCCGCTGTGTCGGCTCTGCATGATCTGGATGAGGGCCTGCCGTCACATGTGCTCCCTCAAAGGTTTATAACCAGGACCGGGGAATTGTGCAGATTTGCTCTGTTTGTTCATGGCACCGATGAGTTAAACCGGTTGTTTAAATAACGATTTCTCTGTCCATATGTCTCATGTTCAGTGTTAATGATTTAAATGTAACAGCTTTTACTGATTGCATATGCAAAATCAAGAAAGGGTATATAAATGGCATCTCCTTGTATTTAAGGGTTTGGCAAAAACGGAAAAAAATTGAGTCATGATAAATCAGTATTTCAGCTGTATGCCTCGGGCCTGGACCCAATGCCCTGCTGCATTCAGGCGTCATGTTTCTACCCAAGTTTGGCCCTTGCCACCCATATGCTTTCAGACAACCATGTGCGTGTTACGGTTGCCTCTAGGTATATGAGGGTCGGCTTTCTTGGTTTCTGTCTTAAGGGGGCTTTCTGCTGTGTTCTGTTCCTGCAGGGGGTTCTTCCGGTACAGTGGATATCAGGGAACCAAGAGCGGGATCCTCGGGGGGCCTTGAGGACGGAGGCCATTGCACTTATTCCCCTCGACCTTGCCTGTCGGCTCAGCAGAAGTGTGGGGATGGCCCTGGTCCCAGTCCCGGTCCAGGTCCACCAGGGAACATCTCCGGTTCAGTCCAGCTCCCCTCCGTCTTGTTCCCCTACAATGGTTCCTTAGCCCCACCTCACTCGGCTTCTCGAGTGCAGCTGTCCCCTGAGCTGGCATCTCTTTCACGGAAACTGCCATCTCTGTCACCTGGCTGTCCCCCGTTCCCAGGATACGGTGCCCCTCAGAAGTTCCCCCACCCTCCCACTTCCCAGAGTGTAGTGCAGCCCCAGAGGCCTGCAGGCTCCTGCAGTCCTGCCTCTCACATTAACACCCACCCCCTGGATGTCTCTTGGTCGTCTGCCTCTTCTGCAGTGAGGCCAGGTGGCCACTTGGGGGCCACCGATGGCCCAGTCTCTCCATTCTCATGCTGCCCCTCTCCCTCTGGGAGCCTGGATCGCTCATCTCCTCAGCAACGGTCCCGCCACTCTACGACCTCGTCTCCTTCCCTCTCCGAAGGAGGAACCGCCGGCGTGGTGGCCACTACGTATCTGCCCGGGAGCAAGCTGCCCTTATCTTCACTTGGGGGGTCCCTCAAAGCCTTCCCCCCCATCAGCCCCAAAAGCCGGCTGGAGGGCATGCTGCAGCAGTTTAAGGACTCTGGAAAAAGCGGCACCCCCCAAATAAATAGCGGCCTTGCCCAGCCCCCCCACGGTCAGACCAACCAAAGCAACTTCCAGGCCCCCCCACCTCTCACAGTGCCCCCGTTTGCCTCCGACAGGAAGGGAGGGCCGCTGGCTACCAGCCCTGGGGCTGTGGGGGGACTCTTGGGTCTCCCTCTGGGCCAACTCCTCAACCAGCAGAAGCACCAGCAGCACTCGACATCCTTCCCAGCCAGCAGTCTCCTGTCCGCTGCGGCCAAGGCGCAGATGGCTAGCCAGAGGACTCACGGCACCGGTGCAACCAGTAACGCCAACCTCGGGAGCCCCACTCCGTCGGCTGGGGTCAGCTCAGAGGCCCAGCAACCCAAGGCACCGGTTGGCACTTCGCATGGCGCCGTGTGCCCGGCCGTCCAGCCACCTGCTGCCGCTCTTCTCGTGCCCCACCCCTCGGTGTCTCGTTCACCTGGCTCGCTCTCCATCGCCCTCCTGGACAAGGCAGCGCGGCGAAGACGGCAACGCCGCTCACCTACGGTGCTCAGCATGCTGAAGGAGTCTCAGCTGAGGGGCCTGAGGGCAACGGGGGACCCATCCTCGTTCCTTGCATCCTCCCCACCTTCCCCTGCCCCCATTTTGCTGCCTCCTCACCCTGATGCCCGACACCTCCTTCAACCCCCGCGTCCAGCCCACTCGCACATCCTACCCAAGCTGGCAGACTCGCTGGATGACAGGAAGGCAGGCGTGACCTCCAGCCAGCCCGCGGCCCAGCCCCTTTCTGCTCTGTTGCACCTTTTGAGTGTTCAAAACTCCCAAGTGGGCTCCAAGCAGGACCACGGCCACTCCTCTTCCTCCAGCCCTACTGTTATCCAGCCAGTCCAATACCAGAGTTCCGTTGTGCCCCAGCTGCAAGCTGCTCACCAGCAAACCCACAGTCCTGCACCTTCAGCAGAGGAAGTCACCTCGTCGTCCTCATTGCAGCCCTTTCCTCTGGTGGGTGTGGCCCAGGAGATGGAGGACAGCCACCGGGTTAGCCCCAACCCCGCACTGGCTTTTAACCCACCGAACACCACCACTGTACCTCTGTCTCAAGATTTTGGTGCCCACGTCCTTGACGTGCTGGGCCATCTGCCCCCTTCACCAGTGCTGCCGTCTGTCACCTCAGAGGTGGGCAATCCTGGGCCAAAGGAGGGGGAAGGCGGTTCTGCTGAAACCGATGACACGTCCAACCAGAACCAGGGTGGCTGTGCTGGAGGTTGGTATAACTTTGTTCGTTTATCAGCTGAAGGCTATCAGATACCTTTTAGGGAGAGACTTGTTTACAAGTCAGTCCTCTTGATTTACAGTGAGGATAGCAGACACGTTCCTTTGCCATGAGATTTGAGACTGACCACGCATCACTTTCTGGGCATGAAAACCAAATATGTGGTTTTACAGACAACTCCTTGAAGTCCACTTGACACTACCAAAGTAATACATCATTTGAACTGCCTCCAGGTGGCTGTGTGTAACTAGCAGTGTACACCACAGCTTAGTAATGGGGCCAGTGGACAAGTCTAATCTACATGACTGACATACTGTGACGTGCCAAAGGACTTGGGTACATTTTCAAATGGCTGTAAACTAGATGGAAAGCAGACAGAATGTTGAGTGGTTAGCAAGTGACCTTCAGAAAATTCCAAAGCAAGCAGACACAGCAAGCTTGACTTGACACATGGAAGCTGAAAATTGACAAGGATCTCAGCACCGTTGCTGATTCGAGGTCATCTCCCTCCATTCTGATGTGGAAGGGACAGATATACAATGGAACCACATTCGCTTTCGAGAAAGACATGTTTGCATAGATGCAGTAGTGCTGCGGTGAAGCTGTCGAGAAAGCGAGTGAGACGTGCGGGCGTGTCAGTAGTTGATCTGAGACCATGTGATGCATTAGCGGAGTGTTGCCTTGAAACACTACCTGCAATGTCGCTCAGCAAGTCCAGCATGAAGTCGGGGGGACGGTCCCTGCTCTTAGACATTTGTCACACAATGGCAGCTCGGAAACACGGAGTCTTCTGGGTTTCAAGCATCGACAGTATTGTATGGCAGTAGATAAGAATACACAGTTAGCATCTTGTTTATGGACATGAGCCCCCAAGTGGAAACTGGCTAGACACCTGTTTCTCAGAACAAGACTGTATTAAATAATAGTGTATTTATTAGACAGATTTCTTTTGGCCGATTTTTCTGGACAGGTTGCGGAGGGGGAGAGTGGGGGATAGGCATGGTGCCCAACCCAGGCAGGATAGAGCACTAGGCTGGGGAACACCCTGAACAGGATGATAGTTCATTATCAGACACACTCAGACACACAGTGATACACGATGGGCAGCTTTGAGATACCAATTAGTCTGACTGCAGGTGTTTGTACTGCTGGATGAAACTGGAGTACCCGTGTGACACGGGGAGGACCTGCAAACACAGACACTCCCACAGAGCAGAGGTGGGATTCGAACCGTACTTGGAGGTGTGAGGCAGCAGTGACTTACTGAGCCACTTTGTCCTGTTGTCATTTTTTATAATTGTTGTTGTTGTTGTTTTCACAGTGGTTAGTGGAGGTTTGGATTAAGATTAATGAAATTTGGGTACCAGGGTTGGATAATGAATATTTAAATGAGAAAGGTGGGTAGAATGTCTTACCTTGTTTCTATTATTTATGCTCCTAAGAAAGTTGAAATGAAACGAAACGACTACAGTACCCTCCACAATTACTGGTACCGCTTAGAAAAAGTGTTAAAAATAAATCTACCCTTTGGTGAAGTAGCTTCATCTCACACTGAAAAAAAGAGAAAAATCCAACCTTTAATTGAAATAAATTTATTCAGTGGAGAAAAAAAAAATCCCTCATCAAGAAATAATGTTTAAGGAAAACACATGTACCCCAATTATGGGCACCCCTGTATTTAATACTTTGTATAACCTCACTTTGCCAAAAAAATAGCAATAAGTCTTCTCCTATAACATGTTATAAGGTTGGAGAATACAGAGGAGAGCATTCCTCTTTATAGAATGTCTCCAGATCATCCAGGGTCCTGCATCCTCTCTTGTACACTCTCCTCTTCAGCTCACCCCACAGGTTTTCAATGGGGTTCAGGATAGGGGACTGAGATGGCCATGGCAGACGGTTCATTCTGTGGTCAGTTAACCATTTTCCTGTTGATTTGGAGACATGCTTCGGATCGTTGTCCTGCTGGAAGATCTAGCAATGACCCAGTTTTAGTTTCCTGGCAGAGGCAGCCAGATTTAGATTTAAAATGTCCTAGTATTTCATGGAGTCCATGATGCCATGTACCCTAACAAGGTTTCCAGGGCCTTTGGAGGAAAACGAGCCCCACAACATCACAGAACCTCCACCATATTTTACAGTTGGGATAAGGTACTTTTCACTATAGCCATCCTTCTTTTTACGCCAAACCCACCTTGAGTGTTAATTGCCGAAAAGCTCTGTTTTTGTTTCATCAGACTGTAGAACATGGTTCCAGTCAAAGTTGTAGCAGCGTTTCGCAAACTCCAGCCCCTTACGTTTGCAGTTGACTGACAGAAAAGGCTTTTTTTTCTGGCATACCTTGCAAAAAAATCTCTTGCCATGGTGGTTTTGGAGACTTGGTAACCTCAAGATTTTACTTTTTCTTGTAATTTACCAACAGTGATCCTTGGGGATTTTTTTTTATTTATTTTTGCCTCTCTTACCATCCTCCTCACTGTATGTGGGGGCGGAATAAACTTGGGTCCTCTTCCAGGCAATTTGTAAGAGTTCCAGTTGATGTGCATTTTATTATTGCCCTAACAGTAGAAATGGGCATTTTTCAGGTGAGTAGCTACTGTTTTATAACCATTCCTTGACTTATGAAGGTCAACACGCTACTCCCTCATTTGGTCCGTGTTCTCTCATCTTTCCCATTGTCACCTCATATTTGTACCCCAGTTAATCAGAAGTCATGGATTACAGCTTGAAAGTTCCTACACGCGCCAGTCAACTCAAAAATGTACAATTTAAATGGGAAGCATGTTTGTTACGTTGTGTTCACAATTTAATTCTTTTCTTGTCATTGTACACAATACAACAAGATTCAGTGTGCAATTTCCCCATATAACTTCCATATAAAATGATGAAAAAGTAATATAAGACAACAAAATTGCTGGTGGCTTTCCTGAGGCAGGGTGTGCTGTAAATGTCCTCCAGGGCTGGGTGCTGCACCCCGATGATCTTCTGCGCTCTCAACACGAGCCGCTGTAGAGCTTTCTGAAATACCACACACAGATGCAATTGGTTAACATCCTCTCTGTGGTGCCGTGGTAATAGGTCAGCCGCACCTGTTGGGGGAGACCAGCTTTACTCAGCATCACTGGGAGAAACAGCCTTTGCTGTGCCTTCTTCAACAGTACCACGGTGTTAGCTGTCCATGAGAGGTCCTTGGAGATGTGTGTCCCCAGGAACCTGAAGCTTGATACGCGTTCCACCCTGTCCCCGTTGATGAAGATTGGAGCATAGTCCTCATCATGTGATCTCATGAAATTGATAATGAGTTCCTTGGTCTTCCCTGTGTTGAGGGGCAGGTTGTTCACTGAGTACCATCTCGCCAGATTTTGTACCTCTGCTGTACCGGCTGATCCATCATTGCTGGAACCCAGTCCAATCACGGTTGTATCATCTGCAAATTTTATGATGGCATTGGTGGAAAATGCAGGTACACAATTGTGAGTGAAGAGAGAGTCGAGGATGGGGCTCAGTACACAACCATGCGGTGTGCCCGTGTTCAGGGTTATGGTGGCTGAGAAATGGGGGCCCAGCCATACCACCTGATGGCGCTCCGACAGGAAGCTGAAGATCCCGTTACATAGTGGTAACCTGAGGCCCAACTGGTGCAGTTTATGGATGAGCTGGGAGGGGACAACAGAATTGAAAGCAGAGCTATAGTCTACAAATAGCATCCTCACGTATGTGCCGTGTCCCTCCAGATGAGTCAGGGCTGTATGGAGAGTTAGACAGAAGGCATCCTCTGTAGATCTGTTAGCTCTGTAAGTGAACTGATGTGAGTCCAGAGAGGCGGGGATGTTGGCTTTGACGTGAGAGAAGACTAGTCTTTCAAAACACTTCATTATTATCGGTGTCAGAGCAATTGGACGATAATCATTCATATTGTTAATGTTTGTTTTCCTCGGCACTGGCACAACGGTGGCTGAATTAATGCACGCAGGGACCGTTTCCAACGTCAAAGAGA
Organism: Gymnarchus niloticus; assembly: GCA_009936485.2. Classification (NCBI taxonomy): domain Eukaryota; kingdom Metazoa; phylum Chordata; class Actinopteri; order Osteoglossiformes; family Gymnarchidae; genus Gymnarchus; species Gymnarchus niloticus. The sequence continues at coordinate 2,022,093 of JAACJT020000105.1, forward strand.
GATTGAGGATATCTGTAAATACCACAGTCAGCTGCTCAGCACAGTTCCTGAGCACCCGTCCCGGGACTCCGTCCGGCTCAGTCTGAAGGTGGGAGGCTTGGCATACTCTGTGGCTGGAATTTTCACAGGTGCAGTGGGGTTACTGGATTCAAAGCAGGCAAAAAAATGTGTTGAATTCATTAGCCAATGTGACATCACTGTGGAGGGAGAGCGGGCTGCCTTTGTTGTCAATAATAGCCGTAATGCTTTCCCACATCCCCCTAGTGTCCATGCTGTTAAATTGATCTTCCACACGTTTCCTGTGGATGTCTTTGGCCATTTTAATAACTTTTTTCAGGTTTGACCTAGCAACACTGTAGACTGTGGGGTTCCCTGATTTAAATGCCTGGTTACGTACCTTTAAAAGGTGTTTCACCTCTTTGTTCCTCCATAGTTTTGTGTTTGGAAAAGTTTATCTTCTCGTCCATAGTTGCGTTATCCACACAGCTGCGGACGTAAAACAGAACAGTGGATGTGGATTCCTCCAGGTCTATCTCTGTGCCCCATGCAGCCTGCCGAGCAAACAGTTCCCACTGCGTGCATTCAGTGCAGTCCTGGAGTTGTGATATGGCTCGCTCGGGCCATATTTTCACTGTCTTTGTAAGAGGTTTGTTTCTGCGGATAAGAAGTCTGTATACAGGCATCAAAAATAGTGAAAGATGGTCAGAGTGTCCAAGGGTTGGGGTAGGGAAGGCTTTGTAGGAGTCTTTCACACTTGTGTACAGTTTGTCAAGGGTGTTTGATCCTCTGGTAGGGCACTACACGTGTTGGTAGAATTTTCGGAGCACAGTTCGGAGATCTGTCTGGATGAAGTACGTGTCACCTTACCTAGCAGATACATCCGATAACATGGACATTCTGACTTGTTTGGGTTGTTGGAGCATGACGTAAGGGATGGAGGAGAAACACACGAGGGGACGAAAAGTCTCTAATCATCCTTGCAGCCCACTACTCTCCCTGAAAGTCGGATTCAACCCAAATACAGCACACCTGATTTAGTTCGTGCTCTTATAGGCTTTTATTCACCTGTAGCAGATGTCTTTAATTTTGGATTGAATCTAAACTTTTCAGGGGCACTAATTAACTGAATCAGACATGTTATATTTGGGTTGGATCCAAACTTTTTAGGAGAGTAGCTCTCCAGGAGGACAATTGGAGATCCCTGGTCCAGCCACTTACATTTTTCTACTGTTCTGACAGCTTCATTAATGCTTTATAGTTGTGAAGATATTTCAAAATATGAGACATTTTGTGTCTGAGAAGTGTATAGTATTTAGTTTTCAGTGAGTTTATAACTAGCATATGTTTTTCTTGTATATGTACTTCTTTGTGACATTAAGCATTTGGTGTTTGAAAACACAGCGTGAAATTCATTCCCAGAGCCTTGTTTGGGTGCTCAGTTAGAGACGAGTGCTCTTGTTATACCTTCCATGGACCCTAGGCAGTCACGTAGCCTGTTTGCTGATGTAGTAACATATTAAGCTGCTTTCTTAGGTTCCTGTATGGGTCGGTAACCTTGGTGTTCTCTTCCTCCCCTGTAGGCCCCCTGGTGTCGCTGGACACTCAGGAACCTCCCAGCGGCGCCCCAGGTCCAGCGACGGCGCCCAGTCCCCCTGGTACGTTGGCGGAGCCCTCGGGCCCCATGCAGCTGGCTGACTCCTTCCCTTTCATGAATCAGGAGCAGCTCTTGCAGCTCCTCTCCGCCAGCTCTGGCCTGCCCTCCCTGCTGGGGCCGCCCCTCCTGAGCTCCCCACCCATTGGACTGTGGATGGGGGGCCAGCAGTCTCAGCCTCCGTCACAGCAGCAGGCGGGCCTACTCAACCAGGCCTCCCAGCTTAACCTTTTGCCTTCTCTACCAGGAGCTCAGGGAGACTTGCCAGTTAACCTCCTGAGTCTCCTAAACCCCCCTCCCCCTCCCGGACAGACGGGGGATGCGGCCGACAAGCCGGGCCTTCCAGCTCTGCTTATGGCCTCCCTGCTGCTCGGCCAGCAGCAGGTGGCTGCCATGTTACCCCTGGCTGGACTGGGCCAACTCAACCTGGACGTCCTCCTCCAGCAGCAACAGCAACAGCAGCCGTTCGCGCCCCTCCAGGACAGCGTCACCCTGGAGAAGATGCCGGCCCTCCTGGACACCCTACTGTCAGGCCCGGGGCTTCAGGAGGCCCTGCAGGGTCTGTCCCCTCCAGTAGAGGGTGCTCTCCATGCCCTCCAGTCTATGCTGGTCCCTACGCCCTTACCACCACCAGCCTTCCTTTCCCTGAACCCTGCCCTACTGGCTGCCGCGCTGGCGCCCGCTGATTCTCCACCGGCTCCACAGGCCCAGGTGAGGGTCTGTCACTCCAGTTAGCAGATGTGACTCCTACACTCTTCCATAAAAATGAGTGTTTCTCTTCTGAGGTGAGGTGGCACTGTGGCCCAGTTCGAATCCTATGCGCGCGAGAAGTTCAGGAGTATGCATGTTCGCTCGGCATTTACATGGCCGTCCATCAGATACTCTGGCTTCCTCTCGCTGTCTGAAAATACGAGGTTTAGGTGAATGGGTGTGTGTTTGCGGTCTGTGATGAACCGACATCCAGGATTTCCCATGCCTTTTACCCTGCTATTCCTGGGAGAAGACCCAGGTTCATTGTGACATGGATGGATGGAGGGAGGGTGGTTTTACCCTGTCTGATCTTTCAAATTTGGACTTGTGCATTTTCTTATTGCATATTATCCTGTTTGGAGACGTATGACTGCTGTCGTTAAGCACTCCCAGTGATCTTCCTCCACCATTCTGAGCCATCAACAAGATGACAGCTCATGATTCCCCCACAGATCCACCTCTCCAGCCCATCCTTGGGATCTCCTCCCGTGTCCTGCTCCTCACTGATCCCCGGAGCAGCCCTGGACTCTACTGACACCACGGTGCCCTTGTCAGGCCAAGGGAAGACCGGTTCGTCACCCCCGCAGCTCCTGCCCCCCTTACTGGCCCCCGGGGTCCTGGGTGAGTGGGTCTCCTTGGCACGTTACGTCTATGTAAAGAACGTATTTGACAATGTGGCCGATGTAAAATGCCGAACGCTAGTTATACTTCAGCACTCAGCTGTAAATGCTAATTTCAGCATATTTCTGCTTTTCCGGCCAAAAATAGCTTCTGTTGCCAGTTTAAGAGCATCTTACTACAGCCGTAACCTACATTGGCATAAAGTGCTTAGCTAGCTGACTGACTGAATATGCCTGCATGGCTACTTTTTCAGATCGCTTTGGTAGTTACTTTGTTCTTTTCTTGTTTAGCTGACATCTTTTACGATTTGTGCCCTTATTTGGGTTTTTGCATTTATGTCACTGGAGCGAGTCTAAACAGGTAACCCAAAAGCACAGCAGTAATGCCCCATGACACACTCACCGGTCACGTATGAAGTGTGCTAGTCTCTGTCCCTGTAGAATAATGTTGCAGCTGGAGAGGTTTTTAGTCCAAAGCGATTCGCTGGAGAGCAGTTGACCACATTAAAATGCATTTCCTAAAATGGCTAAATGTGGAGTTGCTTGTTCAGTTACCCTTGAAGGAGCAGGGGGAATCTGGGGCTAAATATGTGACTGTGTGTATTGTTTGCAGGTGATCTGGCAGCACTGGGCAGCCTTAACAGCCTGCTGGAACCTGGACCCCTGCTGCTGCCCCCTATGCAAACTCCTGCACTTGGGCTGCCCATCCTCCAGGGGGCAGCACCTGGGCTCAGCCCTCTGGCCTGCCTCCTCAATAACCTGCAGGTAATGCGGCCTAGCTTGGGAATGGTGACGATGACGATGCTCCGCATGCTCCTTCTGGCTGCTTCCTTCGGCTTCCACGTTGACGTCAGTGTGTTTCGCCCGGCTGTGCTGATGGGATCGAGATTGCGACGTACTATTTTGTCATATGTCAGTTGTGTGGCATTTCTTTTTTTAATCCGTATTTGAAGCATCGCTGTATAATAATTGACCACACTGTTAGTAAATGTTGTCGTGATGCCTGTTATTATGGCTACTGATAGTAGCCACGAGGCTTTGAAACCCACAGTAGGTAAGATTCAATCCACTTTAGCCGTTTGAAGAAGGCAGTGATTGACATTGCATGGTCCTTCCACCCACTGATTACTTAAACCTGATTATTACTATCAGTAGTTATGCAGTTGCTACCATTTTTATTGTCCCTGATTTGTGAGCTGTTTGGATAAAACCTGGCTTCTCTCTCCTTTTGTCAGCTCAATATGGGTCCCACCCTTGCTGTGGGAGGGGAGAAGCCAATCAGCATGCAGGATGCTATTAGCCCTAGCCCTCAAGAGGAAGTCTCAACCAATCAGTTGGTCCAGGGTCCCATTCCCAGTCCCAGCCACGCCCTAGAATCTGAACAGCAGAGGGAGACACCAGCAGGGGGTCTGCTCGACCCTTATGGATCCTTCATGGACACCATCTACACGTCTTTCCTCCAGGTCAGCGGCAAGTGTCCCGAAGGGGTTCCTTGCCAGGCTGAGGAAGGCACCCATAGCCCACCCTCGTACCCAGGGGACCCGTTGGCTCCTTTGCCCCAGCCTAGCTCTCCCCCATCCCTCAGTCCGCGCCGAGCCTGCTCCCTGCGCAACCCGGACCTGTCCAGGCTTAGCATGGAGGTCGCTCAGTCCCCGGCACGTGGCACTCCCAAACTGAGCGAGGACAGCACCTCTTCGCCCCCTCCCAGTAAGCAAGGCGCTGCCGAGGGCCATGGAGAGCCTCCTGTGCCGCCCGCTTTCCCCGAGGAGGCCAAGACGGACTGCTCCTCTGTCTGCCTGTACAGCAACGGGCTCCCCCCTGGCCCCGGGGCCGAGGGTCAGGCCGATACTCAACCCCAGCCGCTGGGCTACCTGAGCCCCCGGGAGGGGGTTGCTGGAATGCGACAGGACGGCTTAGCTCACGGGGACGCCGTGCACGAGAGGGTGAGTTTCAGCGGTGTCGAGCATCACGCGTGTCCCGTCTCTTATACACGTGTCCCCAGATAACTCCTTTCATCCTTCCGCTTCAGGGCCCAGCAGTGTCCATGCCAGGGGCCCGCAGAGGCCGGAAGAGGAAACAAACGTAAGTAAATTCCCAGCAACGATTTGAAAAACAAGTTATCTGGCCTGTGTCAGCTCAGATCAGGTACATGGATTCATTTTCTTTGAGTCCTGATGATAAATCGCACACATCTTACTGGTCCTGTGAGAATTAGTCTTATCTGATTCTGCCAGGCTGCAGAGGATACTGGGAAATCCGAGGGACATGGACGGTGGAGTGACAGATGACCAGAGAAGCACGGTGAGAGGCAGCTAGACCAAACGCCAGTCTGTTCTGTTTCACTTATCATGATAACATTTTAGCAGCTGAAACTCCGTTAACCTAAGTGGAGCTTAAAGGCAGGGTTTCAATGTATCCGCGAAAGTGAACGTGAAAATGATCTTCTGATTCCAAAAACAATCCTTTTATCAGTTTTGAAAGCAATCCCAGGCCGACAGTAACTCAAGACTGAGTTAAATTAGTGACTGAACTTGACCTCAGCTAGGGGCCCCAGGAATTCTGGGCCCCTAGAATCATCACTGCTGTTCACCCTACTAGATCATGGAAGAATATAGCATTCGGCATCAAGTGATGACAGTTTTTTTGGGGTTCTGTTATAAAATGTTATTTTGATGCGTCGATATTTGAAGGGTGACCCATGGGTAATGACAGACATCAGGCTTGGAGAATGGGAGGGAGGACTCACCTTCCTGCCTTTGTTTTACTTGGTGACTTTGGGTTTTATTTGGAAAGCTGACAGTCAGGGTTCAGCGAACTGGCCACACTGTTACACCGCGTAGGTTCCACATACAGACACTGAGTAAGTTGGAGGTTCGATGGCTGTGATGTGGAGTAAAATCCAAATTACCGTAGACCGTTTGCTGCTTTGCGGCCTGCTCTCCCTGCACTGCATGGTTGGGGAGGGGGTATGAGGTGGCTCCGCCTGTCCCCCACACCCGGGAACAAAGCGTGCCCTGGAGTGTGTATGTAGCTTGGCGGTAGAGTTTGTGCAGTCAAGGGTGTACTTGATAGGATGGTAGTCCATTGCAGGGCTTAGCTGTTCAATGTTTCTCCGTAAGTCTCACAGTCCTAGCAAAGAGGTGCGAGTGAGTCTACGAACCCTACCACGATGGGTCTCTGGGGGACCCAGGTCATGTGGGAAATATGTGTATGATTCACAGATCTCCTCCCACGGCCCAAACGTGTTCTCGGGTGAATTGGTGACCTGTGTTCTGCCCAAGGTATAATTAACTGCTTTAATAATAAGCATGTCTGGGATGGGGTATAGCTCGCTAGTCAGAAAAGGGCTTGTTGGGAAACGAACCGATGGTATTTAGAGGTGCGTCAGAGGTGACCCGTGTACCTGTCTGCCGTTCACAGGCGCTGCAGCCGAAGTCGGCACGATCAGTAAAGAGCAAGAGGAGAAGGGTGTTCAGGTAGCGGCTTGCTGCGGTCGAACCGTGCACCCGGTTATGACTGTAGCTAAGGACCGCCGGAACCTCTGCCTGCCCCCGGAGATCCAGGGGCGCACCATCCTCAGAGCATTACGCAGCAGCAAACAAAGGTTAATTGGCATTGGATTGGATGCGATGCGCGTAAACAAAAGCTGTGGTTGAAGGAATGAAAAGGGAACGAGGGATTTACCTTACCCATCAACTCAGCGTGTTTTTCTGTTTATATTGTAGTTGTGTGTTAGGATTGCCTGTGGAAAAGCACGCGTGTGTGTGTGTGTGTGTATGAGTGTATGTGCGTTTGCACGCATATGTAACTACATCAGGGTTCCAGGAGTTGACTTGAAACACCAGACTACCCGATTGTTGCTGTGAAGGCGTCAGGCCCTCCATGGTCCCGCCCCCAGCACCCTCACCTCCACTTAAACACTTGACTGACAGCCAGGGCCAGTGCTCCCATTGGTTGCTTACATTACACAAAAAGGGATTGGCTGCTACACTCCCTCCCACCATATAGTCTGTGGTCAGACCTTTTAGTGGGCGGCACTAACTGTGATAGTCATGTGATCCAGGCATGCTGACCTGCCCATGGGCCCTAGCTGGCTTCCCTTTCCCAAGTAGGAATCAACACTGAGAGTTGTAGCTGTAGTGAGTCTTCGTACAGCTGGTAGCCAATCCTTTACCAATACAGGCACCAGTTACTTATTGTATTTAAATAATGAAAAGTTATAATTAAGCAGATTATGCAATTTTTACCATTGGATTTTTGTACATATGTACAGTTTTAGTATTTTATTTTGTACTTTTTAGAAGGATCTCTCCTTTTCTCAAATGCCCACTGATTCTCCTTTGCTTTGGTTTTGTACAGTCAAAAAAAATTGTAGCTTTTTTTAATATGGGACATAATTTTTTATTTAACAGATTAAAATGTTTACCAAAAGATTCCTGTTGTGCTTATTTCTTTAAAACACGAATAACATCAGGACACAGGGTCGCTAAAGCACGTTTAATTGAGGTTCCAACGCTGCAGTCCGATATACAACGGAAAAGCAGGTTAAACATAGGCTGTGGTCCTCAGCATCAGTCGTAATACAGCGACAATCGCAAGCAAAATGAGCAGGAACACATTTTAGAGGTATGCGGGCATATGTACAAACGTCCCTTCAAGGTTATTCCCAATACACAGGCACCTCCGCTAAGCCAGAAACCAGTCTGGTGTCTATCTACAATCACCAGTTACATGGGCTTTGAGCGTGTGACCTTACAGCCATAAAAACCCAACCTGAAGTAAAAGTGCAGTAATTAATCGACTAAACATTTAGTGTCCATGACAAACCCAAGTAAATCTACACCACCTCACCACCTGCAGATTGGGGGGGGGGCAAATCTATATAGTTTGAGGGGCGTCTGAATAATGCGTTTAATTTCTGAGATCCACCTTCGCTCAGTCCTGGGAACAACACTCAGGGCGGGCGAGGACCTACTGCAGCATGGAAGCTTTTGGTCTTGCAAATATTTAACTTTTTCCGCAAAATAAAAACAGAGACAAGAGGAAGGAACAGCATCATATATTAAAGCCCTGCCTCCATCCGGTAGGAGTGGGTTGGAGGAAGTTATTTAGTAAGTGTCTTCATTCTCTGGTCCAGAGCTGCAAAGTTCTCCTCCACTGCCTTCAGGTTGTCCTTAATGGTCTGCTGTACCTAAGAGATGAGGAGGACCCAGGTCAGGTTGTAGCAGGAGCTCGTACAGAAAGCAAATTACCCAGCAGCACGAGCGGTAACAGGCACGATGCTGGGGTGGGCCTCACCTGCGAGAGGAGCGAGCTGTTATCCTTGAGGGAGTTGTTGATCATTTGCTGGGTTGTGTCCAGATGAGTCAACAGCTGCCCAAACTGCATGGCTGCGAGAGCAGAGGGGCAAACCCTTTCAGAGACTTAAAGGGGATCCTTAAGGACAGGTAAAGGGGTTGACCTCCCTCGGCTCGAGTGCAGTGCCAAAGAGGACAGTACCTTGTTCATGCAGCTCTCTCACCGCTACCAGTCTCTGCACCACCTGGGGAAGCGAGGTCGCCATGGCGTCCCACTTCTGGATGACATCATACAGCTGTGACACCTGCAAATGAAAAGCAATTTCCTCGAGATTAATTGAGCATAAACAAGGGGTGGTGTATTGCTGCAGGAAAGCGGGAATATGAAATCCAAGCCAATTTATGGCTTTAATTGCAAAGACTGGATAAGCCAGCTGGAATCATGCTGACAACCGTTATTAACAAATGCTCATAAACTCACAACAGCTTTAATACACCAACATCCCTTTTAATTAATGATGCTGACAACATGCAATTACAAAGGAAAAATGGTCTTAATATAGTCTGTAATAAAGGTGCTTCGTATAACGGCAAGTGACATGGCACCTGTTCAACATTCTTACCTTTGTACAGCATTACAGCTAACTTTTCACGCAAATAACTCAAGTCTGCAATTTGCACACCTTTGCTGACTGCTAGCAGCATTCACCAGATGTCTGAACTCCACTCAACGCTGGCATCAGCACACGTTCCACTCTGAAGCACCGGTGGTCAGCAACGCTTTACCCACCTTGTTTTGCGTGTCAGCATCCTCGATGGCCGCCTTGTGCTTGGCGATCTCGTTCATCTTACCCAGGACGCTCTGGGGGTGGCGGGGGGAAGGACAGACGGTGCAAAATGTTTCTCAGCGACACCGGACATGGGGAACTGGTAACCCTTCCGGTCCCCCTGCTGTGGGCCTTACCTGCAGCCTGGCTTCCACCTGGTCAAGCGTGGCCGAGTCCAGCGCGTTCACCCGGGCCTGCAGCAGCTCCAGGGTGTCCTGCATCAGGGTCAAAGGCAGAGCAGAGGTGACAGGATGAACTCACCGGAGGAGGGGCGGCCAACCGAACGGCCTGCGGCCCAGACCCGGCGGAGCTGCTCTGGTCACACTCACCATGACGCTGGCCCCATGGACCCATGCAGTCAGGGGACCCTGGGGGCAGACAGAGGGGCCGTTAGGCAGTGCTGCTTTGTCATGCCTCTGCCCTGACATCAGACGAGCGGCCAGCACCGTTTCTTACCTGTTTGTTTGAGCCCATCCCCACGGACGTCTCCAGCAGAGCCAGCCTCTTCTCCAGCTCTGCAACCTGAAAAGAGACAACGTTAGTAAATGTTTAGTATTTCAATAACTTCATTTGTTTCTGTGATAATAAACAAACATCCTTTCATTCTGTGGAATACAGCTTTTATGTTACATGGCCATTCTAAGGCCTGGTGTTCCATTTTCCTTTGACTCCTCTGCCCCGTCGCCCTCTCGGCGTCACCTTGGCCGACTCGGCAAACTTCTCCTGCTCTGGCCGGCTGTGCAGCTCGTACAGCACTACACCGTCGGGGGCCTTGGTCGACTCGAGCTTGGCCTCGCCCCCCGCCCTGCCGCGGCCTCCTCGCGCTGCCTCCAGCTGGATGAGCAGCCGTCTGTCGGGGTGGTGGTACGAGAGAAGTGTCACAATGATGTCGGGCTTGTGATCTCCCCCCCGTCCACCCCCCCTCCCCAGCCCTCACCTGGCCAGCGCTCCATCCGGGTCGGCCAGGTCAATGTGGGCCTGCGGGCCCAGCAGGGAGTCCAGGTGGGCCGAGACGAGCTGCTGCTTCAGTTGGGCGGCCTGCTGAGCCAGCAGCACCGGGGTGAGCCTCTCCTCCGTGCTGCTCTCCCGGGTGCTGGCCTGGATGAGGAGGACGGGGACATCGCCTGTCAGCAGAGGGCTACTGGGAGACTGAGATCAGAACCTCGCTTAAAAAGGGACAATGGGATGTTCCAAGGGACTACCAAGTCATGATAAAAAAAAAAAAAAAGCCCCAAAACACACCTTTGAGTAGTGGGTTTTAATTAAACTGCACTCTTTAAATCAAAGTCATCTCAAGTAGCCCGATCAGCTGTGGGGGATTCTGGGTACACACCTGAATACTTTCAACCTCCTGGGTCAAGTCTTGGATCTCATTCACCAAGCGTTGGTACTTCTGTTGAGGCGTCTCTTTCAGGCCACAGCCCTCAGCCAGCTGGGCGACAAGACGAAAGTCAATGTTCCCTCCCTTCATACGCTCCACCTCCTTAACCATGCCCTTTGCAGACTGTCTCAGCATGTGGATCACTAGGGTCAGCCTGACATCTCCTCGGCATCGTGTGTACCAGGACTGATCTGGATAGAGGCACATCTCCAATCACCAAGATGAGAATCCGGAAAGGACTCTAGGGCCTCTGGTAACGTTCCTACGTTGTGGAGTTGATGTTATCTGAACGTTACAGGCTGGCTGACAGAAGACAAGCAGGAATACCTCCCCAGCAATCACTGCTTTTCTTGTCTTACATCTCAACATGCCGACCGATCAATACTCACCACAGGCATGCGTTACAAATAAATTTAAAAGCATCTGATCTGGACAGACTTGTCAGAAAACAAAAGAGCCAATTCTTGGTTTTAAGCGCAAGTAAAATGTCAGACAAGTTTCCTTGGGTTGAATTTCTCTGCAATACAGCAGACGCCCAGGTTAAAACCAAAGAACGAGGACAGCAAGCAATAAACGAAAATCTCTCTGCACTTTACATGAACGGTATCATGTCTAACCCATACTCACTGTTCTACTGTACTTAATTGCATAATTACCACTCATTGCTCAATGCTGTTCTTTGTACCGTGTATAGCTGAATAAGCAAGCCCTTTGATGTATAAAATTCGTTGCATATGGAGAACAAAACGTTTCGTGAAATTAAATCTGAAAAATGCTGAAACGTAGCAACAGATCAACCACATCCTGCAATTTTATTTTCGTCGGCACTGACGTGCAACCCTAACAAACATCAACAATACTAAATGAAATGGATAATAAGCTAAATAATTAAAACCCTCACACAAGAGTCGGATTTGAGAAAACGAGAGAAAAAACTACCAAAAATAAAAAGCACAAAAAAGCTGCCACTTTTCCCCCACTCAGAACGATGAGGGATGTTAATCTTCCACGTCACTTCAAACCAGATCTCACTGAGTGACTTCAGTAGTCCCTGTGCGTGTGATGCCTGAACAGCAAGCCAACTTTCAACATTATGCAGAGGGTCTTAACACAACCCTTATATTCTTAGGTGAACACGCCAGCTCAGAAGCTACACTGACTGGTCATTTTGATTACAGACAAACTGGTAAGTATTTCTAAAGATAAAACAAGGTAAGTAAAGGGCACTTACTATCTCAAACTCCCCCGACTCATAACCAACCCTCCGGGTCTTACTGATGCGATCGGAGAAATCTGAAGGACGGAGAGAAAGAGAGTGGGGTTGTGCACGTGGGTATTAAAGGACCACAGTGATAAGTCATCACTTCCAAACTGACCCAGCCCCCGGGTGCCGACTCGCTTGTCCTTGAACTTGTCGTAGGCGGCATTGGGGTTCACCACGATGCGCTCCACGCTGTCGCTGCACAGCTCCTCCTGGAACGAAACGGCACAGCAGGGGGTGGGGGGAGATCAGGCCTCACATGCAGCACGACACGCACACTCTGGGTCACTCCATTCCCTCAGAGTGGTGCTACGCCTGTCAATCGATGCAATTGGGTTTTTCCAAAACAAAGAGTCATGTGATGAACCACATGCAAGAGAATTTCCCCCTGTATTTATTTAGACAAGTTTAAAGGGAATGGGCTACCGCCTCCGAGATGGAATAGACCTGGGTGGATTCAAATGAAGGGGGCATGATCACTGTTTGCTGTTTTCTGGGAATTTCAACCTGTGTATGTTACAGCTGCTCAGATATGGTGTCGGCAGTGGTCCAGTAACCCAATAATGAACTTACACATGCCAAGAAAAAAAAAAAAAAAACAGTGACAAACAAATCAGATGTGTTTCTAAAAAGACAGGAAACAGAGCATGCATAGAGAAAAGCATACCTATACACGCGCGCACGCACGCTTAATGAATTCATGCAGCCACTGACATGCAATGATTGAGGGGTTCATAATTCAATCAAGTACAAGATCATTAGGTTTCATGTTCTGACTTGAAACAGTGAATGAAGATTTGCCAAACCTTGCTCATGAATCTCTTTTGATGGCAAAGTCCAGACATATACTGCCCCCTACTGCAGAGCCATTTGAACTACACTCTGGGACTACTGTCACACTCAGGGTAGACAAGAGACCATGGTCCCATAAAGAAAGGACAGGAGTCCATATGGGGAACAAGACCCCGATACGTAAAGTTTCCTGATAGAAGCCCCAGGAAGACCTGTTAATGGGACCATCAATTAAAGCCTGTCTCTGAAATTCTCTAGCAGATTATACAGTGGGAAATATGGAAACAGCAGAGAGTCTATCAGAAAGCACCTGTTAAGGCAGGGGTGCCCAACCTTTTTTGAATCAAGATCTACTTTTCAAGTTGCCAACCTGCTGACATCTACCAGTCCAAATAGGGAGCCACAGCTATTACTGATAGCCTACCTACACAGTTAACATGCACGCAACAAACAGAAATGTAATCCAGATATAATAAAAGGTAGTTCTCCAAATTTGAAAAGTGGGAAATAAATGCATTTCTCTACCTTAGTGTGACCACTGGCACTGGGAGGAGCCAGCTAGTTTCTCGTAGTCAGGGCAGTAGGAACTGGTTGCAAGCCTTAGGCAACTGACCCTTCAATTCTCGCACTTTTCAGCTGCATCGAGCAGTTTTAGCAGGGAAATCAGTCTCATAGCTTTTGTGCACGATTTTGAAATGCTTCAAATTGCTCTTCTTTGGTAAAGTCAGGCTCACAATGCAGATAAGACAGATGCACTTCGAATTTGAGAAAAAAAAAATAACCCTCCTCCTCCCAGTCTGAATGAAAAGGATCAGTTTTCGAGTTTTTGGCTTCTGACATGTTTGCTTTCTAGCAGCTTAGCTAGCTAACTGTTCACACCGGTAGTTCCAGGGTGAAAAAGGAGAGTGTGCAGGAAAATTACACTTCTCACGATCGATTGAGGATCACTCTGTGATTGGGTTGGGCACCCTTGTGCTAAGGAATACAAATAAAAACAATGGACTGGACAAATGGGAAAAGCTTCTTGTAGAAAGACAAACTAAAAGAGCAAAAAGAAATACAGGAAAATTGAAATTTTAAGGTGAGTTTCACAGAACTTTGGAGTTAAAGACACAGTGAACTATTCTGGGAGGCGTTGTACAAGGCTGACGATTTCGAACCAGGGGAGCTTGGTACCTAAACTCCAAACAGTAACATCTGTCTATAAACTACTGTGAAAATGACACAAAAACACTGCATCTGCCCCCTCCCCCTCCCCCCAGGAAAGGCCAGATGTTAGACACATGCCCTTCAAACAGCTGTGCAAAATTCTCCACATGGCCAGAGACAGACAAAGTGAGCAGGAATTAAACACATTTAGGTTTGTTAGCATGGGGGGGGGCATAGCAGACTCTTACCAGCTCCTTGGGTTCCGAAAGAGAATTAGAGGGAATTTTAAAAAAAAAAAAAAGAAAAAAAAAAAAAAAAAAGAGACAGAGAAGAGAGATTAACACGGTTACCACATGCCATGCACAACAGGAGCCGCCAGCAGAGAAGAGAAACAGCATTTCCAGCACCATTCAATACACAAGTCATCTCCAGTGAGATGCAATCTCACAATTCTCGGATGCGTTAGGAGCCATCTTTAGAGGCTCTGCTTCTAAACGGCCAGTGAGAGATTAGCCGCAATGGGGCAGCGTGGCCAACAGGGGGCGATGTTAGATGCTGGTGACACAGAGCTGGTGTGACGGGGGCATTAGTGGAATAGCACAAAAACAGTCAAATCTCTCTTACACTCACGCACTCATACATGGAAGCCAATACCGGGTGTTCACTCAGTAGGGCCTAAATACAGTTTATGGAGCTAGTCTAGGTGAGGGGGACAGAAGATGCAAGACACAGGTTTGTCAAAATTAGGATCTATCCATCTAATTACACTGGCCAATCAGACAAAACTGGGCGGGCACAGAATTGGCCACATCACGACTAAAAATGTATACAAGACGACATCCAAGGGACGAAAAAGAGTCACCAACACATGAAAGCAGGGAATGACTTTGGAAAGCTAACGATAACAGATGGCGTGTTGCCAAGCAACAGGGCAGTTCTGCCCAACCGAATGTCATTACAGCCCATGCAAGCAAAAAAACAAAAACGAGCTCTTACTTGCACAAACTAGCATCCCGGGTGGGAGTGGGACAGAGCCAAAAACAAGAGCGGAAGGTGGAGGGAGGGGTTTGGGGTGCGAGACACAGGAGGGGAGAATGCTATTAGGTTTAGTGCCTGTCAGTCAAACACAAGTTACACAACAAACACTGCATCCCAGGACCATGCTGTGCTGATCAACCAAGGGGACATGGATTCACTGAGTCAACAGGACATTGCAATACAGAACAGGCCCTGTAAAAAACACAGTGGGAATTAGGACTGATGGGAGATGTAAAACTTTGAACCCCCAGTGGGAGGGACTGTGGGCTTTCAATCAATAAAACAGTTTAAGCCACTCCCATATTGCTTATGTTGTCAGTCCCCATTGGTTTAAACCAGACAGTAACATAGGGTATATGACCAACCCGTTCTCTGTGGATTTTAAAGTCCCGCCTCTCACATAAAGGATTAGCCCCTCATTAAAAATCAATACTAGTACCAGGACAAAGTGGCGTTAAAGACGGCAAGCTAGTTATGGCAGACAGAGTGTTTGTGTTGTCTTCACTGCATGGACACCGCTGTTATACTATAAAGTAGGGGTGTAATGGTATAATTTTCCCATGGTTCGGTATGTGTCACGGATTTTGGACCACAGTAATGGTAAGCTTTCGAAATCTTTATGTTTAAGAAAAAGGACATCACCCTTTAATTAAACAATGAACTATTTTTATTGTCAGTTTTACACTTTAAATAAAGTTTAACATCAAGACATCTACCTGTCTAAGCATTCTGTGTTCTGTCTACGCATTCTGTGTTCTGTCTACGCTTTGACAACCTGGAAGTAATTTGCCTTTTTACTTGTGTAGGCAATATTAAATGTAAAAATAAAGTGCAAAATTAAGTTGCTACCCTGAAGAGATTTCACCCAAATAAGTTTGTCTTTTTTCCCCCTCATCATCGCATTGCACGCCGAATCCAAAATGTTGAAAGACGGCGGGACCTCTTCAAATTAGATTCTCTCTGTCTCCCTACTAGCACTCGCCATTGTCACGTTGGAGCGAAGGGAATATTTGTTTTAGTTTAGCCTCTCTTCTCTACCTCGTATCTGCAATCAAAACACTGATAGCCAGGAGACGGATCATTTACAGCATCTGCTGTTGTATAATGACATTTAAACTCTAACCCTCAAAAATAAGACAACCCCAGTTTTTTAGATGCATTTTTTTTTGGGAAAAAACAGTCTTGTATTCGCGCCAATACGTATAGGAAAATGACAGGCATATGGTAATACTGCGGTTCACGTGTGCGTATCAAACCGTTGGAGGCGTACAGAACAGTTTGATAATATACCGAATACCATTACACCCCTACTATAAAGAACTTTAAGTCAGCAATTCTGGAAATAATATGCTTCATAATATCCTGAAAATACCCTAATCAGATAAACAATTTGACCTAGGAGTAATTCTTAATGTCTAGTCATCTACCAAGAAATCCTCCAACCAGTCTTTAGGTTGTAATGCTTATCAGTCTTTGGGTTTTTGAGGGAAACGAGCTGCTATTAACAGTTATAGATCTGATATTTCGGAAGCACCTTTTCACAAGTTTTACATTTTGAACTACTGATCAGACTTTGAGCGTCTAATTTCTGACCAACCACTGAAAACGGCAAAGGAGATAAAATTAGGGTGAGTGGGTGGAAATCAAAAAACATGATTTACTTGTAAAATTTGAGATCAGCTCCAAAACGCGACAGAGGACGCGTCATCAGGTATGGAGCCACACTGACCCAACTCAGAACATGAATGGAATCTAAGGAACATCGAACCCATCGATCCAACAGCCGCACCCCCAGACACGAACAAACAGCGATTCATAAACAAGACAGAACCAGGGTCCTAAGGAAAAAGAAAAACAATTAAATGCTTCTTTATGCAAGCCCAAAACAAAGGCCTTAATTTGTAGTCACAATCATGTTTAAAATGCAAGTAGACAACGAAAGAACGTACAGTAGTGTAGATTACGCCACGAGGTTAGGGTGCGACTAACCTTTAAAATCACAAACAAGTGCCACGCACCCCTAAAGATAATCCCAATAAGGCCAGTATTTACAGTCCATTTACTGAGGAAATAAGAGGCAATGCTAAAGCATTACATATAATTCTAAAAAGCAAAATTACTATTATTGGAATGACAGAAGCATCCCTAAGCTAGTTAAAAAAAAAAAAAAAAAAGCATGTTGAACAGTCCTCACCGTGCACTACAAGTCTGTAGAGATGCAGAAATAATATTGTTTACAGTCATATGATTTTAATTATGATGTAACTACAAATATACCAAGACCTTTGTTTTGTTTTAAATAATCAGAAAGGAGACACTAAAATCATTGGGTTTTTTTTTTTTTTCCCCACATTAAATTTAGACCATTTTATATCCCATGGGAAAAGAAGAAAATTGATCAGAATCCTAAATACGTAAAGCAACATCAACACTGAAAACTTTTTTACATATCATTGCCACAAATATGAAAGGGTATTAAAACAAACATATTTCACTTGTACTCAAACATTTGTTAATTATGGTCCAACCTCTCACTGACAACAATTTGTAAGAGAGATCAAATAAGCACAGATGTGCCAGTTTTAAAATCTGCCCCATACCCTTTCTCTGATTCCCACTACTGGGGAAATCCGTAGGCCCAGAGGATTCTGGGATGTGGAATATGGTATCATAGAGGAGTAAACATACTTTTGATCCAGCATGCCTGGATATTGGGAATAAACTGCAACAGATACCACCATCTTTCACTTACCGACTCAAACTGTGCTTGATCATCCTCTGGAAGGTCACTAGTCTCATAAACGTCTGGCTCATTAGAGGCCTGGCAGGGAGACACAAACACAGAGAGATTTTGTTCCTATTAATGGAATTGCTAAATCTTCGCTCTTTCAGCATTTAGTTTTGTCCCAGATGGTTGTGGGGGGTTGCTGATTGTTTTTATTGTTGTTTGTGTACTTGTATGTATTTTAAACCTGGAATTTGTTTAATAAAGAAATATTTTCAAAAATCACAAACCATTGTTCTCAAACCATCTGGAATAAAAACCGAATTAAACAAGTAAGCTGATTCAGACCAGTCAGACCACATGCAGCATGTTTGGCCTCAGAGGAAATAAGTTTTTTCCTGGGTTTGGTTAATACAGCAGCCTTGAAACACAGTGCAACTTTAAGTCTATAAATTCCTAAAAGTGGCAAAAAAAAACAAAAAACTTTCAGGCCAGTGGTAACAAATGTGTAAAGACTGCCAAGTCACAGCCTTAGGAGAAATACATTGGCAGGATTTTACAACACGTGTGTTCTAGGGGGCAAATAGCTGAAGCTTCCATTCCTGTAAAAGATTGAGATTAAGATTAAGATTGAGATTGAGATGCATGACAGTGACACGCCGTATCACGGTGATATTTACAGAACCGAGGAGCGGCCGGCCAGCGCCCCTGAAGGCAGGGATGCTCGGAGCCCAGCGGCCTTTCCGCTGCTGAAGGTGAATCGTTCAGGGGACGCCTGTGATGCCCGACAGCTACTGAAGGCCGGAGAGTAACTGAGTGAAGTACTAGTTAGTAAACGCTAACTATCTGGTGAATTTTAACCCACATCAGCGCTATTAACCACACGGTAACCATCTTCCACGTACACTCCGTCCTTAGGTTACTGTAGGAAACCCACTGACTAGCTGCTTAACTAATGCCTCTTCTCACGGTAAAATAAAGCTGAGCGGGTCAACCCAGCAGGACAGTACTCGCTTAAAATACCAGCTTTGACCAACCGAGTAGCCGAATACCTAATCGATTACCCGACACCGCAAGCTGAACGCCCACTGGGTCCACCTCGTACTAAAATCAGCCTCTGGGCTTGGATTGCGACAGCTTCGTTTGAATTAGCAATAATAAATAAACTAATAAACAAATAAATAATGAATGAATGAATGAATGACTGACTTAAAAATAAAAACAAAAAATCAAAGTATCCGATTATCGCATGCCGGCTTCTCCGGCTAGCATGACGACAGTTAGCCGCATCAGCTAATGCCTTTCGTAGCGTGAGGCTGGTGTTGCTGCACATTTCAGAAACAGGACGAGTTACTAAAAGCTCGGATGCGGGGTGTTTAGACTGACAGTAGCGGGATAGAGCGTCGCTCGGCGGTTATCTCACTTACAATGCCGGGCAGATTGGCGTATTTGGGATCCGCCATTGTTGTGGAAGCTGCAAACGGTTAGAATGAGGATCGCGAGTGACGATAGCAAGACGACTATGTTTTGCCTTCTATTTAGGTGACGAAACAGGCTGGAAAACCAAGAAAAAAAAAATTGTGATTATTTCCAGTTTTTTGCGAATCGCAATTTAACGTGTCGAATCTAGCGCTAAGTACTCTGTTTTGTCAGCTATAAGGAGCAGTAGGACGAGTAGCGCGTAATCTCGCGATATCTTCCCCGGCCCTCGTGAATATGACGTAACAACGACAGTAAAGGACGTCGGTAATTGTAGTTTTACATAAAATACTGCGCTTATTGTGGTAGTGTATGGAGCGATTAAAATGGGACACCTCACAAAAACAAGCATGTACAAATCCAGTTGAATAAAAAGTACTGTAGTGCTCATTACAGTACATAAGATATTTTTTTAAATTCTTAATTTCCCCTAATATTGCATATTTCTATTTCTGGATTGTAGATTACCGTTACATGGTAAGGTAAATTGTTTGGTGCATGCATTGCTTGCGCAGTAAAAGAACGTCAAAGAATAACGATAAAACACTTTCTATGAAGGTCCGATGTTAGCCGAAACAGAACAGTCTTATTTAAAGGTTCCCGTTTCAGTTGCAAAGATCACACAAACGGAGATCACGATTTCTGTGCAGTTAACCTCAGTTTTACTTTTCTTGTACAGCTATGACTTGTGTATATTTATTGTTAATGTGTACTCTCCATGTACATGTACATTATCATCCCAACAGCATCACTTATATACATCATCGTCGTCATCAGCCCAATGCCGAGTCATTAATGAAAAGCCCGGTTGATTTATACTGCATCACGCACACTGCCACAACTCCGCTTGTCTGTCATGAATTGGCAGCACCAAATTTCAGCGTACTGCGAAATGGCTAAAAGGATGCTGTTGAAAGTGCGCGCACGTCAAGCATAGGCTTGATTCTAAAATGGCTGCCAAAATGGCTGTTAGTGAACATAGATTTACAATGACCAGGCCTGTTTTGCACGATTAAATATAAACCTCACCAAGTCTGAAAATGGGAAGACGTCCCGTGCGCTCCTGTAGCGTGATACTTGATCAGCGTTGCAGAACAGAAGTGGTTTTACTGAGACCGAAGCTCCGTGGAAGTTGTCAATAAGTGATCCTATAAAATTAAAAACCTAAAACATAACAGTGTAGTTTAACTGCGGTCTTAATTCAAAATTGCACCTTTAAATAGCACTACTAACTTTGAAATACAGGCTTGAAGTAAGCAGAAATTTTACTGGAAAGCTTGGATGTCGTATAATTAATAAAATAAGTCACTATTCGATTCAAAAAGTCGATATAAAATCGATATTACGATTCGTATATAGAGTCTCTGCGACCCTGACTGTGCATAGCGGTTACAGTTGGGATGGATGGATGGATGGATTCTTACGTAGTCAGGCTTCTAGGGAATATACAGTTTAATTGGCTATATATAAAAAGCATTTATGGGAAACCCTACAGCGTTACAACATGCAGTCCTTTTATGGATTCTTATGTCATCCATAAAGATTTTTAGTCATCATAGTTCTCTACAGAAACATTTGGAATACCACAGTTACGTCAAATGACTCAGGTATATTTGTAGTTACTAGAACATTTTTGAAGTAGTAAGCGCAATGAAATGATTTTAAATGTTTGCTGTTACGTTATGGAATAATTGTGTTTCAAACTGTAATAGTTTGGCATATATACCTAGGCTGTTTTAAGTTTTGAGTCGATTCATTTGTACATTTGGTCACAACTTGCTTATTTGCGAGTGGGCGAAGTTATGATTTATCACACCGTCTCAGTCGATACTCTCCGCTTTCCTGTAACCATGCGCAGTAGATTCCGAGAAGAAAGTTCCACAGGGTAATGATGGAACAAATGAGGCTTCGAAACCCGTGGTTGGCGGCATTATCCACATCTACCCCAATCAATGCTGATGATAGACCACGGGTTCTGAAGCCTCATTTGTTGCATCACTACCCCAGGGAAAAACGAAACTCGAAAAGAAGCATAGCTCCAGAACCACCTGTCTAACTTTGACGATGGAACAGGTGACCCTTAGCTGATGACGACACGTCGTCGCTACCCTATTATTCTAAATTCCTCTTCTTAGCCTATTCGACTATTTATTGACGGCTCTAATGTCTGTGCTTGTTCCTACTAAAATAATTGCAAATTTAATTTTGCATTGTGATGCGGTATAACGAGCACGTTGAACTACTACGTAGGTGATTAAAAATACTGCGCGGATAGCAAGCTAAGAGCAGTATAGTTTCTACCCCCATCCCGGCTTAGTATTACCCTGTCCACCCCCTTTCCTGTTGTCTCACTCAGCTCAGGTTTCTCTGTCTTTAAAAACTGATCTCAGAACAGATTACCCTCTCTCTACATCCTACAGTGGGCCGATATGAATCGAACTATCACACAGATCTAGGATCGGTGGAAAGGCCAGTGATGGCCATGCATTCAGTGGTGCTGATGCGAGTCTCCCCCCGCATAGACCCCGCCCCACGGCTGCTAAAAAGCAGCCATCCACCGACGCCGCAAAGGGTGCCCGTCCGTTTCTGGTGCCTCTCACCTTCAGCTGGACCTTACCCTCGGAGTACTTCGATGTTAAACGAAAAAGAAACTATTTAGCAGATACGTATTTCAGCTATCTGGGACGTAAAGCTAATTGAATATACTCGATCGTCCAGGGGAGAGACAATCCAGCAAAAAAAAAAAAATTAAATGCTTTCTTAAATTCTTTTGGAATGTAGTAGGCTGTTAATTTTTTAATTTGCGTTCGCCTGGTATTTTCATCTGAGCGGTAATACCTTTCGTTTTACATCAGTTTGTAACTATTTCTATACGAGCGTTCTATGCAGCAGCTCGTCCTACGCAGAGATCGATACATATTTTCTATATTTGCGGAGAATTAAACGCTTTGCTACAGGGATAGGTCCTGCGTTTATCAGATTCCTGCTGTAAAACTTGGCTTTAGCTAAAATACAGTCGCAGAGATTTGTGAAATATCCTTTTAGGTGAATCTGACGAGAAAAAAAAAAAAATAACACAATGGCCGATGCTACCGCAGAATGCAACATCAAAGTGCTGTGTCGCTTTCGTCCTCTAAACCAATCTGAAATCATGCGTGGGGACAAGTTCATCCCCAAATTCCAAGCCGACGATACTGTAATTGTTGGGGTAAGTTCATTTGTTTAAATCATCGGTAAAGTCGTTATTATGTTTGTGATCCTCATTATTATTATAAACATCTGAGAAGGCACCAAACATCACAGAAACAGCTGCAGTAATAAGTCTGGTTAATATTAGTCACTAGATATATTGACTATATTAAGGAATAATAATGCAGATAAGAGGCCATCGTTATCTGTTTTGTTATTATTGTCATCATCATTTCCCCGACAGCACGACGATTACCTAATCGTGATGTCACGGCGCGTTTAATCTTTTTAGGCCCCGTCGTGAAAAGCGAGAAAGGGGTGAGTTGTTTGAATCTGTGGGGTCCATCAAATAAACCAGTTTCCGAGGGAAAGGGACTCCTCTGGACAATAAACAAGCGACTGTCCAGCCAGCACAGCCCCCGCCCCGCATAGCAGGTATAGGGCGCACACTTTGACAGCCCGGCTTGAGGAGCACGACTAGTCATCGATTATCCGAGAAGAGCTGCGATCACATAACGCTTCGTCATCAGGATGGGATCTTCAGCATCCGAGACCCCCCCCCCGCCCCGCTTCTGTCATTTTAAATGACCGTGCGCGCATCCTAATATGCACGCAGGTACCGACAATGATAGGTGCGGTGAAGCTTGCGCATTTCTTATTTATATTTCTTAAACATAAATGTGGACTCAAGTTGCCTACGTTTAGACACGATGACGTTAAGTATACACAAATCGGAATGAGTGACAACAAAATACATTGATTCGAATTTGTTTCACATAAGCAGGGATTTAAGTCTTAAAATAGAGTAACGTTACTTAGGGGTTTATGCATTCTGCTGTCAGAAAGCCTGGGTTATGTATAGGGGATTTTTCAGCGGGTCGACGTTTGGATCTGCTCAGATCCGAAGAATAAACGCATGTTTATTTCGGGCGGCCCCGCTGAAGATACCCTCTTTTGACATAAAAATGGTCGTATGTTTGATATCCTCAAAAAGTGGACCGTTTTATTTCTCAGTGGGTATTGGAGTTGTCGAAGCAAACAAAATGAGGAATACAAGGTGGAGAGGAAATACGGAGAAATTCACACATTTGGAGCATATGAGTATTGTATGGTAGTATTGTATTGACTACAGTCGAGATACCAAGGCCAGTGTTTGATGATCGTGACATCAGCTTCCCATCTTCAGTTCTCTGGTCACTCTAACTAAAGAGGTACGATGAGGTAGATCCTTACCATAGATAACCATTTCCAACAGGCTAAATGATTAGATTAACCAGAGTAGAGAACCTTCCAGGTGACGAGGCAGTTTACAGCTCTTGGCCAGGAGTTTACTGCACTGCAGTAAGGTGGGTTGCAAAGCTTGACTGGTTGGCATGTTGGCATGTAAAAACAAGCCATTTTGAATCCCTGGAGGGTCTTGCGGTTGTGCCCTTGATCCATGGACCCATACGGCAAAGGGGGAATTTCTTCAGCCATCATAGATAAAAAAAGTCATCACTGTAAAAAGCTCTTCCTCAGCAAGTGTTTTCCTTCTGGTACAGTATTGCAGCGTTTTATTGAGGATGTAAACTGACACGCATACATTTATCGACTCTGAAGGCCTGTTTTTGTACGTTATTGATAGAGTTATTTTTGCTTGCACCTTTTAAGAGCTCAAAAACACTGTTTACAGATTCGGGAAACCAAAGCGGACAATGCACTTTCTATAGAGGAACAGTCGACCCTTGAAGATGGTTTCTCTCAAGGAATCAGTCGTTTTTAGGAGAAAGCTGTTTGTTTTTGGATTATGGTTGCCTTCATGTCTTTGTTGCCTAGCAAAAGTGATCATTTTAAAATGAAAATTAAAAACGAGCACCCTACTTCTAGATGCCGTTGGGTACTTATGTTGCTGTGACATGAGCTCCTCCAATCAGGCGAGACACATTAGGGCATTTCTGTACGGGCCTGTGGCCAATAGCTGACATGGTTTCCATGGCGCTGGTGTTTTTGATAGGATAAAGTGGCATCCTTTATTTCAGGTGAGGTTGTTGTGAAAAGGTAGATTTTAAGGTTGTCAGGGAAGTCGCTTGCTAACCTTAGAAGTGTGTCTGTACTGCATTGATCTTTGTGATACCACATTCGGTCTGCTGAAATTGAGTTCATATCAGCGTTGACAACATAATTTGCATTGTAATGTTAAAAAATGAGCTTTGATTGTTAGGCCACAGTCTCCATGGTGCTTCTCTTGAAGCCGTGATGTATGTGGCAGCTGAACCACAAGAGAGTGTGGAAATGTTAAAGTTTTAGCATTCAAAATACCCTCGTGAGTATGGCAGACATCAGTAATTCTCATAAGGGAACTGGAAATCAGACGTGACGTGAAAGGGTCCAGTGGCGTACCGATAAAGATTTTTAGGGAGACAGACGTATAGTTAGCCTATCAGAACCAATCATTATTCAATGTTTTCCTTTTGTTTAAGAAGTAGCCTATAGGCTATTTTACGAAGTGGTTCATTGAGAGAATTCCTGGGCCTGTTGGCTCACTCCTGTTGTCTTAGTCAGCATCCCAATAGCTGGGTCAAATACGAGTGAGTTCCCTCCCGCATGACTGAAAAATCCAAAATGCCCGAGGACGTCTCCTAGGCAGGGGCCAGCAAAATTTGTCTAGGGGTTGCAATGGAGAACAAGATTCCATGGACTCCACCCTTATTTTTCCATCTTTGTTTTGCATGCTCAACTTCTGCTAACATTTTGAAAAGTATTGGCTGAACCTTTTAATGTGGAACTGGAGATTCTGACATGGGGTCTAGGGAGAGGGTGAATCATATCTATTGACAATGTGGTTAGATGTCCATCTCATTGCTTGGGTTTGTAGCAGTCAGTTGCAACATACACTCAGCGGTCACATTATTAGGTACCCCTGCTTGTTAATACAAGCAGCCTGCTCCTTAAAACAGTCATGATCACGACCGACACCTAGTGCCTTTCACACAGAGCCACGCATTCCCACACTAAGGATGAAACAAAGGATTACTGTTTCTGGTATGAAATAATATATTTAAATAGGGTGCACTTAGCTTTTAAAATTATGTAGCATCATTTAACAGTGAGTTTCCATTGGTGAGGAATTGAGCGATATTTAGAACTTTCTTAGGACTGTACATGACAAGTGTATATATGGGGTTGTTCTTGTGTGGATTTTGGCACAGCGGATTTGTTTAAAGAGAGGATGTCAGTATCGAGTTCTACTTGACGAAAGGAAGCATGCCATACACGCTGTTCTACATACAGCTCGCAGACGGGATTGAGGGGTTCGTTTCCTTCTAGCATATCAAAACGGTAAGACATGCCATCTAAATGATTTTAAATGTGGCGTGATTTCTGACCCCACGTGTGCTGATTCTGTTACCTGAGAAACCGCCTCCTACCCGGGATCTTCACAGCGCTACGATGGCTGCCGCTTAGAGAACGGTGCAATTAACAGAAAACATCCAGTCGGCAGTGGTTCTGTAAGGTGTAAGCACCTTGTTAATGAGAGGGGTCAGAGGTGAATGGACCACTAGTGCAAAAATAACAGCTCAGTGTAACAGTGGTGTGCAGAATGTGTATGTATGAATGCAGTCATCCAGCTTTGAAGAGACTTTGGAGAAATAAGGGGATGCTACCTACTACTGCAAAAACAAACCTACTGAAGTGGCTACAGAGTATATAATCTATATTCTTCATATAGCTGAATTATGAATGCATATAAAAAAAGGCTGATCTTTTAACCTGGATTTCAAGGAAGGGAAGGATCTTGTTTATATATGTTGTATTGACATTAATGGGAACCCAAGGTATTTACTACGTTTTAACATTCTTTTTACTGTTTTGCTGTTGTTCTTTTAAAGTTCGTGGCTATCTTGGCTGATGATTTACGAAAGATAAAACCTCATTAATATGTCTGCTCTAAGACTCTGTTTAAAATGGAGATTGGTTAATCACATCCTGGAACTCTTACAAATAATCTCTATTGTGAGGTCATGCAAAGTGTTTGTTTAAACTCTGCTGAGTATAGATATACGGGTGACAACCATGCCGTAAACGGTAACAGTCAAACTGGGAGAGTGCCGTCTCGATAATGGCCAAACTGGGAGCAGGGGACAAAGACAGCGAGCTCACTTTCTGCAGTGCTGGCATATTTCTGATATCACATATCTCGTGTAGCCTCGGGTGTTGTGGTTCAGCTGTAATTATGGATAGAGAATGGATCGATCTGCTCTCAGATTCAGGGAAGGTGCAAATTCAGATCTTCAGGTATAAATGATGTCTGCGTTAATGTGTTGGTTCAGTAAGCTCTTAGGCATGTCAAATTTTTTTAGTCTTGTAAATCCACAGACTTGATTAATCAATGTCTTTCACACCATCAGTCCATTACCCTGTGGATTAATGTTAATGATAAGAGAATAGATATTAAGTTAATGTAATGCTGTAGCTTTACTCTTATGGGCTGCTATACCATACTTGTTTTGCTTCCACTTAAGCCTTATGCCTGAGATTTTGGTTCGCAGCAACTTTGACTAAGTAAAAAATGGGTGGATAGATAGAGGCCATTCCTACTATCAGATTATGATGTTGGTTTTGAATTGATGGTAAAATGCTGGAGTGGAAAGGAACGCATAGAGGAAGACGTCCTGTGAAAGTCCCGCACTGAGTGCCACGTGGTATCTTCCGTGGCGAGCTCATCATGTGACTTTGTCAGGTGCCTCCGTCCACGAGACGATTATACAGATGTGGTCACGATGACCTAGAGTCTGGGCTGAGGAAACAGGATGGCGCTCTGTCACTGACAGCCACAGACACACACATACACATTTTGTAAGAACAATTTGGAGTTAGCAGCACACCAGAGCAGTGTATGTTTAGATGTTTAAATCAGGCTCAATCCAGAAGCTAAAATTCATCTGGTGATAATCCACTAACTCGGCTACTCTGTTCCTCAGGCTTAATGACACTATTTTTAAAGCTCTGGGTGTTTGTTTGTTTGTTTATTAACTA
Source organism: Gymnarchus niloticus (assembly GCA_009936485.2). Lineage (NCBI taxonomy): Eukaryota > Metazoa > Chordata > Actinopteri > Osteoglossiformes > Gymnarchidae > Gymnarchus > Gymnarchus niloticus. Next base: position 2,049,268 of record JAACJT020000105.1, read on the forward strand.
CACTTTGTCCATCCATCCACCCAGTAGAGCATCTGGGAATATGGAAGCTGTATCTCTGGGGGGGGGGGTGGTGGTGGTGGCAGTCTCAGTAGAGAGAGTCACGTGACCGAGGACAGCAGGCTGATTACTTCCACCCTCCCGCTCGTCCCCTTGGGCATTTGATCCAGCCCCACGGGACCTGTCCCATCTCTCCTTGCTAATGTGTTCCTGTCCCTCCCGTCTTTTCTTTCTTTCCCTGCCGAATCAGCAGTTTTTGTTTTCCCGTTATTGTGCACTGTCCGTGCTGTCCCTGCCCACCACCGTTTCCCCTGAAAAGGACAGTGTTTCCCCAAATAAAGGTCCCGCTCCCCGTCGCCTGGCACCTCGTCACATGTTTCGGTCTGCCGTACAGCGTCCCCTGGTAAGGGATAAGAGTGTCTAGCTGCTTTCAGGATTGTTGAAGGTCGCTGTGAATGTCGCATGCAATAATAAGGTTCCTGCTAAGAGCAGCAGTGTGGACTCTGATTTGCTCTCCTTATTAATTTAATTCCCTAACAAACAAGCTCTCTTAATTACATTTTTATTGTCTTGAGTAATGGAGCAAATTGAATCTCTGCCTTTTCTGTGGTTGAGCTCCCTAGCAGCCTGGACTGTAGATAAACTCTGTCTCCTCTTACCCATCTCCAGCCTTCCTTATAAAATTACTAATACTTGATCGTATTGGTTAATGTTCCTTCTGAAATTTTTGTATTTCCTGTATGTGGGATGTTTATCTTACCTGCACCTTCCCCATGGAATGTTAACTCTGCATTCATAGATTGTCTAAGAGGTGTGATGGACCTTAGGGTTGGGCTTAGGAGTGATAGATGGATAGAGGTTGTTACTATAGAGGTCCTGAGATTTAATTAGGGTTAGGGTTATGCTTAAGGTTGGGATGGGGGTTAGGAGTGACAGGTGGATCAACGTCGTTACTGCGGAGGCACTGACAGCTCTGGTTAATTAGTACAGAGAGAGAATAGAAATGCCTAATCACCCTCTTAGGAGCCCAAGCAGCACAGCCAGAAGCTGGTCTGGCCCAGACCGGAGACAGGCCCTCATGATAGCCTAGTGCCCCCAGACCGGAGACAGGCCTGCACAGTAGTCTAGTGCCGCCTTTGTCCTCTAGACTGCAGCTAACTAAACATGATTTGAATAATTTAAGAAGCGTCTGTGCGGCAGCAGATGAAGTAGTTGCTCTCCATGGCGTTTGATTTTGATTGGTTCACTTTTGTTTTCATTACCCCTCTTTTTCTTGATGCCGCTGAGAGCTGATTTGCTAATTGGCTTATCAGAAGGATCAATAAGTTATCCGTATATCACAAGATTAGACCTCCATCCCTCTCCTGTTTCACTGTTACTATTGGTTTCTGTTTTTGGATACCCCGGTAATGGATGTGGCTAATCTTATTATGTATATTTTGAAAATGTTTAGTTATGCAAAGTGACTTTTCATATGGTTGGAAGATGTAGGGCTTATCAGTGTTCCTCAAGGGTCCTAAAATTGGACCACTCTTGGGCTTTTAGGCAGCAGCCCTTGGATTACAAGTCAGGGTCCTTAACCACTGTGTCACACGTTGTGTGTTTCTGGATTGAAAGATCCTGTAGCAATGTTCTTGTCCACCATTTTCTTGGCATCCACCAACCAGGTGTCATGAGGTGGGCGAACAGGAGTGCTGTATCCACCTGTGGATAGCAGGTGTAAAAATTCACAGGATGGACCTGAGCTCCGGAATATGGAGGGGAGTGTACTGATTTCCTCTTCCCACCATTTGACAGATGGACCTGTCTGTCCTGAGCAGTGTGTGTCTGGCTCTGTGTCTGTTTGGCTTCATTATGCTTTATAGAGCCTTCTCGCAAAAAACAAATCATTTATTTTTTAACTTTTTGTTCAGATAAGTGTAAACAAATCATGAGTGACCAGGGTCTTTACTGCCCCCTACTGCACAGAGGTGTCATGTGATACTGTTTTTAAGGAAGGACACACTCACGTTAACAGGGAAGTTCACTGCTAACCTTACCCAAAAGTAGCACTTACCTGTTGAAGTAATGTTTGCATGTTGATAGCTGGACACGGCCAGCTTTAACCAACACAAAAGCCTGAGCGATTATTGGTGCCACAAATTAAATGCGTTACATGGCAAAACAACTAATTACCTAGTAACGTGAGGCTGTTCTATTTTAATGTTTTGTTGTCAAATAACTATGGGCAATTTCCACAATGGCTCCTGTTAAAAATTCATAGAACAAACGAGCCAACGCCTAATTAAGAAAATGGACCGTTTTCTGAAGGAGATGAAGAGGAATGACAAATCTCTACTCAGGATTCCTTTAAGCACATCAGCGAATGGCATTTGAAAGGTTAAGGTCATCTCTGCCGAATGGCATTTGAAACGTTAAGGTCATCTCTGTTGTGGGCTCCTAGCTAATGGGCTTCTCTCTGTGAGACCTTCCTGCTGCTTTCTGTCTTAATGCCTGGAAGGGGTGTGGCTGCGCCCAGGAAGCTTACGGCGGACAGTCTTGCATCCTGTGTGAGGAGCCTGCTGGTCCCCAGAGAGGAAATCTTTCTATCGTTAGCCTTAGGGACCTAAGGAGTAAAAGCTCAATATCCATAATCTTCCTTTACAGCTGTCATTTCATACGCATTGATTTATTTATCAGTGAGCAGTAGATGGTTCAAGAAGACCTGGACAGAGGGGGGAGACCCTTCACTTTTTCATTCACCCGCTCCCCTACCCTGCCTTAGCTGTGAGTGTGTGGTCTGTATTTAAACGCGTCTCATCCTCAGTCTCAACACAGCTTTCGCTCTGGAGCGCATCCGCTCTCTCTCGCCACCCACACCTACAGCCCCCACCTTCTTTATTTTCCCTGGTAATGAATGGCTGGGCTTGGAAGGCTAATGTGAGCGGTGGACGGTTCGAGTGTGTGTGTGTGGGGGGGGGGGCTTATCACACACCCTCTCAGTCTGTGCCATGTCGTCAGGCAAGAACGTAGCACACTCGATCGTACTACGGTGGATCAGTGGCTCGATATGCCACCTGGATTTGGTGATGGTCGATTAAAACCCAGTTTTCTTTCGGTTGACCATGTAGCTGTCGAATTTCACTGTCACGAGACAATACAGTTTCAAATTTGCCAGAGCTGTATATACGTTTAAGACATTCAGCTTTAAAGGTTAAAGCCATTTATTAAATAAAAAATAACTCAACTTCTGTTTCAGTCAGTTGATTGAATGCATGTTTTATAATATAGTGATTGAATATTACTATAATTTTCCTTTCACAAAATGAAACTTAAAAGTGGTAATATATCCCACCCCTGCCACTGTTTTTTTTTTGTTCACCTACTTAGGACCATCCAGCAGTACTGAATACTGCATAATAACTGCATAATATCTCTCATCCAACGTCTGCTGGTTAGTTACATGATGCCTGTGGCACTAGCCTTGGAAGATAAGACTCGTATGAGAGGCTAGACAAACTAATTAATGAATTTCTGCATGGCAGCAGCAGTGGGGGGAGGGTTGGGGGCTGAGATTTAACTGCAGCGTCTCCTCATGTCAGCCTGACGGATGCCTCATTGGATCAGGAGTCCGGGCTGCGGAAGAAAAGTCCATTATGCCTCCTCCTCCCCCCAGGCTTTCACCCGGAGATCCACTTTCATTGTCCAGATACAAGCCACGCTATCCTCTCTGTGTAATGGAACTACCTGAGAGCTGATCTCTCAGCAGAACTGCGGGGCCTTGCTACCCACACACACAGAGACAGACACACACACAGACACACACACACACAATCCCTGTAGGTCATAAACAAAGACACCCAGGCGAAGAGCAGCATAACATAATAGAAAGGTTTTTCTCTTCTGCCTCTCCTACTAAAAAAAACATGAAGTGGCGAGAACGCAAAAGCCGACCCTACTTTGACTTGCCTCACTCATGGTTTCCCAGGAGATGTCATTTTTTGAAAGTCTCCCCGAAAGCTCAGCTCACCATGAAAAACAGATCTCAGCAGGACCTTATTTTTATTTACCTCGCATGTCTTCGCTCGTTTGAAATTCGATCGCTGTGAAGACAACTGTTTCTCGCCTGCTGTCTCATGCTCTCCGGTGATGATGTGCCTAAAGTTAATATCTCAGTAACTTCTCATGACTCGGCGATGACTCACCAGTAAGATTTTTATGCTGTTTCTTACTGTGCATCAACATTTTAAAAGGGTCATCCCGAAGGCGATGCTTTAACGATCCTGGAGGTGACCGTGAGGTGTCCAGTGTTTCTCCTCAGAGGTGTCAGAAGATGGTGAATGCGGAACGCGGTCCCGTCGTGCTGCCGAACGTTCCACGCCCACCCTACTGTGATTGCATTTGTGTTTCACAGGGCAAACCCTACATGTTCGACCGGGTGTTTCCAGCCAACACCACGCAAGAACAGGTGTACAACACCTGCGCCAAACAGATCGTCAAAGGTGAGCGCACGTCTCTGCGTATGTTTAGGGTGGCAGAAAAAAGGGACACGTGAAGGTAACTTCACGGCTATGGGGGTCGTCTGCCGTGCACAGCTTGACAGTATTAATTTACGTACTGCATCTTTTGAATCATTAGAGGTCAGTGTTGCTGGTTGTCGTTCTGGGACTTCATGGTCCTCGACTCTCTGATTCCAGATGTGCTCGGGGGTTACAATGGTACCATCTTTGCCTATGGACAGACATCTTCAGGAAAGACCCACACTATGGAGGTAAGAGATTAGAAAGTTATATGTTTATAACATACAATTTTCTTACACATTGCTTGGCAGACAAGTAGTTAGGGAAGGCAGAGGAGCCAAGGATGGACGTTTTGTATGGCTGAGGGACTGGTGTTTGTTCGTTTTCTGTTTTGTCAGTGCACAGCTTCTCCGTCCTCTCCTACATTGTCTTCATGTCTTTGTTTTTCCCTCTCAGGGAAAACTGCACGATGCTCAAGAGATGGGGATCATTCCTCGGATCGCCGAGGACATCTTCAATCACATCTTTACCATGGATGAAAACTTGGAGTTTCACATCAAGGTGGGGAAACGTGATCATGAAAAGGTGACTGAGGCGAAGATAGGCCACCTCGACGGTCGGAACTCCCGACCTGTTTTACTTGGCAGCTTTTAGGACCCTGAGCAGTCTTCAGCATTAATGTCAGAATGCCAGGTCATGTGATTTTCTTTTTGTGCCACTCCACAGTCAGTTTTCCCTCAACACATCCTGACGCATCCTTAAATTCTTTCGTCCAACTGTATGTGAGACCTGAAGTTTCTTGCTTTGGTCTACAGCAGTGTCTGTTATGATTGGGGGGAATGTTAATTACTAAACATTGTGGTGAATACTCTAGTACCATTCAATAAAAAGCAGAATGTCGTCTCATTCTATATGTCATTATTTTTTTATGATAGTGAGAGATAAAGCCCTCTGACATTATGTCTGCGATCATCCCTCTAGGTCTCTTATTTTGAAATCTACATGGACAAAATCCGTGATCTTCTGGATGGTGAGCGATCTGCGTGAAATAACCTCTGTCCTGCACACCAGTACACCAAGGCTTAACAGGCATCATTGCAGACACTGAATTGTACTGTTTTAACTGATGCAAACTGCAGTCTAAAAACACAAAAGGACATTGTATGCAGACAGGTCAAGGAGAGCCAGTAGCCACATATCTGATGAGTCAGAGCAGCCTTTCATTGGTGACTCATGACACTCCTACCAGTCATCGTGGTCCATATGCAGAGTCATGGACCTTCTTTATCTATATTTCAGTAACCAAGACCAACCTGGCTGTTCATGAGGATAAGAACAGAGTTCCTTATGTCAAGGTTAGTATAATGCGTTTCTGTCCCTGTGACCCTGTGGATGATGGATGGATATGTGCATGTTTTTATAATAAATGTATCACATGATTTAATTACTTGATATTTAGTCCCCTCCCCCTGCCCCACCATGGTTTCATTTTCATCTTTCTTATTCTCTCTAGGGCTGTACTGAACGGTTTGTGTCCAGCCCAGAGGAAGTAATGGACGTGATTGACGAGGGCAAGGCCAATCGGCACGTGGCTGTCACGAGTAAGCCCTGCCCTTTCTTTCACTGCCTGCTGCGATGCCCATAGTACCGATGCGTAGCAAACCTGACTCCTCCCCTCCCCGCAGACATGAATGAGCACAGCTCTCGCAGTCACAGCATCTTCCTGATCAACATCAAGCAGGAGCACATTGAGACAGAGCAGAAGCTCAGCGGCAAGCTCTACCTGGTGGATCTGGCTGGCAGCGAGAAGGCGAGTCCTGCCGAGAACCACTTTGTCTGGGAGCGTGACTCTTCAGCCTTGGCCTAGGAGTCACAGCCATGAGTCACACAGAGGAGAAGTGTATTTAGAGATATATTTACAGAATATGATTGTAAACCTCCCAAAAAAAGCATTGATACTATATTTGGACATAAATATAGGTATCTAATATGGAATGACATGTTTCAGCACATGTCTGGGATATTGGCCCATTTTGAAATATTGTGATATTGACATAGTTTGTTTTAGGATGTGGGTCTTTATCTTTTTAACTTTTCAGCACCGTCTCCAGCAGGGATGGCTTGGTACCACTTTCTAATCTCCAATACCAGTAATGCAACCTGAAATGTCAGCCGATGCCTGATTTTGTTTCTATTTAAACAGCTTTCATGCCATTTGTATACCATATGTAATATAGCCATCAAAAAAAATCTCAGGCTGTTAAACAAATATGGTAATTCCCTAAAGGATTAATTACAAAATGAAATGCCAATTTGGCAATGTGAAGCGAGGTTTGCTCGCGTATCATATACAGTTATAACTATTTTGGTCCACATCGAACCAATATGGGTACTGAATATGGGCTCAGCACATCCGTAGACTCCAGTACTGCAGTATTTTTATAAATATGCTTAATGAGTCTGTCAATATGTCAGCATTGACTAGTCTGCTACAGACTTATGAGAATCTGACTTCGAAGGTGTCCTCTGTGTTACTCTGTGCCTGCATTTCAGGTCAGTAAGACAGGTGCCGAGGGGGCTGTCCTGGATGAAGCCAAAAACATCAACAAATCTCTGTCTTCTCTGGGCAATGTCATCTCTGCCTTGGCTGAGGGAACGGTGAGTCAAGCACCGATGACTCCCCTCCAGGATAACTGGCACTTAAACTGAAGGCTGCTGGTTTAAATATCTGCAGGGGCACTGCTATTGTACCCTTGATCAATATACTTTAGTCCAAATTACCTTAGCTGCCTTCAATAAAATGGAGCAATTTTAAAAAGGATGAAAAATGTCAGGTTCTTTAGGAGGGGGAAAAGTCCGTTTAGCAGCTTGTTCACTGAATTCTTCTGGACTCCCTGTCCTTCCAGAAAACCCATGTGCCGTACCGGGACAGCAAGATGACGAGAATCCTGCAGGACTCGCTGGGCGGTAACTGCCGCACCACCATGTTCATCTGTTGCTCACCGTCCAGCTTTAACGACGCCGAGACCAAGTCCACCTTGATGTTTGGCCAGCGGTAATGTGCACCTCTTCTTGATTCTGTCCTCCAATCCATCCTTCTATCTTCTAACTGCTTATCCTGGTTGGGGTCATGGGGGGCCTGGAGCCTATCCCAGGCAGCACAGTACACAAGGCTGGGGTCTACCCTAGGTTGCTAGTTTATTACAGGACTCAGACACTTAATCAAAAACGATGTGCAACTTTGCAATGCCAGTTAATCTAACTGCATGTCTTTGGGGGTCACTCAATGCCTGCACTTCCATTGTTCTCAGATTTTTGTATTTTTGTTACAGTTTATTCATGTTATCTGCGATTTATGTGACTGGTTCTCTTTGCTGTAGCCCCTTCACATATCCCATTCCTCAGTCAAATGTACTTGCCTGCTGGGCTGGGAATACATGAAACTTGTTGGTGTGGGGTGAACCTGTTAGCAAGTTAGCATGTGTGCGATATTTTGGTGTGGGGTGAACCTGTTAGCAAGCTAGCATGTGTGCGATATTTTGGTGTGGGGTGAACCTGTTAGCAAGCTAGCATGTGTGCGATATTTTGGTGTGAGCAGCATTGATTGGTAGTTTGGGATACTCCCACCTACCATGGGTTTTGAAGCCTCACTTGTCTCCTGCTTCCACCGTCTAGCGCCAAGACCATCAGGAACTCCGCGTCCGTGAACCTGGAACTAACAGCAGAGCAGTGGAAGAGGAAGTACGAGAAGGAGAAGGAGAAGAACAAGACACTGAAGGAGACCATCCAGAAGCTGGAGGTTGAGCTGAACCGCTGGCGCAATGGTGAGTTCTGGGGATCCTAAAACACTCACCCAAACAGCAGAATCTCACAAACTATCCCACCTACTGTGAGTTATGACTACCTTTCTCTAGGTTTGTTAGCATCAGAAAACATCAAATCTTGTCTCTTTAGTTCCTTTGAGTTGTTCTTTTAACCTTTTTTATTTCTGTAAAGCACTTTGAATGACCTTCATGTAAAAAAAACTTTATATATATAAACTTGCCTTGCCCACCTTACAAGCCCCCTGTTTCTTCTCCAGGTGAGAATGTTCCAGAGACAGAGCAGCTGAGTCCGGGCACGGTGAGGCTGGAGCCCAGTGAGGAGCCCCCCCTGGACAATGGGAGCTCCTCTATCGTGGTCCGCATCTCTGCCGAGGAGCGGCAGAAGTATGAAGAGGAGATCCGCAAACTCTATAAGCAGCTGGATGATAAGGTGAGCATATGACACACACACACCCCATGCATTCCCAGATGCTGAGCTATGCCGCATGCACTAGATGGCCAAAAGTATGTGGACACCAACTGATATGGGTGTTAACGTACATCTGGCTGATTAAGCCCACACCCAAGTAGTCACTAACTATGAACATTGGCAGTAGAATGGGTCATGCTGAAGAGATTAGTGATTTTCCATGTGGCGCCATCATTGGATACCAACTTTACAAGTCACTGAATCAAATTTCTGCCCTGGTTGACTCCAAGTGTAAAAGTCTAGAAGCAACAAGAGTTCATGTGTGAAGTGGTCAGCCATACAAGTAGAAAGGGACCAAGTGGTCCAGCATCAATACCCAACCCATGTAATGCTGCAATGGCTGAATGGCAGCCAATCCCACCAACAATATTCCACCATCTAATGGAAAGCCCTTCCAGAAGAGTAGAAGTTATTATAGCAGCATAGAGAGGACCAACTTCCTGTTTATATCCTTGGTTTTGGAATGAGATGTTGCACAGGCAGGTGTCCACATGCTTTTGGCCATATCGTGTACAAACCGTGAATGACATTAACACGCTCTTCAACCAATGACATCGCTTGTTGAGAAGAACAGCTTAAAGCCAGGTTCAGGCAGAAAGCCTGCCTTGTATTTGCCGGGTCTGCGAACAGCTGTAACTGAGCTGAGCGTGCTTGCCGGTGTGTGCAGGATGATGAGATCAACCAGCAGAGTCAGCTCATCGAGAAGCTGAAGGAGCAGATGCTGGACCAAGAAGAGGTAAAAGCATGGAGTATTTCACTCAGTCTGCCAGTCGTTCTGGCTCCAGATAGCCTGCTGTTTGGCTGGTCGTGCCGAGCAGCTATTTCATCGGGTGTTTTTATAGTCTTAATGAGGTCAGGTCTCTCTCATATTAAAGGAATGCTCTGTGTGAACGTGTCCATGTCCCCCATTCCTGTAGCTCCTGGCCTCCACGCGTGGCGATAGTGAAAAAGTCCAGACGGAGCTGGGCCGCCTGCAGATGGAGAGTGACTGCGCCAAGGCAGAGGTGAAGGAGGTGCTGCAGGCCCTGGAGGAGCTGGCAGTCAACTATGACCAGAAGAGCCAGGAGGTGGAGGACAAGAGCCTGCAGAACAAGCTGCTGGCAGAGGAGCTGGCCCAAAAAATGGTCAGTACTCCGCCCACCCTCCTGCCCCGCGTCTGTGGTTCTTCATTAGCATAGCACCTCCACCTTTCCAAGCTCATTAAGTGTTTTTTTTTCCAGTGGTCTGGAGAGGTTGACTAAGGTAAGAATCTCTGCGTTTGCTCCTTAACCATCTGGCCCACCCCCGCAGGCCCACCTGATGACAATCGAGTCGGAGCTGGCACGCATGCAGGAAGTGAGCGGGCAGCAGCGCAAGCGCATTGCTGAGGTGCTCAACGGCCTCATGAGGGACCTGAGCGAGTTCAGTACCATCGTGGGCAACGGCGAGATCAAACTGGTGGGTGAGACGTGAGCACCGCAGGAATCAGGTCAGTGGTCACTCCAGGATCGTAAGATAAGGTTCATTTTCTCATTTCCCACCCCTGCCCCTCCAGCCAGTGGAGATCAGTGGTGCCATCGAGGAGGAGTTCACGGTGGCCCGGCTCTACATCAGCAAGATCAAGTCAGAGGTGAAGTCCATGGTAAAGCGTTGCCGGCAGCTAGAGAGCTTGCAGTTGGAGTGCCACCGCAAGATGGAGGAAACGGGCCGAGAGCTCTCCTCTTGTCAGCTGCTCATCTCGCAGGTGAGCCCTGCCGGGCTTGGAGAACATGAAACCTGTTAGCGAGTGAGCATGTGTGTGATATGATGCTGTGGGGTGAACCTGTTAGCGAGTGAGCATGTGCGTGATATGATGCTGTGGGGTGAACCTGTTAGCGAGTGAGCATGTGCGTGATATGATGCTGTGGGGTGAACCTGTTAG
>JAACJT020000105.1:2061133-2074847 GCA_009936485.2 Gymnarchus niloticus
CCCTGAGTACTGCCTTAGTGAGTTAGCATGGGTTAAATAGGTGAGGCTAGTGAGTACTGCCTTAGTGAGTTAGCATGGGTTAAATAGGTGAGCCCCCTGAGTACTGCCTTAGTGAGTTAGCATGGGTTAAATAGATGAGCCCCCTGAGTACTGCCTTAGTGAGTTAGCATGGGTTAAATAGGTGAGCCCCCTGAGTATTGCCTTAGTGAATTAGCATGGGTTAAATAGGTGAGGCTAGTGAGTACTGCCTTAGTGAGTTAGCATGGGTTAAATAGGTGAGCTCCCTGAGTACTGCCTTAGTGAGTTAGCATGGGTGTGATTGAAGCAGCTTGTATATGGAGCTTAGGGAAGACACAGGGAGAGAACGTTGGCTGAGGCTGTGGTGCAGATGGTGTGTGTGGCGGGTGGGCACGTGAGGTAGCTGTCACAGCACAGCTCGCGTGGATCGCTCTGGGGCGGAAGAATCTGGAAACGTGGTGCGTACATCGGAGGCGAAGTGCTTGCCCTTTTCTGAGAAGCATGTCGCGTCTGCAGCATGAGGCGAAGATCCGCTCGTTGACGGAGTACATGCAGAACGTGGAGCTAAAGAAGAGACAGCTGGAGGATAACTACGACAGCCTGAGTGAGGAGCTGGCCAAACTGCAAGCCCAGGGTAAAGCTACCCCAACGAGGCCAAACCCCAGGGCAGCACATGCCCCAGCTGAAGGTGTTCTTCATTAACCGTAGCATCCATCACTATATAAACTGTGTGTGTGTGTGTGTGTGTGTGTGTGTGTGTGCACACAAGTGCCCTGTGATGGACTGCCATCCTTTCCAGGCTGTCCCCTGCCTTGTACTACTAGTTTTCTGGGATAGACTCCATATTTCCCTACGTAGGATCCTGGGATGGATGGATGGAATTCTGAAAGATCCAACCATGCATCCATTCGTTGCTAATCACTTATCCAGTTTGGGTTGCTTTTGTCTGTAGTCTTAGGAAGCTAAATATGGGTACTGGATAGGGGGACATCCAAGAAGAGCATGTCAGGGAAATCCCAAACGTCCTTGGGTCCATCAGTTCCTCATTATGTCTCTGAACACCCCTCTTTGGCTGCTGCAGAAGCTAATCTGAGGGTCCCTTAGGCTGTTGTCAGTAATTTAGTGTGATTTGTTTGTGAGAGAGAGCTGGAGTATTCAGATGTTTTCACTGACAGGTCCTTTGATGTGCTTCACAGAGACTGTGCAGGAAGCAGCCATGAAGGAGAATGACAGAACTGTGGAGGGGCCTGTGGACATCAAGGTAACCATGGAGACTCTCCGACATGAAACAGGTCCTTTGTCTTCATGTGTGAACACATCCCCTTTTCTCTTGTTAATGTGCCCCCCTCCCCCCCTCGCCCTGCCCCAGGTGGAGTCTCACCGCGAGTCCCACCACAAGCAGCTAGGCCGCCTGCGAGATGAGATTAACGAGAAGCAGAAAATCATCGACGACCTCTCCGAGTCGGTGTCTCCGGGGCAACCCCTCTCTTTACCCCTTTCTACAGACATTTTACCATCATACTATACATTTAAAACAGCATATGTATACAGTTAGACTTTTAAAGGCACAGTTCTCTTACTCACGGCTTGTAATAGACTAAGAGCTTCGGTTACTGGCCCCCTTAATTCATTAGCTGAATTTCAGCCTCTGTTTACAGTCTGCTGACATTTTAAATAAAAATTTGGTCTCAATTTGAAGAACAGTCTTGTCATAAATACAGGTTCTTTAGAGGAATGTGTAACCCCCCCACACCTGTGTTTAAAGTGCTCTCACCTTGCAGTCCCCTGAACCCCGAACGCTGACCGTGTTCTTCACATGCTGTCTTTCCTGCAGCCGCAACCAGAAGCTGCAGCTGGAGCTTGAACAGCTACGTGCTGAGTTTGACCGCTTGAAGAGCCGCGAACACCACAAGAGCGTGCAGTTGGAGGAGCTGACGTGAGCTGAACGCTGATGCTAAGCCTGAACATCAGTACTGAGCCTTAATACTGATGCCGAGCCTAACAGTACTGCTCAGCCTCAACACTGATGCCGAATCTAACAATACCTCTGAGCCTCAACACTGACACTGAGCCCTAATACTGATACCAAGTCTAACAGTACTCCTCAGTCTATATTGATGCCGAGTCTAACAATATCTCTGAGCCTCAACACTGATGCTGAGTCTAACAATACTTCTGAGACTCAACACTGATGCTGAGCCTTAATACTGATGCTGAGTTTAACAATAAAGCTGAGCCTCAGCACTGACACTGAGCCTCAACACTGACGCAGAGTCTAACAGTACCGCTGAGCCTCAACACTGCCACTGAGATAATATTGGCAGAGACTCAAAACTAATGCTGACCACACCATAGCCTCCCAGGGTTTTCTAACTTTAGCTACAGGATGTAGAGGAGATTAGTTCAGGTACATCATTCTGAGCAGTTTAAACACCCAACTCACCACAGTAATAAAGCATAATGCATAGGGTTGGCAGTGCCAGGCTGTTCACTTGGACGAGGAAATCCCGTGATAATGTGAAGGTGGTGATGATTTTTTATTTTTTTATTTCTGATTCGTCAGATTTCTTCACGAGTGCCACGAACAATCCAAGCAGGATCTTAAAGGGCTCGAGGAGACCGTGGTGAGTTACGGCGATGTCTCTGTCTTCCTCCTCCTCCCTTTTTATCAGCTGTGTGTGATCACTTCCTCATTGGTCTTTCTCCATCTCTAAGGCCCGTGAACTCCAGACCCTCCACAACCTGCGCAAGCTTTTTGTTCAAGACCTCACGACTCGAGTCAAAAGAGTGAGTTGGAAGATCGCCCGGTCAGTCACTTGTGTCATTTACAAAAACGTGCCACTATGAGGTGCTTTTCGCAATAGCTTTTCCTGAATTGGTGATGTTATATTCCTGTAAAATATTACCCACAGACAAGCACTGATTTCCTCATTTCCATTTCCTGTCTGTAAGTCCAGTCTTCATTTATCCCACCAGAGTTCAGAGATGGAGCCTGATGATAGTGGGGGGTGTACCACACAGAAGCAGAAGATTTCCTTTCTTGAGAACAACCTGGACCAGCTTACAAAGGTTCACAAACAGGTTAGTTTATGCTGCCAGGGGGACCGGCTGTGTAATGGCTGCTGGGCCATGGTTAGTACTTGCGTATTAAATCTATACCCTGAGCTCTTCAGTGGGGTTAGCCTCGCTGAAAATAGCACCACCTGCTGTTTCGTTGATTAACAGAGCCAATGCAGTGACAGCAGTGGGAGCCAATGAACTGTCTGTGTTGAGAGCACAGTCTCCGTGCCTTCAGCTGTACATTAGCTGCTGTTTGTGTTTTGGGGAAAATAGTGCAAGAATGGAAGAGTGGACTGCATTGTCTTCAGCCTGCTTCACTACACTGAAATGACATTTGTGCAAACTGCAAACAAATCGAATACCTACTGGTTTTCTCAGCATGTTATAATGCTGATCCTCAACCAGGAAGCATCTGTTTACACTCCTCATTCTCATTTATGTTTTTATTCCTTGTGCAATCATTAGCCTGTGTCCTGTTTTACTGTGGTCCTATCTGGAGAGTGCCCCCTGCAGGCAAGGCAGTTTTACATACAGTTACAAACGATTTACCTCCAGCCTTGTGTACCCACCCATACTTCCTCTCCACCACTGGTCTGCTTTTATGGTGTTCGTTTGGCCCTTGCCGTCTATGCTTAAGGGCTTCATGGGAGATGGGGAACAGAGGGGCAGCCTAGCGGGATGATGATCAGAGGGAGGCAGGAATACCTCGCAGGAGCGTGTGTGGGCTGGCAGGGTCCTTTAACAGAAGCACAGACTGTGTATCTCAGGAAATGGGGCTGTTACATCCAGCGGAATAATGGGGCTTCACCAAACAAATTTTTTTTGGTGTGTGTGTGTGTGTGTAAAATCCCTGAGAGCTTCCATTGCTTCTTTTTTTATCCTACTTTGAGGTTTTATCCTTCTCAGGTACTGATCAAATTTTTCAAGCTTGCCTGAATGTAATTTGATAGCGATCACTCCTGAAGGCAGGCACAGCAAATAAATGGTGGATATCTTGCTGCAAATGGACACGCACCCAGGCGTATGCATACATACTCTTCGAAACAGCGATGTACTGATGATGCTGCATCGGTGTCAGCCCAAACCTGGTTGTGAGGTGTGTGTCGAGCTGATCCTGCTTTCTCCCCAGAGACAGCTAGGCCCAGATGGAGAACAGGTAGATGGATTCTGTGATGACAAACCTCCTCTTGGGGTTTGTCGTTTCATCTACTGTAGCGCATCCCCCAGCTAACCCTCACTGCCCCATTCTCTGCAGCTGGTACGTGACAATGCAGATCTGCGCTGTGAGCTTCCTAAACTGGAAAAACGTCTTCGGTCTACGGCTGAGAGAGTTAAGGCCTTGGAGGGTGCACTGAAGGAGGCCAAGGAGGGGGCCATGAAGGACCGACGCCGCTACCAGCAGGAGGTGGAGCGCATCAAAGACGTCATGCGGGCCAAGAACCCGCTACGGCGCTCCCATGCTGCACAGATTGGTAGGGAAACATCCACCAGAAAGTTAAAGTTAACATGACTGATTTAACCACAGATATTTCATACTCAACTAGTCCACCTATTTTCGGGACCTTTATACCTTCTCCAGAAGACCTACCAGACAGTTGGTATTAACATAACTAGTCTACCCACTTGATGTATCTCGAAGCACTTGTAAATAGTGACATCACCTGACTAAATAACTAGATGAGGTTCTAGTGTTTATCTCCAGGTTTACCTGCTGTAGGATGTCTGTGTTGATGCTCAGATAGTAACCCATCTCACCCCCATTCATGTCTTTGACCCCCCCGCAGCCAAACCCATCCGTCCAGGACACTACCCTGCCTGTTCCCCGACAAACCCTGTGTACGTGCGTGGCACTGACCACCCCATCACCTTCAGCAATGTGCTCTTCCAGACCCACACCCAGCCCGGACCCCAGGCCCCGGCCCAAACCACCACGTGAGTATTGGGCGTCCACAATGCACGCCAGGGCTGCTTCTGCCTTGAAGGTGACAGGTTCAAGTCCCAGACTGGGTTTGATTTCTAACATTATTTACTTTTTAATGTGCAGGAAAGGCGGCTAATGGGGGTACCAGAAGAACTTAATTTGGCCTTAACTGGTTTCTTTACAGTAAACAATATGTCTGCCAAGTATGACCAAATTATAGTGTGGCCGTAAAAGACGAGTTGTAACTTATGAATGCTTTGGCCGGTCATCGCTGTTTCGAAATTCACAGCAGCATTATGAGGTGACCCAGTAAAGTTGGCCATATTTCATCCAGAGGGTTTGAAAATATGAAAAGAATCAGGATCTTTTTAAATTTGTTTCGGTGTATTTGGTCTCATTAAAGTAAAATAAATCGCAACATATCACAACACACAACACATCATAACGTGAAATAGAATAAACAGTATACAAGCAAGCAAAATGAGACATTTGGATAAAGTACAAAGGGACAAACTGCTCAGGCAGTCCAGTAAATGTAATAATGCTGAAACAAACGGTAAATAAATAGAAAGATATTCTTTATTGATCCCGGGTGGGAAAATGCATCTCTCTCTGGAGCCCTTTGTTCGATCCAGTTGAAATTCTGCTTGTTTTTGCCAACTTTCGCTTAACTTTAGACAGTATTTTTAGTTTTGAAATGAAATTAAAAATATCTGCCATCAGTTGACAAGGATAAGAAGCCCTTTTTCAGGCTCGACAGTAGCTAATCAGGACACACTTGGGTATTGGGTTCTTATATGGACCCAGTGAATAAATTTAGTTTGTCTTTGATCTGAAGAGATCAAAGTTCATAGTGCTTTGACCCCACTAATTGGTGCTTGTCTGTATTTTCTATTATTATTAGTGTAAAGGTATTAATATTATGTCACAATGATGATGACTTGACTGACAGTAAAAACAGTGCAGATGCATGGCCTGGCTTCTCTTCCAGGGACAACGTCTCTGCCCCCCGTCTGCCAACTCTGCCGGTGGAGGTGAACCGCAGTGTGGTCAGCGCCACAGAGGCCGTGAACTCCTACCAGCTCAACGTAGACAACGGTGAGTGACCGTAGGCGATCCAGAGGCTCTCTGTTAGCTGGCTAATATGATCTCAGGGCAGCCGCAGTGGCGCGTATGTCAGTGAAGAGTTTAAAATACTGGCATCATCATCACGGTTTATTTTCGTGCAGTTAGGTTTAAAGTCAACTTCAAAAAGGGTGAAAATTCATTTCATACCATTATTTAATTATTGTATATTATCAGAGGATATTGACTATAAATATTTCTTTAAATTATAAAATTGAAATGAGAAATTCCATAATAAATTGAATGTTGACAGAGTAGCCGTATTCCTGAATTATTTGGAGAGGGATACCTTTTTCGTTCTCTAAGTTCTGTACTTCAGCACGTTGGATTTGAAGCAAAACACCATAATTAGAAGTTTGAAAGTGTAGAAATGAGACAGGAAGCTGCTCCCGTCGGTATCTTGGGCAGCGGTGTGGACTTATCCCTCACTCGTGCTTCTTGATCGTTCTGCTTTGGTTCCTGCTTTGTCGTCGGATGCTCGTCCTGCATTCTGAAATGCCGGCACTGAGCTTGGAATAAGGTCTGCATTGAATGCTCATTCAGTGTTCCGTTTACTGCTTTGTTCGATCTCTAGGGGTTTCAGCTCAGTTTGATAACTCTCACTATATGAACAGAACGATACCTGTCTCCGTATGAGCAGAACACGGTCCGATAACTGTCGCTATATGGAAAGAACAATAACTGGTGGATGCATCCAGAAGTGTGTGGAGACAGAAAGCGACAGAATGGACCAGAGACGGTCAGCGTGAGACTAAGCTACCGCTCAGACCTGTACTTCTAGCTTGGCTAACAGGTCAACAGCGCCATGTGACCGAAGTTTCGGTGGGAGTTTTCACTCTGCAGGTTCCTTCCTGCATCTCTCCCTCCATGCCTTCTTTCTGTCCTCCTGCGTGATGAATATACTCTCACTCCTCCTTTCTGTTCTCTTTCCGTGACAGGAAATGCCACAGATATCAATGACAACAGGTAAGTCCATACTCATGTTTCGGTATCAGTTATGCCATAGTTAAAATACTGCAATACTGTAGTGTTAAGGTGTCACATTGAGGCTGGAGATTGGCAATATCCATTTATTATAATAAATATTAATAATGATATTAAAGGCGGATGCCGCAGCTACTGTTACCTACAATGCTAACGGTGCCGCCTAGTGGGCGCTTAGGGACTAAGCACGTGTTCCGTGTTCAGAAGTGAGGTACCCTGCGGGGTCGAAGCAGAGGACCCAGCCAAGCTGTACATCGTCCAGCAGGAGACAGCCGCCAGCTAATGGGGCGGAGCAGGTGAGCAAGAAGACGCCGCGGCTGTCCGCCACTGCGGTTGGGCCGGCACTGGCTGGGGTGTGAACCGAGTTGTATGTGAAGAGACGGGTACTAATGCAGCCAGTATGGGAACAGGAACAAATATGCACCTGGAAGGCAGACTGCCTCATGCTGTTAGACTGTGTAATGGTCTCTCTCGCTCTCTCTCTCTCTCTCTCTCTCTCTCTCTCTCTCTCCTTACCCCCACAGGCACCCATTCGTTCCAGAACTTTCCTCTAAGTCCGCATGCTGCTTCTCTGCTTCCCCTGACCTTCACCTCAGCAGACCCCGTGCCCTTTTAACCTCCTACTCGTCTTCTCTCGTCTCTGTCCTCGGTAACCTGCTCTCTCTGCTCACTAACCCCCCTCGCCTTTACTCTTAATATTTAGTAGGAATATTGATGTATGCTTAGGAACTGTGGCAAACGCTGTAGGTTAGTGCAGGTTGCTTAACCTGTACTCTCAACCTCCCTCCTCACCCACACAACCACCACCAATCCCCTCCCCGCCTGAGCGAGTAAATGAATCCGCAAGGTGGGGATTGAACGCGTGCAGCTGACCTGAGTGCAGTTTGTGGAGCGAGATGCACGCCGGCCTGGATCCCTGTGGTACTCAACGCACCCCACTGTGCGTTACACTCCATTTGATTTCACTTCGTGAGACCATAGCGTAGCCGGCAAACTGGGGAGCGTGGGGACTGGGCCCAAAACAAAATTAAAAGAAAGAAATGGTATTAACATTGAGATGGGCTTTTCTATTTCTAGAATGTAGTTCTTTTTCTATCTGAACGGACACCCTTAAGAGCGGGATCTTTGTGTAAGGAGCCCCGTGGCTAGCCCCAGTTCTGCCACTGCGATGCTGTCCCGATCACGGCACTCCTGGTCCCTGAACGCATCTCCAGACAGCTGCTGGCTTTAGCCGACCGGCCTGTTGTGGTAGACGTGCCCGCTGAACCCAGCTGCCTCTCCATCGCCACCCCTGGCCCTCTGACGCACTCGTCCTGGGCTCCATTAAGCCTTAATGTCTGACAGCTATTGACACCCTATCAGTCACATGACGCTGAACCTTAAGTATATGTACATATGTGTATATACATGCTCATTCGAGGCTGTTAGCATCACTGCTTGGCACGTAAAAACACAACCTGATAGGTTCACTGCTGTCACCCTTGGGCGATGAGAGACTGCGTTTTGGTTTTTGAAACGGGGTTCATTCACTTGAGTTCCAGCAGCGATGTTTTGGACTTCACCAGCCGATCTCTAGGCAGCGCTGTTGGTGAGTGCTAGGGACTCACTGGGGATCGTGTGAACAAACCGTCTGTGGAGAAGTGCACCCCCACCCTTGGGAGGTGTACTCCTCCTCTGGGGTAGTTCACCCTCCTACCACCAGGGGGCAGTGTACCACAAGCATGTATATTTATGCTTTGCTCCCCCGGTCTGACTTGTAGTCACCTGCAGAAGGCAGGCTTGTCTGCTGGCCTCCCATGCGCACTGAACAACGCGTCGCCTCAGCGTGCTGTCATAAAAATGCATCATCAGCCATGAATCGAAAGTACCACCATAGAAAGAATCAGCCCTGCTTTTTCAGTTTGTGTATTTTATTACATATATACATATATAAATATTTCTGAATTGTAATATATATCTGTTTGGTTTGGATTGGATGGTTCATTATTGTGTCTTTTTGTCCCCAGCCAGTGTGTCTGTTGTAAGCTGTATTCCAGTCTTTACTGATGAACACAGGAAAGTTAAAAAAAAAAAAACAAACTACAGTGATTATGTAGCAACTATTTTTATACACTTCACTATATTTAAATATTGATTTATGTTTACATATCTTGTTTATTTATTGTATTTCATCTGATTTATTTTAGTCTGACAGAATTGTATATGTTTAATTGTATTTAACAAAAGGGATATTTATTTATAAGATTACAATTTTTAATTTATTTTGCTGCAAGTTGGGAAAAAAACTGCAGTGAGGAGAAGCCACAGAGGGACAAGTATGTATTGGTATGGACTCGTAGTTTGATTGTGTGTGCGTGTGCAGTACAGAGACTTCCAGGAACTATCGAATCCTCATCTGAGGGGGAGGGAATTGGATCCTGTGCCTCAGTCCAGCTGCTCTTCCCCACCTTCTCCATGCAGACTCTGCCCCCTCCACCCATCAAGCTCCACCTCCTGTGCACTCTCCACCAGCCTCCTGATCAGCCAATCAGGAAGAGAGAGTGCCAGGTGAGGTTGAAGGTGGGGAGGTGGAGTAAGAGGATTAGTGTGGAAGGCCTGGAGATCCGAGGCATCATGTCTCTGGTTCTCCAGCACCCCTCAGGTCAGCCACCCAATCGATCTGGGGGTGGTGACATGGAGACAAGGGCGTTCTGAAAGCTGTGGCTGTGTTTTTACTGCCCATTGTGCACACTGACCTACACCCCTCCCCCCCACCCCATATTTACAGCCCGCTTGCCCTGCCCTCAGTCCAGACTTGAGGAGGACTGTCCGGAGGCAGGAAATGTGGTTCAGGCAGATGATGTTGGGATGTTTTTAGGGGACACATCGTGGCCACAGGCATACCATTCCATGACTGCTCTGTATAACTTTTTAGAACACAAACCCATCTTATCCTCACCACAGTATACAGTAAGAGTTTCCTGCACGAGGCATTAAAACAAAAAACCATAGGCTTAAAAATTACTGATGGAAAAGTGAATATAATTTTGTATCGGTTTATTTAATTTATTTATTTGTAGATTTTTTTTTTTTTTCCAAGTGTGTAAAATAGTGCATGCAGTGCGACAGAACTGTAGCTGCTGAGGGGGAAAAAAATGGAAAAGATCATCGAAGAAACTTTCATTAAAATGGTCCTGTCTGCATAAAGATCCTGAGTTGTTATTCCGTGTCCTCTCCACACTCTTAACATGTTTATTGGGGGGGCACTCTTCTCTTTCACCTGGGGGTTAATCAGAAGAGAAAACAGACAAAAACGTGATTGTGGTTGGCAAAGGTTGGAGGGTCTCAATAGTTAAGCATTCCCCAGAAATGCCAGGTATTGATTTAATGGCTTTATAAGGGAACCGGTAGGCCGCAGTTTCTAAACCGGCAATGCCAGAATGTTAAGATTCTGCCGTACATATCCTGCCATTTCTTTGACAAATTGAAAAATGTTTATTTGAAATGTATGGAATTTCTGCCTGTCCATCGTCCGCATGCTTATCCTGATCAGGGTTGTGCAGGGTCTTGGAGCTTATCTCAGCAGTACCAAGCACAAGGCTGGGGTACTCCCCGGATAGGGTGCCAGTCAGTCACAAAACCCAGCCTCACACAACCTTGTACTGTGTGCGGATTAGAAATGCTGATTAACCTAGCCGTGTCTTTGGACTGTAGGAGAAAACTGAAAACCCACGTGACAGGTGGGAGAACATGTAAGCTCCACACACACACAACTGGGGTGGGTGGTTGGGGGAGGGGTTTTGACCCTCAGTCCTGGAGGCGCGAGGCAACGGAACAGTCCAATGGGTTCGAAAATATGATTCTGATACAGGTAAATAACTGAGCTTTCAGGAAGCAGTCCCTGATTGCGCCCGAAAGGAATTCTTCCTAAGGGGGCTAAAAATCCAAACAGGCAGCTGGACCTCCAGGAGAGCCGCTGTGAAGTCAGTCCAGAAGGCAGGTGGGGGGAAAAGGCAGGACTGAGCAGCTGTAAAGGTGGGGAGAGGGCAGAGTTCAAGAGCACGCAGAATGGCAGACTGATCCGGGAATCCTGCCACTACTGCAAGGTGACCCACGTCAAGACAAAAACAAACAACCTGCCTGTGAGTAAAATACTCCTGTCTGAAGTTCTGGACTGACTGCGCCAAGAACGGGCTTTAGACATGTTCCTGCGTCCAGCAGTGGCTCTTAGTCTCCTGTGGAGCGTGGAGTCGTAAAGCCGGCATCTGGAAATCAGAGAGCCTCTCTGACAGCCAGGTGTAATATAAAAAAGCCGCCATTGTTTTTACAAAAATGTGTATTTTCCTGTTTACTGACAGGTGAGTGACTTATTCACTGCAAGAACAGGTAAGTCTGGTCATTACTGAGAGCTTGATTTTATAACAATGACACTCACTCTTTTAGTTAAACATGGACAGCCATTATATTTTAGCCAACATTTTTAACTAGATCATGTTGCTTCTTATTCCCAAACACCCCGGTCAGGGTTGCTGATTTAATGTTATGTTCTTTAGTAAAATAATGTGGTTAAAATGGTGAATTGTGAATGTGACACTGATGACTTACTCTGAGGAAGTTAGTGGTTTTACACAACTAGGAGAACTAGGCTATAATACTGAAATTTCATTAAGTTTGTTATGACTGTAGAGCACCCCATCCGGGGTGTCCCCCAACTTGTGCCCTAAGGCTGTCTGAGATAGGCTCCACCCCCTGTGACCCTGAATAGGATTAAATGGTTTAGAAAAGTGATGGATGAGTGGACAATTGTACAGGAGCCATCTACAGAGTCTAAGAAATTAGAAATGCATGTTTTAGGAGGAGATTGGCATTATTAGCGTTTTGTTACTTAGATCACCATTTGGTACCGATATATGCAAATTCAGAAAAGTTTACATTTAGTTACATTAAATGATAAAAATATTAGGGCCTGAACCAAATAAGCTGTCAGAAAAAGTATGTGGTAGATTACCTAATATGCCAAAGATTACATCTCAGCTTCTGTTATAGTTAAATCCAGACTAAAATACTCCAAAAAACAGTGTAAAGGCCTGACAGTCACTGTTTCGCGAAGTTGCTGACTTTCTATTCGACAAAATAAATCAGAATCCGACTGCAACAGCACTCTCTAGTGGTTTGATTGAACATGGCCTCTCTCGTCAGGCACGTCTTGAATTAAAACACCGATCTTTTTCTGTCATCCGGAACTATAGTCATGACTCTGATGTGACGGCAGAGTACATATATAGGTGTTATAATGTAATATCAAACTTATTGAATTATCATAGTTAAAATGACAGAGGAAGCTCTGGAAGGTTTTAGTTGTTGATTCCAGAGCTGTCATATAAGCGAAACTGAATCAGTTAAATTAAACTTCTGGTTTCTTTTAAAATAATTTTTGTTATTTCAGGCTTGGTCTTTGATTTTAAAATGCACTTTATACCAAAGTTTGCTTTCAAATACAATTATATAATTTCAAATTTAATTCATCCTATAAATATCAATGATACCCATTGTAGAAAAGGCCCTCAGTCCCCTAGAATTCAGGCAGAATATTGTGTTCCGTTGCCATCGTTCTTTGCTATAGATCTTAAGGTTCCCAATAATGGTCCCTTAGGCTAGGTGGAACCCTAGCCATTGCAGTATTCCCATCGCCTTAGTGATGGAACCCCAAGAGTATATATCTAAGTCAATCTCAGACCCGTTAGAGCATTTGAGGGCTATAGAGTATTGTTGAGCATTTGTGGTCAAAGTTGTGTAAGTTGTGCTTTAAACCTGATTAAAGGTTTCCCAGGATCCTTGGCTTAAGCCCACCGAGATACATGCAGCCTAAATCCACGAACCAGCACCGGTAGAGTGTTCCCAACAGTGGTCTCCACTACATTTACGGTCCCTGCAATGCCTAAGGTCCGCCAGGCCGGACCCCGCCGAGCGGCCTCCGCCACACCCATGATTCTGTGAGAAATTCAGATTCCCATCCTTAGTCTAATTTGTTAATTCTTTGAACTTCTTAAATGAATACAGATTCAAGTATTTAAAAATAGATTGATAAACAGGCATTTATAAACCAATAGGTCCAAATGAGGTCTGAAACATGGCATAACCGGGATAACTACGTCGTCTTTACTAGACTGATTCTGACGTACAGCTTTTCTTCAGCTTGCACAGTTGCTCACATTCCTCCCCAGCTTTTAGTTTCCCACCAACATGTGACAAACAGCCTGTCTGCTGACCTTGAACCTTTGCTATCAGCAGATACACCCCCACCCTCCTTGAGATTAAGAGATGCAACGGCAGCACCCAGTAAGGACAGGAGAATGCGTCACCGAATGAAAGCGGCCCCCGGCACCCCTGCAGGCTTCGACAGTGAGCCCAAGAACATGGGTGAGCTGGAAGGGATACATGCTGAAATGCATTTTGTTGGGTGGATGAACATAACATTTAAGTCCTTTTCTAACTGTTTTGTACTGCTTTGCATGATTTTGTGTGTGATGTGGATGATTCAATAACTAGTTTCTGGATTATGCTGTGGCTGGTTTTCTGGATGACTCAGTGATTGGTCTTCTGGATTATGCTGTGGCTGGTTTTCTG
>JAACJT020000105.1:2080765-2100554 GCA_009936485.2 Gymnarchus niloticus
GCACCCCGATCCTTTGACTACGTCCTGTCTCTATGGCCTGATTTTGGGTGTCTGTCTCTCAGCGGACCTCTGCACCCCGATCCTTTGACTACGTCCTGTCTCTATGGCCTGATTTTGGGTGTCTGTCTCTCAGCGGACCTCTGCACCCTGATCCTTTGACTACGTCCTGTCTTTATGGCCTGGTTTCCCACAGGCATGCTCATCCTGCTGTTGGCTTTCTTTGCCTTCCTGCACTGCTGGCTAAACGCCTTTGCTGAGATGCTGCGCTTCGCCGACCGCATGTTCTACAAGGTGAGTATCACCCGTGGTAACCGGTCAACAGTTGTCACTCGGGACCTACATTGTTCCAATCGGTGCTGTTCATTTCCATCCACCTTATAGCCGAGGATTACATTTCGGTCTATACTCTTAAACCCCATAAGTTAAACCACTGCTTAACCATATTAATCTTGAAGGTGACGATGAACATGGGCAAAGAGTTTGGATGCTAAGGTACGCTTATACCTCACTGCCATAACTGAACACACATCTTTGTTGGTGATTGTGGGGGAACTTGGGTATTCCAGGGGTCAGAGAAAAATCTCAGGACAAGGTAATCCACTCACCTACAATCAGTTAGTGGTCACTAATGACGTAAGGCGGTTTTAGTTTTTGGACCCTAAGAATTCTAACAGAGTCCCCCCTTCCATCCACCGGTCCTTGTCTCATGTTCCCCTTCCCAGTGAACACAGGCCCTGCAGTTACCTTCTAATATTTACATGTAACGTGCCTTTCAAACAAACAGTCACTACCTCCCCTTCACTCACTTCTTATCTAGCAGGCCTTAAGGGTGTGAATCTACTCCTGCTTGTGCAGTGTTTGTGCAGCCTATCACCCGCATACTTAAAGGGGCTTTGTGACTCCGAATCTGCCGTAGCTCGGTCTGCGTGAGCGTCCCATCGTTTACTGTTGGTCTGCGTCATCTTCTCCGTAGGACTGGTGGAACTCCACGTCTTTTGCCAACTACTACAGGACGTGGAATGTGGTGGTTCATGACTGGCTTTACTGCTATGGGTATCAGGACTTCCTCCAGGTACGTGGTCCACGACCGTTCCCTGGCATATCACCTTACTTTATCACCTTGCACTTTATTTTTGGTTACTTGAATGTTGCTCGTTACTGGATCTGGGTGATCACTTAGTCAGACAGACAGCAATTTTGGTAATCAAAGTGTCTGTTTACTTGAACTCCATCCACTTTAAACGTGCACCACCTGATTGAGGTGACAGCCAACCTCTATGACAGTAACAATGGGAGAGAGGGGATGCTGATGCTTCATGGGTATCAAAGTAAACTATACGGATTGGCTTTAATCAGTGTGTGATTGACAGCACACAATAATCCCACCCAGCGGCAGTTTCGAAGCCCCATTTGTCCAGCCGACTGTCCTTCTCTCCCAGCTGTCCAGGCGCAAATTCCGTACAACCGCCATGCTGTCGGTGTTCATCCTGTCGGCGTTGGTGCACGAGTACGTCATCACCCTCTGCTTCGGCTTCTTCTACCCCGTCATGTTCTGCCTCTTCGCCGTCATCGGAGGTAAGGTGGACCTCCAGCCCGACTCCGCCGGGCCTCTTGTATCCGAAGTGACTCCGCTGTTTCATCAATAAATGCTGTAAACAAACACATGGCAACTAAGCCACGGATGTCGTGTACGGCCTTGTGCTGCCCCTTAGTCGATTTCCCGGTGCTCAATGGACCTCAGCCTCGTTGTCTGCTCTCTCTGACAGCTTTGCAATAACAGACTCAAATGGATAACTGAGAACAAAATACTCTGTTTGTTACTATGGGTCTAATTTCTGAATGCCAGTAAAATGAATTTCGAAATGATCATTCTTCATTTGAATTAAATTTATGATTAATCAAATAACTCATTTTTTAAAATAATAATAATGATTTATTTGCCATTTGTATAAGAACAAGTACAGAATTCATGGGAATACCTTTTCACCAAAATAAATTGTATATTGTATATATTGTTAAATACAGATTTTTTTGACAGCACAAATGCAATAATTCCTCAGTGGTCTCCATGGAAACCGGCTAAAAATTCACGAGGACAGTTACTCTGTATCAGTTACTCTGTTTTTCGAAGTTAGCATAAACTCGAATGCTGTGCCAACTCTAATACAGCTCCTCTGGGAAACGGTGCACTGACTGAGCCTTTCTTCGTCTTCCCTTGCCTCTCCACATGCGGCCAGTGGTGTTCAACTTCACCCTGAATGACAAGCATAAGGCTCCTGTGTGGAACGTCATCATGTGGACCTGCCTGTTCATTGGCCAGGGGATCCAGGTGTGCTTGTACTGCCATGAGTGGTATGCGCAGGTACACTGTCCACGGACGGGGGTAGGTACAGCTCACCATGATCTGAACGATTCCTACAGGGATCTGCTGTTGTACCATTGATCCAGGTACTTAACTTGAATTGCTCTGGTATAATATCCAGCTGAACAAATGAGTTTAAAAAAAAACTGTTGCTTTGGACAAATATGGTAGTTAATGAGCTAAATAAAAATGCAATGTATGACAGAAACATTATTATAACAGTTCGAGGTTCTCTCTCATCCTCTCGCTCTTTATCTCTCGCTCACTCACTCTGTCGCTCTCTCTTGTCCACTCTCTCTCGCCCTCTCTTTCTCTCACACACACACATCTTGCCCAGTACCATAGCCTTCTCAAGGGCTGTCTCATAAAGCCTGCAGTACAGATTTAGTTGAATGTAAATGGTTTGATACAGCAAAACGTGTAACTGTGCATCCTGGGCTGGTGGGTCATTCACTAAACGTGGGGTCGCAGTAATACAATTCATGCATCAGGTACACATCTCCCCTTAAAATAGATGACAGGTGTCCACACAACACAGACCCACAAGTAAAACTGAAGCTCAGCTTGAAAAACCCATCATGATTAAAACCAGAATCAGAAAAATGTTTGGCTTGTTACACGAGTGAACTGTAAAGTCCTCCTGTACAGCTTAAAAAAGACACTCCTCTGATCTGATTTCCTCTGATGCAGAGTCCACAAACCTATACACATAAACACATCAGTACCTCTAAGTAATATCATGGATCATTCCCAGGATCTGAGAAAGATGTGATGCGTCCTCTTTATGGTATTGAAACCACCGTTAACTTGGTTCTACATGTCAGTTTGTGGCAGTAAACCACTTTCTGCTTTTTGGAACAGAAGAGCTACTGGGAACTGGTCGTACCGCGGTCCTGGACCTGCAGCTATGGAGTGTGACACCATATGCTCCACTGTGTCCCTCGGGGCTGAGGGAACCATGGTACCGTGAGTCACCCCTCATCTGCCAGTTAGGGTCTAAGGGCAGATGAAAACCTACCTGCCCTACGGGAAGAGCGTGGAACATGGAACCCTGGAACAGAAACAATAGGAGAATATGAATCGGCTTGTGGGAAACAGGAAAGGCTGGATGTGGAAGGGAATTTTTTTTGTAATCTAACTGTGCAGTTTATAAATTATTACACCACTACATGGTATTACATTATTTGCCCCTTTCCTTCTTCACTTTCTCAAAGGCTATGTTCATTTCCTGCTGTCAAATCCATCCATCCATCCATCCATCCATCCATTCATCCATCTTTCCCCCACTTCTCCTGCTGAGGGTTACAATTGTCGTCATATTTGTTCAATAAAAGAATATGCATTATTTTACATACAGCTTTTTGTTGCAAACCATCTGGCACCACAATGTAAATTGCTGTGAACATGGAAGTATACTGCTTTAGGGACCCAGCACCAGAGACCAGCTGCCTAGCCAGGTTCCTACAGCTCAGCATTTCTAAATACGTGATTCCTGCTGATGTTACTGCAGTTGCTTTTCGCGGAAGATTTTAGTTTTGATTTTTCTTGCCATCCATATGTATTTGTGGCCACAACATTGTCTCAGATTCCTCCTTCAGAGCTTTGAGAGACCGTCAGAGTGCAAAGACCACCCAGCTGCGAATGATCCTGTCTTTCTTTAAACATGATACTGCATTGGCTTTATTGGGTAAACTGGGATGGACTGGGAACTCAAATTTTCTCTAGAAAACGTCTGTGAAATATAAACACTAAAATGCAAAGCCCGTTAATAGAAAATGGACCTTTCTTATAATAAGGAAATTTCAGAAAACTGTAACCTTATGTTAGACGGTCCAGGGGTATAAACATTTTTATCTTTGAATGTATAATCATAGGGGTAGCCAGAATTTCAGCTTTGAACCCCCCTGAAATATTTGTGGAATGGGCAGTTTTCTCTGCATTCAAGTTTGTACAATATTCTCATCAGCATCCTCCCCCCACACAAATGTCTTGTCTGACATCATTTTTAGACCCCCCCCCCCAAATTTCTTTTCTGACTACATCGCAATGTATAATATTCAGTGCTGAATATCAGTCGATCTGTAAAACCACACCGATATACACTGTCTATATTCACGTGATGCTGCTCTCACTTATCTTAATATGTGACAGTAATTTTTTGTTAATAAATTAACACAAACATTTCACTACTATTCTTCATGGTACTTTTCTTGGAGCTGTTTTCCACACTCAGCTATTGCAATTTTCAACTCTAATAATTTGTGACTATAATATATACTGCCTGGCCAAAAAAAGTCACCATTTCAATTTAAATAAGCAAATACAGTACTTAAGAGCCAACGGTCTGGTTTAGGGTCTGCCAACTTATGCAATAATAAAATGAAATCAGCTGAGTATCTGAAACTACTGAATGACCAGGTTATCCCATCAATGGATTTTTTCTTCCCTGACAGCACGGGCATATTCCAGGACAAAAATGCCAAGATTCTTCGGGCTCATATTGTGAAAGAGTGGTTCAAGGAGCATGAAGAATCATTTTCATACATGAACTGGCCACCACAGACTCCTGACCTTAACCCCATCGAATGTCTTTGGGATGTTGTAGAGAAGACTTTATGGAGTGGTTCGACTCTCCTTTTGTCAATACAAGATTCGATGGAAAATTAATGCAAATCTCGGATGAAAAAAATGTTGAGACATCGCTTAAGCCCATCCAAACAACGCCACGACGAATGCTCCTTAATCAAAGCTAAAGATGGTCAAATGAAAGACTGAATTGTCTTTGTAAAGTGAAATTTTTTTTTGGCCAGGCAGTGTATGAACATATTATATAACACTAAACATTCATGGATGATAAATGATTAACAAAAGTTTGACAGTGAAGATGTGTGCAGCTTGTCTTCTATGAATCCTTTCTTCATGACGCTTAGCAACGGCAGATAAATTCTGGACCACGTATCCACAACACTGAACTTGTCCCTGTGGAGCTTCTCCAGGAAACTCTTAAGTGCTGAACAGGCATTGCAGACATTTTTCAGCTTTCTTTAAACCTCCTAATGAAATCTTCCACAGCAGAATCTGGAGAATCAAACTGAGCAGCCTGGCCTGGCATGGTGTTCCTCGGAGGAGGCACTGCAGGCCCTGGGTCTTCTACTTCAAGCTGGCTGGCTGTACTTCCTGAGCCGCCTCTCTAATCTCCTGTTTCCCTCTCGGCTTCCATCCAGAGTTCCTATTCTGACTGTTGTTCCCCTCCTAGAACAGGAAGATGCCAAATTGCCAGTGGTAAATTTTCCCTGAAGCCAAGTGTTGGCCTGATTTAGGGTGGCATGGCTATCGGTTGCTGCGGGGTGCGGTAATCCTTAAAGTGGCCACCACTTCCTGCTAGGTTTCCAGTGAACCTGAAAGTGGCCACCACTTCCTGCTAGGTTTCCAGTGAACCTTAAAAAGGCCACCACTTCCTGTTAGGTTTCCAGCTTGGCCCCTACTCCGCTTTCAGAAGCCATCATTTCTCGATGATGCAAAACGCTGGAGACCTGAAGTCCTTGAGGAAATCATCACTCCTTTTTTCCATCGAGGCATTGGGAGGTCAGTCACCCCTGTCATGACCAGACAACGAGAAACCATCAGATTTCGCCAGGACCCATTAGGGGTCTCCACAGCTGAGCCGAAGTATGTCCCCCAATGTACTGGATTCTCTGACCTCCTTGTATGACTGTTTCATACAAGCCTTGCAGGTAATTAAACCCAACAACTGGTTTACAACCTGTCCAGAGTGAACCCCTCCCCCGTGCCCTCTGCTGTCGGGGATAGGCTCCAGAACATCCCCCCCCCCTAACCCCCGACCAGGATAAGCAGTTGTAAAACAGAGGCGAGGATGGCACACAGCCATTTGCACTTCTTCTGTATCATCAGTTTTCATGTATAGAAAATGAGGGCTTAATTAGTTGCTCTGCTAATTATAAACCATTGTATTCTGGAATTTCTGGGCCAACGGCATCAAATTACTGACCTGCTCGAGCAATAAA
The DNA here is from genome assembly GCA_009936485.2 of Gymnarchus niloticus. NCBI lineage: Eukaryota > Metazoa > Chordata > Actinopteri > Osteoglossiformes > Gymnarchidae > Gymnarchus > Gymnarchus niloticus. Next base: position 2,087,153 of record JAACJT020000105.1, read on the forward strand.
TATAAACATGCCCTACATAACAACAAGGAACTGAAAAAGGCCATCTTCCACCTGCATATCCTGGATGGGATTGTTGGGGGGGGGGGGGGGGGCTGGCCCCTATCCCAGACAGCACTGGGAAGGGCAGGGTTAGATCCTAGATGGTATCCCACACCATCACAGGGCACATAACCACACAATATGGGCTGTTCTACAGACACTAATTCACTTAAGTGCATATCTTAAGACTGCGAGAGGAAACGCAGGGAGAACACGCAAACTCCACAGAACAGGGGTGGTATTCGAACCCCCAATCCTGGAGCTGTGAATATTCAAAAATGACCACTTTCATCGTCACTCTTATCATGGCTGAACGTGGCTGCACACCCAATGCACAAAAATGACGTCGAGCCCCAATTGCCAGATTGCTGCCGTCTGGGAAAAGTGGCCTCACTTCTGGAGGCACATGGGGCTGGCCAAAGCATTTAATTATTACAAAGAGAAGCCTCTCTTTTATTATAAAGATATGCAGAAGGATTCACAGATGACCACAATGACAAGCTGTTTATTGATGCAGTTTACTGGGAATTTCCAAAGAACCATTACAGAGAAATAACTGACATAAAAATGCATTACAATTAGTTTTACAAACCCATAAAAATATTGTTTATCAACAAAGCAGTATGGTTGCTATACAACAGGAGTACACCTACATCCACACTAACATGCATTTGTCATGGAGTCTGTTCAAAAAAGGGAACCGCCCCTTTTCAAATTTAAACAAAAAGGATATATTTTGCAAATGAGATTTACACAGTTTGCGAAAGAGGGAATCAAAGACAGGAAATGTAAAATAAGGATTAGGGTCACTACTTCCCTCTGGCAATATCTCAGCACCACAGTCAGATGGATGGTTTGCTTTAGTGGAAAAATCAACTTTGAACATCAGAGGCAGTGCAGTCTGGTTTTCCTAATACACAAACACTCAACGGTTAGAAACGAAGATAATTAAAGGATTATGGGAACTCTTTTACATTAAGGTTTACATTTAAAGGGGTAAGTACATCAGCTGACAGAAGTAAACAGCACTACCACAGACGGACGGACAGATCCGGTCCTCCATCACGATGGAGAGAGGCTGTTACAAATAAAATCGGGAAAAAAAGGTAGAACCAGAAGTCAAGCTACATGAGAATTCAGGCTACAAAAGCTCAGCTCATTATGTGCTGAACAGCCCAAGCGAGTGGTACCACATTTCAGTTAAAGAAACGGCACAGAGCATTATATGCAAGACATTACCAATGTGGTGTTAGAGGAAGTAGCCAGGATAAAACTTATCTTCCAGAATGAAGGTTAACAGCAAGGATGTGACCAGGTAAAAACAGGAAACAAAAGATTCAGTGGGACAGACAAGTAGTGATGGGACAAATGAGCCTTCAATACCCGTGGTGGGTGGGTGTGTCCTAAACTGACCAATTAATGCTGGAAATACCACGGGTTTTGAAGCTTCAGCACCAGCATCGATTGGTTAGTTCAGAATACTCCCACCCACCATGGGTTTTGAAGCTTTGTTTAGTGTCAGCATTGATTGGTTAGTTCAGGATACTCCCACCCACTGCAGGTTTTGAAGCCTCATTTGTCCAATCACTATAAACAGGAGTTATCACATGGATGAAATGACCACATTGAAGGCAACAATGGCCAGGATTATCATAGGCTGTTAAATCAAGCAGAGGGTAACCCAATTGAAAGCGATCAGAAGTAGGCTGGTGGTGATTGACAGCACACAATAATCCCAGTCCACATGCCTTTAAAGCCTCATTTCTCATTGAGTCCTAGACTGCAGTAACCCAGGCAACACAAACGCCATGGGTATACTAAACGGACACCCATGCAAAGCAAGACACAGGTCTACTATGCTGTCACAGAAATAGAAGAAAAGAGCCCCCACTGTCCATAACTAGACGCGTCTCTGCACGATGCACATGTATGCCAGGCATGCCACTAGACCATAGCATCTGACTGTCAGCCTGGCACTGGCTGGGCATATTGCCGTTACTGGCCAGGTTCCTGGAACCAAAGCAGGCATCTTCAGCCTCGACACTGCGGATCTTGGCGATTTGGGCACGTTCCTCAAGGCACCGCCCACATCCACACCCACTTCCTGCGGTGAAGCAGCAGAGGCGAGATCGTCGCCAGGTTCCTCATCCAGCAGGCCGTCAGCTAAGCCTTGGGTTAGCCAGTTTCGCCCATGCGGACCCCCAGCTCCTTTAGAGACTAACACGTGACCCGCCCGGGCGAACAAAGAGGCATGCAACTCTAGGAACGGTGGCACGTATGATCATTATTTAACCATCATACTTTATATTATTCCCCATATAGAACTCCTGCCCTGAGATATCATGACAAGTACGTCACACCTAAGCCAGGGATACACACAAAAAAAGTTTCTCTCCACAGGGGGACTCAGTTTGTGGCAATTTCCCCAGATAGTACGGATTCCCCTCTGAGGATCAGTCTTAATGAAAACAAGCCGATTATGAAAAACTAGCACAGAACTCAGACTTGGGGTAAAGAACGCTCTACAGTACCGCTGAGGGCTCCTGTTATGCACACTTCAACGAACTTTTGTTTTCCTGCAGGATGCTGCGTACCAGACGTCTGGCTTGCGATCGCCGATGTAAACATTTATGTGACGCCGCGGCGCTTCTCCAGCCGTCCTCCGAAAGCATCCACGCTATTTCCGAGAGCGTTGTCTGGCCAGCCTGTTCATGAAGCAGCAGGTTACCGTGGCCACGATGACCACGCCCACAAAGAGAGCGGAGGACACGCCTACCACGAGGGGGATGAGGAGGAGGTCGATCGCTGGGGAGAAAGGAAGACAGAGGAGTAAGCTGACCTACACAGGTAAGGTACGATTTATAGCCATCGCGGTAATACTGCAGAGGAGCATCTCCATAAATACGGTTCCCAAAGTTTTTCTGTGAGGTCCCCCTTTTCGTAGAAAAGTCCCACTCATGCGACCCACCAAACAAACATACATTAGACACACACACACACACACACTTTACTGGGCTCTGCCCCTTGGGGCTACTGGAGCCACACCCAGTTTTATGTTAAAAAAAAGTGATTAAATCATAAATTGAGTGCAGACTTACCGCGAGCATACAGGTAGACACGAACGGGGCTGGATTCGACCCGCACCCCCGTGTTGTACCACACTCCATGTGGGTCCTGCCTCCACACCTCCGCCTGGCACACGTAGTACCCCTGGTCCTGAGGCTCAGCAGCGTGGATGCGTAGCCGGTAGCAACTGGGAGCCGGACGGTCCACGCTCACGTCGCTGAAGTCGCTGTAGTGACGGGACAGGCCCTCGTGTGTCAGTGCCGCCAGCAGCTGACCACGCCCATCGTCTGTGAGCCCCGCTCCAACCCACTCTGGCTCCTCCCCCTTATGGTACCACTGAACTTCCACCTGGGACTGACTCTTGGTTGCCACGGAAACATTGCAGAGCAAAGTGATGCTGTCTCCCCGCTTTATGAGAGGCCCGCGGGCCATCTCTGCCAGCACTCCCACACGGACCTCTGAGTAAGAAACAGGAAAGAGGGGAAGTCACAAAGGACACAGAAACAAATAAACATCTGAAAGTTTAAGGAAATTAATAAGCTCTTTTTCAAATATGGGCTCATTCTATCCATCCATCTAGTCATCCCAGCTTATCTAATAGACGGTAATGGTCTGCCTGGGCAGACATACACCCAGAGACTCGGGGCAAATTAGGGACTCCAGTTCGCATAACTGCATGCTTCTGGACTGTGGATGGAACCCGGAGAACATGGATGGAACCCATTCAAACACACATATAACCAAAGGCAGAATTCAAACCCACAATTTGCATATTCATGGGAATTTTGCTCCAGGAGAATCATTAGCTTTGAAGGGGTCTGAGAAGAATCTTATTATGGTGAAAGCTGTAACTGAATGAATTAGAGCCCCTTAAAAGCACAATTAAAATAAATCCAATTAAATCTGACACCAAATGTGCTCATTAAGCTTTCTGACAATGCACAGTAATTCCTCTCAGGGCCAGAGAATAATATTCTGTTTTTTTTTAATCCCCTGTGCAAGATCAACTCTGATGGGTTCTGGCTGTGTTGATTAAAATCAGATTAATTGTTGACAATGTTTCGATATGGAATGTGAATTGGCAGTAAGAGCACGAGGCTTGTGTGTCATATGGCCTTTTGCACGTTGCTGTGTGGGAACCGCTCACCTTCGGTTTTGAGGTTGACCGTCACCCCATTTGACCTCTGGGTAATCGTAGCTGGGCTGGAGGGTCCTGGGTCGCGTCGCCCCGCAAAGACACTGACGGTGCAGCGGTAGACGCCTGAGTCGGAGGGGTGGACAGAGAATAGGCGGAGCGAGTACCTCCCCTCCGCCTCCTTCTCCACACAGCCCCCCCCGCTTCGACTCGCGTCATCTCCCCAGCTGGCCACCCCGTCCGGACCCAGCCGGGCCACCTCCACTTCGGCCGGACCCTCGCCACCTCCCCGCTTCGTCCACCTCACCAGCAGCGCCGAGCGGTTCCAGGCACCCACGCTGGCCACCTCGCAGGTCAGCCTGAGGGGGGCACCAGTGTGCAGGGTCACCTCCTTACTGGGCGTGGCCCTGACTGTCAAGGTGTCGGCTGCAACAGAAGCAGGAAGCGCAGGGAGGGGCAAGAAGACGTTACGGTCAGACCTCTCGCTGCAAACACTGCGTCTACACCAAATCAACTCAAAGTGCCCTAAAAAAAACCCAACAGGAGGTCAATGCTGCTGCCAAAAATATGAGGAATTATACTGCTCCGGTTTCTAAGGCAACAGAAGGGTCGCCAACACAGCCACAGATAAAGAGTGCAGGGTGTGCTGCCTCCATCATGTTGTCAGCACAGGCTGGCCTATAGTTCCTTTCTAAATGATAAAACTGACAGTTATGGCTGCTTTTAAAACAGCGGTACTGCAAGGGTTAAGGTCACTCACAGACCAACACGTCACTCTGCATTAATAAGCTTTACGTAACCTGGAAAGTTCCAGACTTTCGAAAATGCAAGCATTTAACACCGGATTTGATATCTGGCACAGTTTCTCAGACAGTTAGACAGCTATTCTCGACCTGGAGTTGCCAACAACGTCTGTAGAAATATCAGCTAAATGTCTCATAATAGGTTCAGTATGGCTATTTAACCCATGGTAATACAGTAATCAGTGCTCGCTAAATTCAGACATAACCCAAGCTTCATTCTTAAGGATAAGACTACAGCAGGGAACGTCCAAAAAAGGATGCATCTCAGCCAATACTGTACTAACCCATGATTTTGGGGAGGCAGTGGTGAGCCTGCCGTACTTTACATGGGCACTAGGGGGCGACGCTTCATTTTCCAGCAACTATTGCATGACAAATACGCACAAGTAAATCTGATGGGTGTTTGAACCTTTCTTCAGGTGTTTCGCAAATTTTACTTCTAGAGCTTTCCATTTTTTTTTAATTAATGAGCGCATAATGGTGAAAGGGAAAGATGATTTCAATCACTGATGTCCCTCAGATGACTGATTCACTGTAAGTATAACATGCTATTTTGGGAAACTTCATTTTTAACAGCATCCCTACTGCTAATAACGCCGTATTTGTACTGTTCACTGTACTGTGCAATCTTATCTTTCAGACTATTTGTTTTCAAATAAACATTTTGTACCAATTTATCACAACTTTGCATGTAGTCATGTATCACAGATTAAACACGCTTATTATAGCCAGCTAATTTAAAAAGCTTAGATTTTTTTGTATGGGTTTCTGGGTGGATGTTTAAAGCACTGCCGTTTGATTTTCTTTGTGGTGCCATCTTTGCATCTGAGAGTGAAACCATCAAATTCAGTGTTACATGGACAGGGACTAAGGTGAGCACTGACCTAACGGCTTCACAGTCAGGTCACCCAGCTCCATTGTCCTCTGGGCGATCTTCACCCAACTTCCATCCGGGTCCTGGATCCACTGGACCACTTCACAAAAATAGGCACCAGAATCCCCTGGGGCGACAGCTGCCATCTTCATCACATACAGATCCCAGTCTCCTGCAGACTTCCCTCTCCTCTTCTCTAGGGAGATCTCCCCATCCTGGTACCGCCTCTCATAGTCCCCACCCCTGCCGGGGATCACGTCCAGCTCACGACCAATGCTGATGATCTCCCTCAGGTTATGCCCCTGCCCACTAGTGACAGCCCTGGATCCAGTCCCGCCTCGGACGCCAAAGGTAATGGACAGGTGAGTGTGCTGTTGTGACTGGATGGTGGCCTCGCACGTCAGCTGCAACTCCTCCCCTTCTGTCAATGGCTGGCGGCTCAGGGAGTGAGCATGGCTTATCTGGAGTGTGTCAGGGATCACTGCCAGGAGACCGGTGGAGTCACAGACAAAACAGAACTTTTTTTTCTTTTAAAAAAAAAAAAAGGGAAATGGAATGTGATGAACTAAAAAGAAAGTACACTTACAGAACTAAAAAGACAGAACTGGCAGATTGTTTCGTTACTAAATCCTGAAATCCTCTACAGACATCAAAAGGCATCACAGAAAAATTACTGCACACCCAGAAAGTTCTGCGATTACAGTAAAAACAGGATGACGCTTCCCACAAATGGAAGTTAAATTTCTTTTTATTGTTTTAATCAAAGTTGTCTAATTGTACCACAGCAAACAGAGCATCAATCTCAAATGATCGTACCTCTGACGGTAACGGACGCGCTGTAGTTGCCATGGTACCGCGAGTCGGTGCTGGGGGTGTAGCACTCGTAGCGGCCCTGGTCCTCGGGCCGAAGCCTCTGCACCACCAGTGAGGCCCGATCTCCCGAGTCCCTCTCCACCCGCACCTCTCCGGAGCGCACCCGCGGCTGGTAGGGTGCGTAGGAGAAGCCGCGATCCCGCGTGGAGACAACGCCGATCTGCCGGCCGCCGGCATCATCTCGGATCAGGAACCATTCGAAGTCCTGCGTGCGGGATCCCTCGTAGCCGCTTACGGAGCAAGGCAGCGTCAGCGCGAAGCCGGCTACCCGGTACAGAGGCCCGGGAGGGACGGTCACGTCGCGGCAAAGGACGCTCCGTAACACTGCGAGAGTACAGCAGCACCGGGAGTCGGGCTGTGTTTTCCCACTTCAGTAATGGTCACATTCTTTAAAATATAATCCGTCCATGACATAAATGAATTTTCATCCCTAAGAGATTATATAGGCATGCGTTTGCAGTTCCCGTTTCTAGTGAGTGTCACAGTCGACAGGATAGAGACGACGTTAAATGGCTGCAGCTCATTACACGTCGGCCTTTGGCAAGTGCGACGTACATCGACCTGTCTGTACTTCATTTAAATCGCCGTTCAGAAATCAGCCTGACAGAATTAACAAAGATTATGAACATTAAGTGAGGATTTACTGCTTGAAAAGGACATCAATACTTCCCCTCACTGTCACTTAAGCATCTAAACTCGCCTGTCGGGGCATGCGAATCATTTCTGAAAACTGTAATGAGAACAGGTAATTAATTACCAATGCAGACTCCTATGTGCACATGTATGCATTATCCTTCTGGAAGGTTCATCAGTGAGCAAAACAGGATAATTATTATAAAGACTACTCCCACATTCTGTTAGGCTTACAGAAAAACAGTCAATTTTAACGTTGAAAAATGATCAAACAGGAACACTGATGTACTAAATGGGTGATTACTATAGGAACAAAAGCACTTTAGAAAGTCTGACAATTAGATAGTGTTTCGCATTACAAAGACACAAAGGCAGCTGGCTCAGGGACGCCCTAATCTCTACAGACTGCTCCAAACTGAACGTATCTGGCATGCCTGTGGATATTTAACTGATATACAGAGCTCCTAATTCAAATAACATAACACTGGATACATAACCCATGTCCCAGACCACTTACAATGACTGAAATTCTGATACCCAGGGCTCCTAATCCATTTTATTAGGATATGACTTTGGATTTCTAACATATCTGGAGCTCCTATACATGCAGCTCGCTTGATCATTTATACATTTATAACTTTCGTCCTGTAACGGAGGAAGAGGCTGGTATCTTAAAGGATATTCCTTCAAAAGCAGAAGCCCCGCGTTTCTAATAAACTGGTAGCGATGGAAGGCAGTAGAGAGACGTCATTGCGTCACCCAACAAATGCAGATAAACCCGAAAAACAAGGCAGGTTTAACAGAAATGCACGAACTGTCGGTCCAAACCAGGAACTTCCCACTAGGTAGGGGGAAGGGACATTTAAAAGCCCTGCAATGAATGCTCCTGAATGCTACACTTTAAGAAATGCCCGTATTAAAATATGCATATTAGTATATCTCCATTTTTCAGGTCAACGCATACCTTTCGCCTTGTTTCTCCCTGTAACCCTTTAGTTGAAACGTGAATGCAGGAAAACCTATCTAGCCATCGAGGACAGACGCAATACTTTAGTTTATAAAGTCTAGGAATGATACACCAAGTACGGTTCATATAGAAACGTAGTAAAAACAATGCAAAAACTGATAAAAAAATATATCAATAGCATGGACTTATGAGTAGCACTCAAGATTTTACTTCTCACCCAAAAAGGTTGCGACTCTGATATGCAAATCGGGCCACAGATCACGGAAATGTTCCGTTAATAACGGCCACCCGCACTAACCGTCACCGGGAGGCACACAAGCAGGGATTCGAGTGGGCCGGGATTAACCGTTAATTAACGTGGCGCCCCGACACAGGCTCCCACGACGTTGAGTAACGTTCTAGTTAAGTTCTTAACGTTCCTGTAACGTTCCGTGTTTGCTGGGGAACTGGGTCTGGATGCATGGCGAACCGTGCCAAGCCTGACCTTAGCAAATATTTATATATGCGTGGGTTTTCAAATAAGAAATGTTAATTAAAATGAAAGGTTAGGTCAAAAACTAACTACAGAATAATATCTAACGCTACTTGTGTTATGCTCATTAATGTCAAATAAGAAAACAGTTCAATTTAATGCTAATTATTAAGAAACGTATGGAAGAACAATATTCGACTAATGTCCTCTCTCTTCACGGAAGAGATCCCCTTTCTGGGAAATGGACATAAAAACTTAAGGTTATTTTTCTTGGGAAATACTGATGTATTGCTGTATATTAAGCAGACTCAACTAACTATTTTATTTTATTCATTACGTTTGCGTTTTATTTTTCATTGCACAGCTAAAATGAGGGTACAGCGTGAGTGTTAATACTGCTATTGCGTAATCAACACCATTGAAAAGGAGGAAAATATTTGTCACACGTACAAGTCGGTGTGTATATCCAGGCTTAGTGACCACAGTGTCGCACCAGCGACTTCACCCCACATAGTTGCCATTAAGGAATTGAGTAGATTAAATGCAGCAGAGACGGCGGACGAGACACAAGAGACTCATGAGCGGGCGGAACTCACCCCACGGCAGGCACAGCAGAACCGTCGGCCACGGTGCCATCCCGCTGCGTCGGGGAGAAATCGGCTCGTCGGGAGGAAATTACTGAAGCCAGCGGCGGTTCGAGTCGCTCCTACGCGTCATTATATCAGAATTTAGAGCAGATGAATGACCGTGAATATACAGGGTATACAGGGATTAAGATTACTAAAGCCGGAGTAAGTATGGGAATATAGTAGGCGGGATATAACCTCAATTTACATATGGGGGGGGAGGGCTTATGAGAAGACTTCAACTACACTCTCTCTCTGCCTTCGAATATTGTAAATCCTAATTTCTCGGTTCTTTCAATATATTTAATCAAAACCAAAGGATCCCGAATATCCCCCCTCCTAAACAGCCGAGCTCTCCTGCTCTCTTATTTGCTTATTGATTGAGCAGCAGCAGGTCCCATCTTGAGGCGGGACATCAGAAAAAAAACGTTCTTCTCTCTTATTGGTCCGAGAAACAAATAGACGCGCTGGAACCAATCAAAGCAGATTGTTTCTGAGTGTTTTTTTTTTTTTTTTGGATAACAAATCACACCAATCAGTTTACGTATTAACGTCGCAATCTAGGCCAGCCCCTCCTCCCACAGCTTTCAGATACGGCCCTGTCTAATATTAATATTACCCGAGCTTTTACTGCTGACTGTTACGAGTTTTTCTTCTGAATCACTAAGCTTCGATTTAAGAGGATTACTGTAATAATATTGATAACAATAACAACAATAAGTTGGCTATTAAAGTGAAATCGAATCTTTTTATATGATATACTAATCTAAAAGTCAACTTGGACTCTCCATCCACTCATTCCTGTTCCGTAAAACTACTTTGATTCAGACCATATCCTGGTAGCCCACAGATGGAATAAACGGTGCATCGTATACGGTTGTAAATTCTCACAGGGACTGGGTATGCATCACCTACGCCATTTCGGGTTATTACATTGCCCTACAATACCGGGGTATGACTTTTTCTACAAAATAAACCTCTAAAGGTTTAGTTAATAAGTAACAAAGACAGGTATGTCACATAACCCCAAACGTCTAACCCGATTCTGCTCTCTCAAAGTTCGTCCACTCAAATGCCTTTACGCTTTCCATATGTAATGTACATAAAACAAAAGATAAAACTGCTTTCATTGTTTCTTGATATTAAAATAAAGAGATCAAATAAGGAACAAGGCAAGGGTACACCCTGGATGGAATGCCAGTTTTAGAATACTGTAAAGCAAAATGAAAATTTTTTAATGTATGGAATATTTTTATATAGTTTGATCTCATTTATGTAGCCCTAATAACAAGAAGCATTGTCAAAAAGTACTTTACAGAATGCTAAGCCTGTAGTCCCCAGAGAGTAAGCCTGAGGCAAAGACGCAAGTAAAAATTCCCACTGGAGAAGGAAACCTTGTGAGAAACCAGACTCAAAGCGGAAGTCACTGAGCTATACAAGTTCACATGCGATGAATGAATTATGACAGTAATGCCCTTTCAAGTGGTCCACCTCCAGTTCTCCCTTTGCAATCTCTGAAACCCTATTAACATTTCACCATGTAGAAGGGCCTAGTTCCTTCTTCACGATATGACCAGCACCAGAAAAGTATGTGCCAGTTTCCTCAGTAGTAATCAATTTTTTTTTTTTTTTGAGGAACCTGGGAAAGATGTGAACCAAAAGATTATCATGACCTGGGAAATTCAATGTCAAACAGTGTCCCACAGTTCCTACACTTACTCTCCCAACAGGTTTTGAGAACAGTGATTCTCAAATATATACAAAACAAAATACAAAAGTGCTATCACTGTTTGATTATGTTATAATAATGATAGCATAAGGAACAAGGCAAGGGTACAGCCTGGTGTACACACTATAGTATCCTGTAGTAATGTGTTGTGAGATGCTAACACACTATTACCCACTCCAGAAACCTGATCTACTTTCTGTAGGGGGTGAATGGTTCATCTCATTCTGCCCTGAATCATATAGTGTCCAGTAACAGCTTTCGTGACTGCATTAAACTGGATATGAGTCTCCTACCTTTGTATGCTGAAAACTATCCTCACATCTTTCTATACTAGATGGCAGATTTGTCATTTAGAATTGCCCAGGAATTCTGATACGTGCTTTTTTTTTTTTTTTTCCTGAGTGCATTATCTTACGTTACCCATGTAAATTCCTCCTGAAATCTGGTTTCATTGTGTTCAAATTCCAGCCAGCTGCTGAAGCAATCTGAAAAACCATCTGATAGTTTATAACTCTTGCTGGAAGCTCCTGGTCACTTGGTGGACCTCTGTCTACATTGTTTACTTCTGGCGTTCCTCAAACCCTCTGGAGTTTTAACCTGGCTAAGGCTGCTGCACTCCATCTACAGTGTACAGAGAGTCATTGCTTTACACCATCCTCATTGTCGCTGTTTCCCAGACCTCAGCTCCAGAGTAAATTGCTTCTCCATAGGCTGGTATTAAGGTGACCTTAAAGTTTGCAGGCTGAAATGCTCCAGAGTAGCTTAGGGTCCATGGATGATCCACTGCTTTTGGGACTGAAATGCATACAGAATAGAAAATTCTTCATGCAAATAACAGGAGCAGGTGGGTCTGCTGGAAGACAGCATGCAAATTTGTGGCATCCACTTAATTAAGGAGAAATAAATATGATTGTTAACATACCTATATATCTATCCATTCATCCACCCATCCATCCTTCAGCCACTTATCCTGGACAGAGGAAGCCTGGAGCTGATCCCAGGCATTACAGACCACAAGGCTGGATCATGCCCTGAATGGACTGTGTGAGGGAACCAGAGTACCTGGAGGACACCTGAGAGACACGGAAATAACATGCAAACTCCATAAATACAGAAACAGAAACCACCTCCATAGAGGCAGAACGCATACAACCACACTCATGTACCGTACGTAATCATACATGGATAACGATCTAGTAATGAGCCTTGATGGGACAACACGAAAGTCAGCTGCAAAGCATCGCACCTTCCCTTCATTAGGTGTTACAGATACAACGTGCACCAATACCCTACAGTGAACGAGAAATACGTCCTGCCCGAATCGGTAAATATGACGGATCCCCTGATACGTGTGAGAGTTTTTGGTTACTATATTCACTCAGACCGCACCCGTACCCATAAAAAATAAGAAATTTGCAACTTAATTACAGTCTCTGGGGTGTAAATAGGAAAGCTGGTATTGCTGTACAGGTGAAAGCAGTTTAATCCCAAGAGCAGCGCAATCATTTTTCAGGCGATGATAGTCGCCAGCGATTCTCTGTTTTCTGGTGCTTGTCTCCATCCATCTTCTAAACTGTTAATCAAGTTAAGGGTCGCGGTGAACACAGGCCCACAGCATGGATGATGGAACACTCTGTAAAGGATGCAAATTACAAAAGTGTATTTAAAGAGGATCATCAAATCATCATATCTTCCAGACAATGCTAAAATTCTCTCCAAAAGCCTAATCATTTTCCAGCCTTAAAATACATTTTAAATTACAAGCCACCAGAATGGCTGAAATTATCTGATCAATTTAATAGGTTGATATCCTCAGACTGTATATTGTGTAAGGTATCGGCCTCTGGTTACCCTAATTGACCCAGTCTAGTTTTCCCACGAGATGGCGCTAAAGGACAAAATTTACAAAATCGCTCACGTCAAAGTCTTATTACCGGCGTTATTGTCAGACAAGCATTTTACAACATTTATTACTAATTCGGGATCAATAGCAACTCCTCGTAACAGTAAATAATAGGCAAAATATTTTTAATATGATAAAATTGAAGACACTGTTTTGCTCTTTTTCTTGGTAATTGACAATTAATTTTCTTGACAATTAATTTTCTTGACAATTAATTTTCTCCTACATTTCACTTTAATTCTACTCCATGTGCAATAAGGACTCGTGCAATAATGTCTCAGG
>JAACJT020000105.1:2106223-2121743 GCA_009936485.2 Gymnarchus niloticus
ATCTCTCTGACACAAGGACTGCACTTAATTTCGTTGTACTCGTTACAATGACAATAAAGATATTCTGATTCTGATCTTCTGATAATGTCCATATTTGTTGACAATGAGCGACATGACTAGATGATTTAATAATGTCCCTCTCTACATAACCAAGCGTAAAATTGCATGAATTTGGTTCATGGTTACTGTATGCTCTTGAGTTTAAGAGTTCATCCCATGATTTGTGTCCATTGCTACTTGCCATCGTCTCCAGGTCCATCTTTGACCTAGTCAAGGATAAGCATTTAGAAGATGAATGGATGGAAATCGTGCCACTGTTACAACTCCAAAGATATCAGATTTGTCGTGTAAATCTAGCAATCACAAACTGTAACTGTACAATCACAAGATTCATGGAGTAGACAGTCGGTTGCAAGTACAGGACGACGTGTCGTTTCCACTTTAAAGTTAACCACAAGATGGCGACAAAGATGTTTAAAAGTCATTTCGTGCTCAGTGGACACCGTCATTATCCAAATGAAGCGCGGATACTTGCGCACCAAAGTAGCCTCTCAGTTACTGGACATCGAATTTGTTATCAAACAAGAATCTGGTGTGTGTTTTATAAAGTACCTGTGTAATACGGTAACTTTCAGACAAGTCGCATTGTCTACACAAAAACGGGACTAGCAGGAAAAATCCAAAACGCTCTTAGACATTACTTGGTTTTTGTATCTTAACTACCTGCTTTACATGTAACAGACGCTAAACTGTATAAAGACCAGTATGTCACGGTGGGGCTCTGTTACTAAAGTCAAGAAGAATAACGGATAATTCTACTGAGCTAATGAGAAATGACGAAATCAGCGCCTCTTTGTAGTGATTAAAATATAATAAATATATAAATATATCCATTACAGGGCATGGACACACTCACAGACTACAGGTAATTTAGAGATTCTAATTAGCTTAACTCCATGTCTTTGAAATACAGGAGGAAGACAGAGGACCCAGAAGACAACAACATGATGAAAAAGTGCAAAATTAGCAGAGGTAGAATTTGAAATCCCAACTCAAGAAGTATGAACCAAAAGTGGCACCAACTGAGTCACTGTCTAACCTAATATGGTATGTATTTGTTGAAACTAAAATGATATTAAAAATCTCTTATAGGATTACGATCCACAGATATAAACCATGCTAAATTTGCTAACTTGTAATTCAGTTTTCTATCAATATATGCTTAATAATCCAAATAAATTGAATTGTGCTAATTTTCTGCATTTTAGGTGAAATTTTGAAATGGCTTCATGTCGTTCAAAGGCTCATACTTACCTACACAAACAAAACACATGCAAAGACAAAGGAAGATGCTTTCGGACTGTTTTGTGTTTCAGCAACTTTAATGCTTTCTTGGAAAAAAAAAACATATTTATCTAACCAATCATTTGTAATTAATTAATAAAGTAAATATGTCCCTTTCCTTTTTCACCATGTGGGGAAACTTGATGCAGGCACTTCTCTCCCACCTTAAAAAAAGCTGTTTTCATCTCCTACATGTTTCCCCCTCTCCTGGGAACGACTGCAGGCTGGCCACTTTGCAATGTTCCTCTTCACATTGGGTGACACCAGTGACCCCACAGTGGCAGGACCCAAGCTCTGTGGATTCTTTAGATCTCTGAGTGGTGTAGCATGTGTATTTAGCACAATGTCTGCCAAAATTCATTGAATCTCATTTATTCAGTTCAGCAGCTTAGAGGAGTATCAACACCAGAAGAATCTCTTTGATGCCAGGACTATGGGCACTTGCTTCTGTTTAAGAAACTATTAAGAGAAGTGTGTATTACTAGTAATTACACTTGCACTCGTTTATATGTCTGACTTCCTTTTCCAACCACCCCTCCCACCACTGTTGGGTATTCTTCTCGTTGTTCCAGTCTTCTGTAGTCTCCACACTATTGTAAATCTCACTGTAACTGGTTTTATAGACTAAGCTGTAATTGAGTGACGAGCTGTTGGAAAAGAATTTATCTTTAATTAAAGGCACGCTTCCTAGACATCCACTCTACTAGCCATTCTGTTGATGTGATGGAGATGGTATGAAGAACTGGCAGGGCTGGGGGATGGAGAACAGGGGACAGGGTTGGGGCTGTCACGGTCATCCCATGGTGGCACTGCCAGTACGTGTGCCGGATCTGTCGCAGTCATTACACTGTCAAACATCACCTTGTTTGTGACACTCATGGAACTCTCTCTGTGTACAGCTCCTGTGCAAATACGCACACAATACACTAATCTACATTCCTCTCATATAGATGTTTATTTAGTCTCGGGATTGGAAAGCCTGCCTATGAATAAGCATCACCACACTGGCTGTGCCCACCCCCACTATTCCAGTACGGATCAGCTTTCCTCAAGTCAAGCGCATATTTGGACTCCCTCCGTGGGCTTGCTCTGAGCCGCATGGTGCTTCATCTTCAGAGCCTGCTGTCCCCGGCCTCGCAGACACATGGGAGCGTTTTAGTGTGAGGTGGAAGGATCCCCGCTGGAGAAAATAGAACAGGATTGGGCGGGCCTTCTTTCCACATGTCCAATTCATCAGCGCCAACAGGATATTAATAACTTTTGTCTTTTTCCTCCTTCCGGAAGTGGTTTTGATCTTTTCTGTTCATTTTTTACATACACCATCAAACGATCTTCACCTTGCTGCTAATCAGACCAGGCGAGGTTATTTTAACCACTCCTACCACTGAATACACATTTACAAGGTAGTACTGTATATAAAAAATTACCCATGTAACACTTTGTCTATTGATAAAGGAGGAAAGGAGAAGGGCCTTCTGGGAAAACTGAGGTGTGGCAGTAGCTGAATAGTGGTAATATTCAACAGGCCATGTTAAGTGTCTTGTCAGCCTGTGTTTGCGTGTTAGCCTGATGTCCTTGGCAGAGGAGTGATGGGATGTATTATTGAAGCGGGACGTGTTTCTCTGTGTGTCTGTGGTTAAGGACGGTTGCCACTCTGTGATCATGTGTCCCAGCAATCCCAGATCTTGCGCCAGAGAATCGGAAGCATACGGTCAGACTACTGACCGTGACCATGGATCATCCATCCCTGGCATGTGGAGAGGAAGAGAAGGACGAGTCAAGCAGAAGTTTTGTTATCGTCACGAAAAAAAAAATCTCATTTTCCAGACTGTCTTATCCTTGTTGAAGTTGGCACATGTTCCCCCGGAGCACAGTAAAAGTTCCTGTGTGTTTGTACCCTTGTTTCTGCTGTTGCTCCACTTTCCTTAAAACCATGGAGTTGGATGGATACCAAAACATCTCAAACTGAGACCAAAGACCTCAATTAGGCCAAAGATTTGTAAGATGCAAAACAGTATCTCCTGCACCCAGCCACTACCTGAAACGAGTTGTGCAGCATAACAGAAGGCCCAGAACAACAGGACACAAGTATATTACTAATATTCAGCCAGAAAAGTATTCAAGAACTGGAGTTTTAAGAGAACTTTGTAGTCCCCTGCAAGCAACACTTGCAATTTAGTATGATGGGTATCTATACATGTCTATGTGTACAGAGGGTGCTTGAGTGCATGCATGTGCATATGTTTATTTCCCAATTCTGTGCACGCGTGTGTGTGCGTGTGGGTTGTTGGATGTGTGGTGACGATGGTGGTTGGGTGTTCTTACAGGGGGAGACAGACGCCAGCCTGGGGTTGGAACGGATTCTGTGGCTGATGGATTTGGCGGTGGTGGTGGTGGAGTACGGGGGGTGGATAAGCTGGGGTGAACAGTAAGTGGGGGCCGCCATATTGCAGGGGAAGGTATGCTAGAGGGAAGCTGAGGAAAAAAAAGGGGCGGGGGGAGGGGTGGTGGGCTCATTAACCAGCGCAAGATTGGAGTCCCAGTGGCTTTGCTAGCATTTAACCGCAGGATCCTTTGATGAGGTCACAGTCCTCAGGCACAATCAGTCCCACATGAAACCAACTTTTTGTGGGCGGAGTTAAGGAGGAAGGAATGGAGGGAGAATGTAGAACAAGACCAACGAGAGATGGTGGAGCTGTCTATCTGTCTATCTATGGACTTATAAACAAAAACAATATTTACTTTCGTTCTGACTTGAAGATTTAATTTTAATGTATGCATTTTGACATGCAATTTCAAAAGAGTTTCCTCTCGGTGTATGATACTTGGGATCATAATGTTCGTGTCTGGTACTTTTATTAAGCCATTATTGTTATTAATATTTTTATATATGTATTTGATATTTTAACACATGGATTGCAGACACGTCGAACAGGTTCCTATCCTGGGATAGGAAGAGTCGTCGTGCTGTTAAGCAGTGCTTCAGTGCTTGTTTTCATCGTACGTTTAAAATGCAATATATAAAGTGACGGTGGAGTGTTTTGTGAGAATGCCTATATTAGTGATTTCCGTGTGTGCGTGTCGGCGAGTACGCCAAGCGGCGGCGCGCGTGACAGGCGTGCGGCACGGCGTCATTCTGCTGGCTGCGTGAATGTGGCAGCCATTAGTGGTTCTCCTGCAGCTCTGGGCTGTTCCTGCACTTTTTGGGGGCCTTCGCCCCCCCCTTGGAAACACACAGAAGGCACCAGAGATCCGTAATATAATTATGCCATTATGCTGGAAACGGTTAAACTTTCACCACGGTTCCCCCCCCCCCTTTTCTCTTCCTTAAAAAGTTACTTTTTCACCGGAAGCAATTAATCGCCTGACTCATTAAAGGCATAATTAGTAAGCGTTCAACTAAATCAAAACATCCTTCTCGACTGCTTAATAGTTTTTTTCTGAGTTTACCGCCTTTGCTTCCGTAACCTTCGGTCCTAATGTCCAAATAAAGTCATTTATGCCGGGTTGCTGTAATCTGGTAATAATTTATAAATGGTTATACCTCCTAACAACATGTAAACGTCAGTGTGGCATTACGGAAATATTAATCTGGATGACATTTGATAACCGAATAGGCACATGTTATTGCTGCACTCCTGTTTTCCTCTCCGATTGGCTGTAATCGGTGTCAAATTTCTGCTGAGAAGAACAATTATAGTGCCAAGGAACGACTTAAACCCTTAAGTAAGTAGGAAATGTTTTGCGCTGAGTATTTTTTACATGGGACATCATAAACATCCATTTTCCAGCCTTTTAAAATGAAACTCAATACAAAAACGACTCCAAAAGCTATGCATGGCAATTCTAGTAAAATTACAACAGTATTCCAACCCTCAGTGTATTTATTGTCTATAAAGAATAACTAACTAATCACAGTTGTATAAATAAACCCGTTTCCAGAATTTACATTTACGATCTCTCTCTCTCTCTATATATATATATATATAGATATATATGACTGCAAATGTTAAAGTTTTGTGTTTTACTTTATATATATATGATAGATCACTGTAGAAGACATGTAATTGCATTTGATTTTTCTCTATATTTGATTTTCTTAAATGTTACTAAGGTATTTGCTTTTTCGGGTCAAGTTCAGTTAGGCCTTTAATGCCCTAAATGCATGTGCATGTATATATGCCTTTAATATGTATATTTTTCTGTCTGTACATATTTGCGTGTCATGATTCATCTCACACTGGAACCGCCGTCATTGTTGGGGTGGGGGGTCAGTTCGCATAAAAAAGCATAATGGAGAGAGGTTTTCGTCTTTTTTTCTGAGTTTGTTTTTGGGTTTTTAACAGAACAGCACATCACTTTCCAAACTTAGGAGATAATTGTACAAAAAACACACAGACGCGTCCGCAGAGAGCACAAAAGCCACTATTCCTGCAGGAATAGAACCGCTTCCCTGTAAAAACACACTTTAGGGCTCCTGCGAAAATACAGTCCGAAAGGGAAAAGAAGAAAATCTGGAAACCAAAATAATCGAAGCGCCTAGGCTAACAGTGAATGTAAGCTACCTTCTGGAATAGTTTAATATGTTCTATTTGTGCTTACAGGAAAGGTAACGGATCGTAGTTAAACCATATGTGAAACTCGGGGTGAGCGTGTACGGTCCGTCTGATCTGAGCCCTCGTCTGCAATATTTAAACGAGCGGAACACAGCCGTAATGCCCATCAAATGCAATGTCTTGTAGTCGCAACGGCTCCAGGTTGGTCTCACCGAGCCAATGAACGCACTGACGTCGCGTACCACCCCCCAAACCCCCCACGGGCATGTTTCCTCTCCAAACCCGGTTGCAGAACCGTCGTTTTGGGTCGGTGTGTCCCGCCGTTAAATCACACTCGTATAAAGGGCAGCGCACGGATCATTAGCATGGATTCAGAGAAACGGGGTGGGCACAGGTAAAATGGACTCTCCCCCCGTCAGCCCCCCAACTCTTCTGTTTCATTGGTCATAAGCTCGTGAGCTGGGTGGGGCAAAGACCCCCCCCCCCCCACACACACACACATACATACTCTGCCCATGCAGTCCATTATTCAATAGCTCTTCCCCGTAAATGTGATAATTACATGCTGCCTCTATTGCAGTGTACCAGAGACACATAAACCAAGTTTGATTTTTATTTTCAGCCTGACTGCGCTTAATACGCTGCTACAATGCCAAGGTATTTCCGTTTATACCACCTTTTCCTCAAAGCATAGCATGTAAACCATGGGTCAAAATGCGCTACTCATCTTCTTCAGTTGCTTAGCTAGGACTTTTAACCAAAACAATTTCCATTTTTCCCATTTAGACAGTTGAATTCTTGAGAGGAGTGCTTCAGGTTGATTCTCTTTTTCTAGAGTAGAACAGAAGGGCAATTCTTGGAGCTTGAAGAAGCAAGGATCTGCTTAAGTGCCCATGTCCCCAACCACCCTGCCCCCTGCTGTCCGATGTAGTAACTTTTTTTAAATCCACACCTTTCTAGGTCTGCACATTTCCCTCCCTTTAATGTGCTTTTAATGTCCCTTCTGTTTGAAGCCATGTAGCTGATTGATCACCTTTCTTTAGTGTGCTCAAAGGTGCTTTGATGGCTAACACACTCCTGTGTGCTCCAGCACACACTAAAAATAAGCACACACCAGTGCGTGTGATAGGCAGAGTGTGTCTGTGTGTCTGTGCTTGTGTGTGTGTGTGTGTGTGTGTGTGTGTGTGTGTGTGTGTGTTGGTGATTGCCTGTGTGCGGGTCCAAAGCAACAACCCCCTACCCTGCTGCCCAATCTACATCATCCCCCACCTCACCTGCTTGCCTGCCTGCCTCCACAACAAAAAACAATTAAATGCCACTGACTTGCGATCTGTGGAGCCAACCGCTGGCCACACTTCCACAAACAGGCGGCTCTGCTTAAAACCAGAGGAGAGAAGAGCTATAAAACTATCCTACCGAGGGCCACCCTCACCCCCACCCCAGCCACCACTGATTTGAATCAGGAGTCCGCTAACTACCCCAGGCTAACTGCCCCAGCAGCTGTTCCCTCCTGGCTGTTGCTGCATTCAGCTCACTAAATGGCTAACGGTTGGGGGGTGTGATTGGTTCTGGATGGTTGCTGTAGCATTACTGTAGAATACACAGCAAATCAAACTGGGGCGAGCTCTGAGGAGTACAGTGTAGAGTACGCCATAAAGTACACTGTGGAGTAGTACCCTGTGGAGTAAACTGTGACTTCAAACATCTTTTGTAAATTATGACAGTAAAAGTACTATGCTACTGTATGATGGTGTGCACAACATTAACATGTGATAAAACAAGGAACACAGAGAGGACGGCACTCAAAGCTTGTTTTAGGATTGTTGTTTTAAGGAATGGAACTTTTTTCTTATTGGGAAATTGCAATTTAAATCTAGATAAGTATATTTTAAAATTTAATCTAATTTTCTTCCTGCATGTTACCATTACTTGTTCTGATGGGCAGTCCGAGCACTGTATTCCAGGGCTCCAGCAGGGGGCAGCGACGCAAGACAGGAACAGGGTGCAGCGTGGGCCGGCAGTGGTGTCTCTGGTCAGGCAGCCTGGAGCCCTTGGGCGCTGGCACGGGGCGCGGGTGTTCGGGAGGGGCCCCCCTCAAAAGCCATCTACCAGGGGCCACACCCACACGGCCACTACTAGGGGAGGCATCCTGGGCTTTCTGGAGGAAGGCTGCCATTTTTAGTGTAGTGCACCCAGACCGCAGGCTGTGGCTTTGGGCTAAATGGGGGAGGGTTCCTCTTTATTTTCAGCCCAGCACCACGACTCCGAGCCCTTTGAGTGTATCTGCCACAATGTTGCATACTTCCAGTAGACTTTCCTGACGAGGCTGAAACAAAAAAGTGGGAAGCAGACAGCTATTGATGCAGCTCAGCTGATTAAATGATCTGAATGGTGCACAGACTATAAAATGTGTACTGAAATATTACAGTACAAAAATGTAATTAAAAGGGATTATTTTTGGACGTGGTCTGCATTCCAGTCGTCGCATTTTCATTCTCAAACCTTTAAAATAAGGAAAGGAAAACAAGACCCATACTGAAGTGATGGTTTGGTGTTTTTAAAGCACTGTTTTATTGTTATTTTTTGGTTCCTCATTTGGTTTCCTTTCTTCTTCAAGGGGAGGGCGTGAGTGTGATTTTGGGTGGTCCTCGGACCCTCAGAATCGACACAGGCACCATCCGCTTTCCCCCTTGCGCACACGTTTGCTTCTCAGTTGACGCCTCTGTGCAAATTTTACTCCTCCCACGCAACACCCACATCCCTTGAACACGTTCGTTCTCTAACAGGTTAAAAGTAACATTTAAGCAAATACCACATAATTGGGCCATTATTTATTTGCTGGATATATATGCTAAATAACTAACTGAATCAATTTTCTTCAATATTATTAGTACTGTATTGTCTGTACCAGGCTGAAACCCAAACCCCTGAATATATCAATTCAGGCAAACACATTTAAATCAATTAAACATTTCACAGTAGTGCTGAATTGTAAAGGCTGGAACGGCAGCTTTTTTCTAATAAATCATCAGTTATTATAATGCATCATAAGCACTTTCCTTCACTGTAAGGCCTTGTGGAACATCAACAGTCCTTGCTGAATCTGTTTTTTTTTTTTTTTTTGCCTGTCGGGTGCCATGTGCTTTCTAATCCTAGCGTGAAGTAGGTGGTCTGAATGCTGTTGCTGTATGTTCTCCCATTTTTTACCATCTTTGGGTTCTTTGAGAGACCATTAAAATGTGACGCTTTGCGGAATAGCCTTGTCTTTTTTTCATAGCAGTGCCAACACACTCCCATGTTTTCAACACAAATATTTAGAATATAAAAAAGATTACAGAGCAAAACCCTAGCTGCACAGAAGCTGTCGATTACCTCATCGCATCACAGAACACAGGCACATGGTCACTGAGTGCTGTTGACATGCAAATGACTGATATTTAATGCATGTCCCCTGAAAACACATTACTTGTGTGTAAATGACGACAGGCTATAAATATTATACTTCAGTAAGCATGAATCAGAACAGAATTTGCTGTGCGAATTAGGAATCTTTACCTGCTTTCTCATTCGGACAAAATGGGTCCAGACCAGCCTCTGGAGAGTTATAGGGATTAGGGTATGGTGTGACTGCTTACGCACTGAATGCCCTCCAGACAGCTGCGTCCGATAGCAAAAAAGAAACGTGGATAATAGGAACACCACGGTAATTGAAATTATATTAGAATAGGATTATTTCAGTTTTTTATTTTTAGAGATCTGTATTCTCTGTTCAGTCACTAAAACAAAAGTGCTGATAAAGTTAAAAATATTAACTGATTAGCTGTTCCCTACATGACAGATTAGGGCTTAACTTTGCAGCGATTTTTAACATGCTTTTACAAACTTTAAAATTTTTAGATTTTTTTTTTGCGTTTGCATCTGCGACATTGGTATTGTTACTTTAAGAAGGCACAAAAAAATACTACAAAGTTTTCAGAGCTTCTGTGTCAGTTTGGTTTGGCATCGAGGTCCCAGTGACTGGCTGACTCGCGTGTCGTTTCTGAGTAGGCCGAAGAGAGCCAGAACAGCAATTGTACACACCGAAACGGGCCGGGGAACCGGATCCAGGGGCCTCGTCTGGACATAAAGCGTCCGTTCAGAAATCCGGAAAATAAGAAATAGCCAGGCTTGGTTTTGGTCTGCAAAAAGACAGCATCCCTGCTCTTTACTCACAGATAGAGTCACAGTCCCAAAACTGCATCATTATGGACTAAACATAAAAATATAATACTTTGACAAAAAAGCCTCACTATAAGAAACAGAAATAGCCAGGGGCGGCACAGGGAGGGGTGAGAAAAGTGGGAGTACGTATGGGTGGGAGCCCACAGACCTTCGATTCAAGGACAGGGAAGGTCGCCATAGGTGGACGGGTTCGTGGTGGGTGGTGGTGAGTATACAGGAGTACAAGGTGTTTTTCACAGCTGTGTACAGGGCCATAGCTAGTGGCATGAAAGGTGGTGATAATTCTGGGGGGGGAGATATATTCATACACATAGCTGTATAGCAGGAGGCACAGTGGCTCAGTGATTAGCACGGTTTCCTCACACCTCTAGGGTTTGGGGTTCAAATTGTGTGTGTGTGTCTGTGTGTGTGTATATAATTTGCATGGCTTCCATGTGTACTCTGGTTCCTCCCTCCATACTCCATGTATAAGACATGCAGTTTAGACTGACTGGCATTTCTAAATTGCCCATAGTGTGTGATTGCATGCTATAATTGATTGGCACTGCATCCATGGTGTGTGTGCTATGCTGCCTGGGATAGGCTCCAGGCACCT
This sequence comes from Gymnarchus niloticus, assembly GCA_009936485.2. Lineage (NCBI taxonomy): Eukaryota > Metazoa > Chordata > Actinopteri > Osteoglossiformes > Gymnarchidae > Gymnarchus > Gymnarchus niloticus. Next base: position 2,116,940 of record JAACJT020000105.1, read on the forward strand.
CTGACCCTGCATAGGATAAGTTTGTCAGAAAATGGAGGCATGGATGGCCCCAGCTGCAATGCTGTTTCATACCTGTAATGGTTCTATATTTCAGCTGTGAATACCAAACCTGATGACAAATGTCAGGGCCTCAGTTTCAGGACAGAGAATTCACCCATCAGCCCAAGATTACTGAGCTTTTTTGGTTTGCAGACCTCCCGCAATCAAAGAAAACTAATTATCACCCGTGGCACATAAATTCTATACTGCTGTCATTTTTTTAATGGTCACTGAAAATTTATTGTTGGGTATTTTTGGTTACATATTCCAGTTCCCTTTTTTACCCACTTTTTGACTTTTACCCACCATCCAAATTGGTTGATTAATGAAAATCAGCTATTTTTATATGCACCTAAGCCATGACCAAAAGCAAAGTACACAGGGGAAAAAGATGACGCTTTCTGATGTCAATGTGAATCACCTGAAAATACACCTATCGTTCTGTGATTCGGGAGGATTCCTTCATACAACTGCGTGTAAACTCGAGCGACACGACGTGGGGTTTCCTTCTCCGTATCGACTCCTCATCCTCCTGAATAATATCTGGGTGACAGAGGAACACATGGTAGCTTCTAAACTACTGAAACTGGAAACCTTTTCCGCAAAACCGAATTAAAAAAAAAAAAAAATTGCAGGGACCACATGGCGTGGTTAACTTCCTTAAGTGAGGTGGGGTGGGGGGCTCACCGAACCAAACGGAATAACAAAAACAGGGAGGGACCATTCATCCACACCCACCTCTCGACTTGGCGGCCTCCCATATGAAAGTAATGAGCGCCCTTCCAGACAGCAGTGGCTGCGTGTCTGGGGATGATGGCTGCGCGGAGGTGAGCTCTGGGCAAGGCCTCCAAACCCACAAAGGCCTTGCGGGGGGACATATTAAAAAGCCAAGTGAGAAGATCAAGAGGCAGCTAATTGCTAACGCGAATGGCGCACATGAAAGGTTCTTCAGTACAGTTCATTCACACGCAACTGTACGCACAGATACAGTAACGCTGTGGCGTATGTGTGTGTTCATGCATCTTCATCATTGCCACTGACCTTTAAGGTCTTTGGTAATTTCTTTCTGTTCGTTCACCCCATCTGTCTCCGTGGATTGACCCCTTTCCCTCCAAGAGGAGACGGTGGAGTGTTTGATCGGCGTTTGATGATGTCTTACTCATATGCTGCGCTCATCACCAACTGCTGAGGTTACGCTAATCACCCCCAGCGGTGTTAATTGCCCTTCTTCAAGGACCTGCTGCCTTCAGAATGTGTGCTATTACACAGCCACAGAATTCAAAGGGAGATGGGCAGATTATAGACTGCCGTCACTTTGTGTACAGAGCCACTGAGACAGGGGATAGGAAACGAGACTTGAGCAGAGCATTTAAGCAAGCAGGCTCCGGGCAGAAATATTCATCAGGCGAAGGGTTAACTTGCACCATTCCGACAGCTGGGATTTTTTTAAAGATAGATGATTGATGGAAGGAGTGTGTGTGTGTGTGTGTGTGTGAAGAACAGACCCAAAAGTCTGCTTCAAACTGTGAAACAATTTGCTGTTTTTCTTCTGCCGCTCACTAAATTACGCAAATTCTTTCATAATAAGAGTGGCCACTTCAGCCATACCGAGTGACAGCAGTGTGTCTGATGTTCTTCCTGAGTCACACAAACAAAAAGATGGCATCGCAGTTGAGGTGGCCATAAGTAGCTACATGTTTAGTGAGAAACACCACCACTCAAGGCCTTGGGAGTCAATATTCCTTTTTCACCAAGCCTTTGAAAAACTAGAGATGAGGGATGCTTAGTTATGTTTAACCAGACCCTATGAGTTAGCTTCCAAAGTGAACGCCTTGTTTTCCCTGTAAGCCTGTTAATCTTTTCAGAAGACCTGGGTCTTTTGGGCAATTTCTGGATGAGATTTAGTGTTTATGTAAAATCTAGCCATTACCACAAACAGAGCTGTGGAGACTAGGGGAGCTTAAAAACATACCCCTTAAGCCAATAAAAAGGTTAATTCCCCTGAAAAGGGGGCAATCCTGAAATTCCATTGGGTTTTCCCTGGGTCTCCACGTTCATGAAGCGCGCAAGCTGCTATGGTATTAAAATCGCAAAAGATTTCCTGCCGCAGTTGGGTTCATACCTGAACTTTGCTGCTTTTAAATTTCTAATTGTGCCTGAGGCAGAGCAGTGAAATCAGGCGAATCCCGTTCCAAAATGTTTAGCATTCAGCATTCTATCCATATAATTCAGACCGTTATTGTGGGGAGGAACTGTTTTCCCCATGCTTTCCTTCATTTTGCAACTTTTTCATATCTGCATCTTTTTAAATGGGGAAAATTTTTGCCACCCATACCCAAAGCCAAATTTGGCAAAAACACATCAGAACATCTCATTGAAGAGATTCCACATGGCTTTCTCTACTCGTTTGCCTCAGTTCACTTTCGTTTCTGCATATATTTTGCACAATGGGTTTATAAAACATCAGTAACTAATCAGATGGCTTTAGCACAGCTCTTTTTCATTCAAATGTTCTTTGAGAACAGCAGCCAAGCCTGGTAGAGAACTTTGACTAGGCCTTGAGCAGACCTCGGTTCTTCTCACATGCTAACAGCTAAAAGGCTACCAAGCTCATTCATCTCCAAGGTTTTCCTGCTCCACAGGTCGATCTGCAATGGTCACATGGGTGCAGAGATGTGAGAAGACTCACAAGATGTCTTTCAGAAGAAGAAGCTTTCAAACCAGGCAGCAAGTGGGAGTGCCAAAACTGCTTGGTGGCACTTGGACGGATCCTTTGGCTTGGAGTCTGCTGGTGGGATGGCGCCTGAGCGTTGGTGGTCTTCCAAACCGAACAATATAAACAGGAAAGAAAGTAGGGCTGGTGCTGTGAGTGGCTCATGCAGGGTGGTGAATGTTTATGTGTCTTTAAATACATATTCATAAAACCAGTTCTGTCCTGTGATATGTGTAGAAATTGTCTAAAAACTTCTTGAATTGTTTGTGGTTGACTAAATTGCTGAGATGAAATTGTATTATTGACATTTCCATCTCAGCAGATCCCTTTCCAGGTTGGGGGTCTGGTAGCTTCTCAGAGGTGGACCTTAATGAGCTGCCAACGTTGTCATGGTCACCCCAGGTGATGCCATCCTACCCCCTTCCGCCCTGGGTCAGCGGTTATGTCTAAGCAAACCTCCAGCTCACACCGAATTGAAGCCAGACCCACTTTGGCTTACCCTGGCATTTAATTACAGAGCCGAGACCTGTCTCAGGGTCAGAAGTGTTCTTTAAAGGCCACGTATATCTGCCCGCTTCGGCACACGTAAAGCTGCAATTTCAGAAAATTGGGTAATGTTCTGTCTGCTGCGAACATGCTGGGTGTGTCTCGCTCACAGTATGAAGACTACGGAGATGAAAGAATGTGTCTGACAAAGACGGGGGGGGGGGGGTGTTAGGGATATCCCCAGAGAAATGAAGCTGTGATATGAATGCTGTTTCCAGTCATCTGAAGTTCTCGATGCTTAACTTGAACCAGAAGAACTGCCAGCTTGGGACTAACCACATTAACTGCTGCGGGGTCCCCGCTGTCTTCGCAAAGCGGAATTCAGTACCCCTGATTCACTGGGTTCAGCAGAGAATCACATTGCCTTCATCTAATGTTCACTTATTTGATTTTTTTTTTTTACATCCGATGACCCGATGCTCCTGCACTACAGTAGCCACGAATCATCTCCAGCGAACAACAAACAAGAGTAAAATGAGATATACCCCGAATAACTCAAGTGGAAAATCGCAGAAACCGGCTCAGATCACCATTTCACCATTTATCAGCTTCATCGGCAATGAAAACTGATTGCATCTCTATGTGGGGGATTCAGGGTGCCCATCTCCCCCCCCCCCGGGGCAGCCAAGAAATCCTAGCGGCGCTCAACCCTGGCTGGTCAAGCACCGTTTAAAGTTCCCACAAGGAATCTGCTTACTTCCCAAGCTCCTGCTCCCTCTCATAATTCTTTTTTTTCCATCTACATGCCCTTCTGTCTGTGGCCACACCGACTGGAAAATTAAGAAAGACTCGTACAGCGCGGCGAGCCTGCCGCTGACCGTGATTCACTCTCTGCCACATTTCCATCACCAAAAGTCATAAAATACAACCAATCATTTTCATTTTTTCCCCCCTCCATCGCAGGGCCGTTGACCTCCTTTGTCTGCTGTCTTTGCGTGTTCTTTCCACCCTCCCATGTTTTTGAGAATAGAATCTTCGCTGACATAATACCCCTGACCTATTAGCCTTAAACACTTTTTCATGTCCATAAATGATGTGCCATTGGCGCAGTCAAATTCATTGCTTGTCATCCACTGCATTATATTGAATAGAGTGTTCTTCATTATCTGGTTATCTGTACTACTGGCTGTTTCTTCCGGGGCTCACTGTCTGTTTTAATGTCATAGTGTGATGAGGGAACGATGGCGTTGATCAGATCATATATGTGATCTACATGACATGACAGCACACTACTGTACTTTACTAGGATTCAAACCAATGACTTCTGGACATGAGGACAGAGTCTGAATGCACTGAGCCACAGCCACACGCCAACCCTGATCATAACACTGCATGTTACACTACATAGCGTAAATTACAGTATGTTACACTATACTGTCACCCTTCGCCTTACGGTACATTACAGTACACTGAGTTACATTACGCTCCTGTATGTTACACTATACTGTCACCCTTCGCCTTACGGTACATTACAGTACACTGAGTTACATTACGCTCCCGTATGTT
>JAACJT020000105.1:2122171-2150480 GCA_009936485.2 Gymnarchus niloticus
CCTTCGCCTTACGGTACATTACAGTACACTGAGTTACATTACGCTCCCGTATGTTACACTATACTGTCACCCTTCGCTTTACGGTACATTACAGTACACTGAGTTACATTACACTCCTGTATGTTACACTGCACAATACTGTACATTTAGCCTTGTATTTCTATCCTCCTGCACCGTTTTGGCAGTGATCTCAAAGCTAGTTTATCCACCTCTTCCATTGTTGAAGGTTTGACATCATTAAATATACAGTACCTTAGTTGTTCAGCTCTTTGCTGTGGATGTCTTCTGTATATTCCTTTCATGTCTGCTTGATCTGTAGTTATTATTTACATACCTTACAGTATACCCCCCCCCCTTCCCCCAGGCTGGAATTTCTTTTCAAACTCGTGGATCTTCTGAAAAACTTCCCTCGTTTTTCCACGTTTCTTTCATTCTTCACTTTCTTCGATGGTGTCGTAATGTTAGTATGTTTTTTGGTGACTTTGTACAATTTGTGAGACACCGTTTTACATTACAACACTCTAATGTAACCTATAGAACAGTCACTAAATTAAACAACATATAAGACATCTAACAAATTTAATGCATCCCCTATACTAAAAATATACTGTTTGGCATTACAAAGTATGTTTATAATTACCAAACATGGACATTGTCAAATTAGAAATTGCTCATCGAAACAAACAATGGAAATATCACATGCTGACTTAAAGTTCATTGTCATAATTGCCATTTCATCCATAGCTCTGAATGTAAGCTCTGCCAATTCCCCTTATCCAAACCACAACCTCGGCCTTCACCTCAGAGTCATATCCTTTGTTTACAACTCTTGGCAAACACAAATTGTTATTCACTGACTATTCATCATAACAAAATGGCAGAAAATCAATTTCTAAAATGCTGTATGTTTATCTCACATGGTACTCCAAGGGAGAGTTCATTGTCTGTAATTACCAATCAGTGCTGGCAATAGGTTAGATGGTTAGTTGATTGGTTAGCTCAGGATGCTCCCACCCACCATGGGTTTTGAAGCCTCATTTGTCCCATCACTAATTCTCTGTACGATTATTCAAAAGTAAACAATGTGGTGACATTCTGCAGTGATTTAGAAGATTGTAAAAAGCATATAAAGAATTATGTGTAATCCACATTGTTAATCTCACTTAAATTTCAATTCCTTTTAGATTATGAATTTTAGTCCCTTTTAAATTATGTTAAAACTAACAGGCACACCAATAATGAAATGTATTAGATATAATCTGTACTAGTCATTTTTCTTAAATATATCTAATTAATATACGCCATTTGAGAAGAACATGCTTTTTGTTAAAAATTACTCCTTGGTCGTAATATATTTTTGGGGCACAGATGGTTTGGGAGCACTTATGTTATTAACACGGCTATGCAAATCAGCCTAAAAGCTGGCTTCTAAAACAGATTAAACAAAATCACCCTCTTAAAGGGACAGTACAGTGAAAAATGCAGTTGATCATTTAGTGCATGCATGATATAGAAATACACCTATGTTCTACTCTTTTGAGTTTCTAACAAACTAATTTTGCTAGTAGCCATAAAAGCAAACATATGAGTTGGTCTCAGATTTCAATATGCAAAAGAAAATTATCTAGTATTAACTAACTAGCATTATTACAGAGTCATGGTTAAGGCTGTGATCCTGTAACCCAGAGTTTGCACGTTGAAGCCTGACAAGGAGCCTTGCTGTAGTGTTCCAGAGCAAAGAACTTAATTGCCCAAGGAAACCATTCAGCTGTACAACATTAAAATTGCAAGTTTGCGTTGGAGAAAAAAGTAGCAGCCAATAACTGGAAACGAATATAGCGAGAGGTCCAGCAAAATCAACTTGTTTTGGACTTGGGTGCATTGAATATCCATTATTTTTACGTGACACCAACATGCGGAAATCCGATGGAAAATAACATATGACAAAAGCAATGCCAGACCTAAGACAACTTCAACTGCAAAACATATAAGACAGAAAGTGCCAGAACAGGAAAATGAAATGTAATTACCTTGGCTGCCAACTGGCTGCTGGCTTAGTGAGCTAGTCAAGTTCCCCTTCTCTCTCCCTCCTTTCCAGTTTTCTCTCCTCTTCATCCCAGATGGCTCTTTCTTCTGTTTTGACAGAGTTTAATCAGTTCAACAAGAGCCAGATGGGCGTCATTAAGTGAAGTGGTGGCACGGGGCTAAGAACATTATTACCAAAGAACCCAACCTCATACCAATGACCCTTATCACAGAACCTCATATTTGTGCATCAGCATGTGGTTTGTCTTTATTGCGACTTGCAAGCTCTGTGAATGGAGAAGACAGCGTATCATCATTTTAATACAGCTCCAGCAGTTTAATAATTTCCTAACGCTCTCACAGTTTATCTATAAACAAAAATACTTATTCATTTGAATGAAATAGACATTACTAGTATGTTAGGACCATCTGCATCAGATTATTGTTGTTTTTCTGTGCTACAAATAAATAGAATAGGAGTTATATAATTTGAAACAATTATCTTGCAGTGACATAGACAAACTGACAACCCAGTGCATATGTTTATATATTTAAAATTTTTTAGGCAGATTGCTATTGTAATGAACACTTTAGGAGCTTGTTCTTGTTTATTTTGCGGCAGCTCTGGTAGTCATCAGTCCAAAAGGGAAATCCAAAACGTGGTCAATGGGACCAGTACAATGGTCAGAAACCAGGTGATCAGTAAACAAATCTAAGAAGATGTGATGAAACATGATAAACAATCCAAGGTCATACACAGGTTAGCCGATATCCGCTAATTAAAACATTCAGTAAGTAGCTGATTGCACACACGATACCTCGCGCTGAGGTGTGGGAGTTGCAGTGAACATAAAGGAAACCAGACTAGTAACTAATTAATTAACCACAACTACTAATATTCTGCGGATGAGGAATGATGATGTGTTGGGTGTAGCTGGTCTGGTGGGGGCATATCAGTTATATTCAAATGTGGATTGTTTTTTTTTTCGGTTTTTTAGCCAAATGTGAAAAAGTGAAATATATTTCCTTTTCAGCATTCAAAAAAAAAAAAAAGAAAGAAATCCAAGCTTTAACGCATACTAATTATGTGGGATGCTTTTGAAATGCACTTAGGTGTAAATGAAGACCTAAAAATGGCTGAACCTTAAATACTCAATAATCCATTGTACTTTCTTTGCATACAGAAATCAATGACATTAAATCCGAAGACGATGAGAGGCTACGACCAGCATGAAGAGGCAGGACAGTTATGGCAAACCCACAGAAAAGTCAGAAGAGTAAAATGAGGGTTCGAATTACACTCTGCACGTGTCAGAGCACATGGACTTGCTGTGAAGAACACATAGCACACGCGTTTTCTTACACTGTCATCACAGGGTGTGGAACTTTGGCAAAAAATAACGCATCTGCATCAGTTTTATAACCAAACGTTAGCAAATAATATGTGAAATTACAAAAGGAAGACACTTTAGAAATGGATACTTTAGAAAAGCATAAGATTTGTATGGTTATTAGAGTCTGATAAATCTTTGATTAGTGATGGAACTCAAAATGAATTAATTTGATTAAGGAGTTCACATGGGACCTAATACAAGAACAGGAGTAGAAAAATAACATATTTGTTCAGAATATTAGATTTCATGTTAAATATTATAGCAATTTAGTGCAGTGTGAGCAGTGGCACACATATAGTGGTAAACAAGACTGAAAGCATTTTTACAGGTGAACGCATGGCCCCCATAGCCTGATATTTCTTCAAGTGATTGTGTGGCCCTCACAATCTGATATTACTACAGGTGAACGCATGGCCCCCATAGCCTGATATTTCTTCAAGTGATTGTGTGGCCCTCACAATCTGATATTACTACAGGTGAACGCATGGCCCCCATAGCCTAATATATTTCTAGTGGTTTGCCAACATGTGGAGGTCCACAGCCTTCGGAAGCCATCTATGCAATGGTCTCTCAACACCATCCACAGACAGCAGCCAGAGGCTGGTCAGCATCCAGGCCACTTACAGAAAGACTGCCCAAGAAAAGGACTTAACAATATATCCATCCATCCATCCATCCATCCATCTTCCAACCCCTTATCTTGCTCAAGGTCTCAGGGGGCCTGCAGCCTATCTCAGACAGCACGAGTTGGGCGTCACCCTTAATGGGATGCCAGTCCATCACAAATTTAACAATACAGGTATCTTTTAATTGTGTGTGTATGCCTGTGTGTCTGTGTGTGTCTGTACGTCTCCTTCAGTAAAAACAAAACAAGGAGAAGTGCAGGTCAGCCGGAGCGCAGACTGCTAAATATAGCGTTTGTGTTCATGTGAGGGCCTGCCCTGGCCATGCCTTGTAATTGGAAAAAAATAAAGGATGAAATTACATGTTTATTTTCAACGACAATTTTAATCTTCTTTCCTCTCCTTTTGAGGAGAGACGCCCACAAGGAAGCTGAAAGCCAGGGCCGACAGTCGGAAGACTGTTTGTGTTGTTTGTTTATCCATTTTATGTGTGTAGTCAAGTCTCCAGCCCTAATAACCGATTCCTGTTTTTTTTTCCCCCCAGTAGCTATACAATATATAAAAAGGTATTTGTCCTTCTTGGGGTAGTTATCAGTGAAGAAATAAGCCAATTACGTAACAGAAGTGGGACTAGGTTACTACAGTTACAACCAAAATACTCATTAGTACATAATGGAGTCAGAAGGTGACGGCCAGGATCTTTATGTCAGAGTAAGTGGAGCTATCCAATAGTCCTGAGCACATTCAATCGAACAAAAAACATGGAGGATTTCAGTTCTGACTCATAGGTTGGTTAGAAGGAATTAGGTCTTTATTATAAGACCGTGGGTGTGCTCACACATTATACATACAAATAAGTAGAGGCTGGCTTGCACAGTCAGCCTCTTATTGACGGACCACACAGATGCAAAGACCAGAGACGGCTCTGAGGGTCCCCTTCCTCCGACATCCCTCACTTTCCTCAGCATTCTCCTCTGTGAAAACTGACAAACAATATGTGTACTCCAAGGGAAGAGCCTGTCTGATCAGCAGGACAGACTTTCTCCTCATCGACCCGCTGCCGTTTCAACGTCCAGTCCAGAAACGGTCATTGACCTAGCATGAATCTGACTGCCCTACGTTCTCTAAATGGGGACATGGCAGCCACATGGGAAGTGCATGTCAACAGGATTAGACACAATTTAAAATATGGTTACAGTAATGTATGTTAAGTAGTGTGTACCCAGAAAATGGATGTCGGGATTGTTAATAGCCCAGAGCAGGAAGAAAACAGCTTTTAAAAAGCCAATAAATTTATAAAGGAGTGTGAACATAATCATCTTGAGATCAATGTTAAACAGATAAGGATATCATAAAATAATGAATTTAACTAATACACAGGACACTCAGCTGGAACACAAAAACTAACAATAAGGGGGAACAATAATTCTGATTTGAATAAAACACAAAATGTATCCTTAATAAAAGTGCTGATTTTATCAAGCTATTTCTGAACTTCGGGTTACCGAAGACTGCAAGTGCCGCAAGAAATTTATATTTATATTTGTATTTATATTTATATTTATATTGAGGCAGGATTGCACTGGCGCGTGAATGTATGCTACTGTGTGGAGGAAGAAACAAATATCTAAACAAAACAAGTGGAAGAAATTTCGTCTGCTTTTAACGTATTATTACTTTAGATTTTAGACGTGATTTTTTGAAATCCGAAATTACATATAGCGTCCCACCTGTCGTCAACCTAATGTAGTCTACCTTTTACCACTAAGTAAAGCAAGGTGTTATCCAAAAATTTGACAAAATTAATAACGTTAATTTAATCTGATTTTTTACACGCAGGCAGACTTCTTTTAAATTTCAAAACTTATAGAAATTGGACTAAGGTGAAGAAAATATTGATTTGTAAAATGGTAATACGGCGATTTGGATCGGGCAAGCAAAACACCCCGTTTCAGCGAAAATGAACCCGGATCTTACTGAATAAAATGATAAATCATTTGCGACCGCAGCCATGTACGTGTATTGTATTGACTTAAATTCTTTCTGTCGAAGTGGTTAGATACAGAGAAGAACATATACGACAGGGTGTCAATACCGTGAATGTGTGTATTTAGATGCAAATATATTGATAATAATATCAACGTTATCTCAGGTGGGGGAAGGAACTGGATACATATGCAAACTGATATCACGTATACTTTAAAATTAAGTTATAGAAAGTACCTCTCATACAGATGATATGCGTTGAAGAATTTAATTAGTCACAAAGTCGTCGACTACTGTAATCCAAATAAATAAAAATAAATGCGTTTGTCAATGGAACATTCCTGTTAAAATACTTTAAAGACAAGGGTAAAAAGTTGATATCATGGACTGTGCGTAAATATTTCCGAATGTGAAAGGGCTTCTTGGTAGATTTGCTTTTGCTGTTTCTTTAATTTGTGGTTCAAAAAGTGGGGGAGGCTTGGAAAACATTCCTGAATTAATAATATTAAAAAATCGTGATTCATTTTTTGCACGCTTTCTTTTACTGCGTGTGAGGTTTCGACCATAGCTACATCGCTCTATATACAAGGAAAGCCTGCAAAATCGGTTCCCTGGGTTTCCCAAAATATTCCAAACAGAGTCAGGTTTTTATAAACCAAACAATAAAATCTCAAACAGAAACCGCAAACTCAACCATCTGAATTTCAGTGATTTATTTATGTGGGTCGCTTATTCCAATATACTCCATGGAGCTTAATATGAAATACACATAAAATACAATATTTTGTATCCAATTGTTAGCAGTAACACTCTGTCAAACAGCTGGTAGCATGTGACAGTAAAAAGTGAAATCGTGTAAACAATTTGGCTCCCAGCGATGTTTGTGAATCGAAACCTCAGACGTGACATGAAAATTATTAGTGTTAATAATCATAATTTATAAAGTCGGGAGATTCAGACAGCATAAAAGAATAGAATACTTCAGTTCAAAATTGGCTGTTTTGTTCATAGCAACACAAAAGAAAAGCAGATTATTTTACATATTAAATTACAATTAATGAAAATGAAACGAATTGTTTATTTTATGAATTCTGTAGCGTAGCCTGAAAAGACAGTGCGGATTTATCTTCTGCATTTACAGCCATTAGTTTAAGTGACATCCTAAGAACGACCATTCCGATCATTTTTACCAGCATGCCCTCATTTTATTCTTACAACTTCAAATCCTTGTCACTTTTTCCGCTATTGAGTGCTGATTTGTCGGCGTGCGGATGCTGGAGGAGGTGTGCTCCCTCCGAGCCGAGTCTCATTCCACTTCCTCCACGCCCCTCTGCTGTCCCACGTCTTTTTTTATTGTCTCTTGGCGGGTCTTCAAAGCTCATGGAGCCTGTAATTAGGAGGCGGGATCAGCTTCTCCCATAGAAGATCCTGCGCTCTAGCCGGAGTTACTCTAAACTGTCCCGGGACGGCGAGTTGAAGCCCCGTCAGTATTTATTTAAAGCTCTTGGGATTTCGTTCTCAGGGATGGCAGCGTCGCTTTTGGAGGTACGTAACATACTAGCTATATCATAGTCTGGCTTATTTTACTTGAGCGTCCATCATATTTTTGATGGAAGTTGGCCAGAAAGTGTTTTTTTGATAATTTGCCGTCTATACAAAATAACAGCCCAATATCCTGGGTGGGTGTATGTAAAGTACGCCGAAATCGACCTACCAGTGTTTCTCAGCTTGTCGGTCGCTTGTTCGTTTAAAGCTACCTGTCTCCAGGCTTCCTTAATAAAAAGGAAAATAAAACGCACCGCTGTGTACCATCGTCTATGCTGTATGTAGGCGCATCACTCCAAAAAAGGACCTGTGATGCTGTATGAGAGCCGATTCTGCATATTTAAAAACGCCGGCATGCATGCGTTCATTTCTGTCATTTCTGACAATACGCAGACTAAAAGGCGTGTGGTGTTTTCATATGAAAAGTAGACTTCCGATCCTTTCCGAACGGGCAATGTGCTCATGTTATCTATAAATAATTCATGCATTTAAAATACGCATCCGGTTCGTGGTGAAATAGCGTTGACTGAGCTCCAGAATGACACATTGGGTGTTAATGCGGGTTCTTTTTTTGACAGCATCTGGTTTATTTTGCTCACTCCAGTGTAGGTTACGTCATCCACGTGTCCCCTTAATTAATCTCGGACGTGTTAAAGCCATGCTAATACGGGGGGATTAATTAACACAGCTGGAGGTTCTTAGATCGGCTTAATTTCGCCACGTTTGTTTTTTTCTTCTTTTATCGAGGTGTGTCCGGCTGTCATCCACAAAGCACTGAGATCCACACTGTTTTGCTCTGCGGCACACATCAATTGCAATAAGCATCCGAAAAGTAACTCACTTCGCCCGGATTTTCTTGTCACCAGATTACAAGGCTAATTGAGACCTGCAGCGCGGATGAATGAATGGCGTGACGTTTGACATGAGAAAGAACAGGATCTTTAATCCGATAAAAATTAAATGCGACCCACTGCCTATATAGTACGCTTCGGGCAATTTAATACCATGCTGGTGATCTAAGAAAGAATTTCGGTTTTATATTCTTGTATCCTGGGCCAAAAAAACGTATTCAGAGCCGTGACTGCGCATTTCTGAATATTTTTCACATGTAATATGTAAATAAGTATACCATATGTTTTTTGGAAAGATAATGGTAGAACTTGTATGCATACACACATTCACCTTTAATTACCTCCCTGGGAGCCTAAGTTTAAAGTATTAACTAATAGACAGTAGCTGTGAATAGTGAGATAAATAAACTTCGACTCTACATTAAGGCAGAGAGACAGTAGCCTATATGGCCGCCTAAAGTTGGATTTATTTCCGCCACCATTTGCAGAATTCCTGCGAGCAGATCTTTTAAATGGTAATCTGCAATCATATTACTGAGCCGTGCGTATTAAAACGAACTCGGATGCAAAATTTACCAATGAGACATACTTTGCCGTTTAGCTCAGTAATGGGGTGCAATTAACCTGGAAATGGGACCGGGAAATAGACCAACAGAATATGCTGCCCCGACCGCAGGGGCTTAGGGGGGGATGAAGGGCCGATCCGCCTTAAACCCTCAAATTTAATCTCAGTTCAACGGAGTTAATCGCCAATTAAGTGCAGTCTTTAAGATGAGTCAAGGGAAATCAAAAAACATCACAAGCGACCGCTAGCCCCAAGTTTAGCAAACATTAATCTTTCAGGTGTTGTGCAATGCTGTTATAATTACGTGATTGACTTTAGAAGTACTGTACAATGTCCAACCGGCGACATAACGACGGCCACCTGGTAGCCTACCACACGGCTCAATTTTCAGCCCTTGATTTTGTTTGTATTGAGTTCTTATGGCGATAAAAGTCCTCTCAATCCGCGGTGGTTTCTAGGCATAAAGCCTGGAGATAATTGAGCCACATTAAAAGCCATAACGAATTGTCAACTGCAGACCAGTGGCGGTTACTGATTAAATTAACAACTTAAAATGCCCTTTGCCATTCTTTCCGTTTATGCCCTTAAATGTCATTTGTGGCCCAGTCAACGAGAAACCTACTGAAGTTGTGGGCTGAAAGTGGGCACATAACGTTTTATTGTGACTGCATTAATTTAAAACCTGCTAGTAACTTGAAATGAACAATTTTGTGTATAGAAGATCGAGGCATCCAATCAGCATGCATTACAGAGCCAACACACTTTTTCTGAATCAATGGTGCTTCAGCCTTACTCAGCCACAAGCATTTGAAATGTGGAATGAGTGAGTGTCTGTCTCTCTGTCTCTCTCTCTGTCCGTCCCTCTCTCACATATATACAACTTGACCCTAGCCCTTCCCTCACTACCTGCCTGCTTACTTGACTTTAATTACCTCCATGCTAACTATATGTATACACACGTTAAAATTAAATTTACAGAAAAGAAAATAATCTATTTAATAGTTAGTCACAGTGTCTCTGAGAATACAGACAGCTGTAATTTGTGGTTGAGTCCATTGTCAACTGATGTACGAAAACAAAGTTGTGCTCGGGGTCCTGCTGACTGGAGTCAAATGGCAATTAATTTTCTGTGGCAGACGGGTACATTTAACGTCTACTGCTTTCAAAGCAGGATTCAGACAAGTCATGTATCAGCGTGGCTGTTCACTACCATGGCGACTGTAACTGGCAAAGGTGATCAAACAGAAGTTTTGATGTCGTGGTAATGAAAGAGATAAACATTATAAAATGCAACATACTGACTGTGATCTCTTAGTCTAACAATCCCTTTATGATCTGTAGTTCAGGCAAGCTAGAACGTGGCAAAAGATTTTTATTTTCTTAAATCTTTGCAACTCGTAAATATGAGTGAAAGAAAAATGCACAAAACGATGTGCTTTAAAATCAAATAAAATGAGCAGATAACGTGAATTATTAAGGATGTTTAATAAAAAACATTGGTGAACCAGAGTAAAAGGGTATGTAGTCAAAATCACTTGACTTTGATTTTCTGGGTAACCTGAGCTGACTCCTCCCTCTTTTAAAGCATCTTTGCCGAACACACAGCACGTTTCTTGCCTGGTTTGCTTGTGAGCTCCCATCGGCTACACGGTAACATTTCCTCCTACTAAGGTGTCCTTCCCTTTCTCACCAGGACGAGGCTCGCTATGGCTCCAGCCCCTTGGCCATGCTCACGGCCACCTGCAATAAGTTCGGCAGCACTAGTCCGGTCAGGGACTCCGCCACGCCTGGGAAGACCGGCAGTGCGGGGCCAGGGAAGAAGCCCTACGGCCTGACTTCGGACCTCCAGGCCCCAAAGGGTGGGAGGGTTGGTGAAGGTCTGCCAGATTCCTACACTGGTTCCTTCAATGCGGGCAGTGGGCTACTCACGCCCTCTGGCAGCCCCCCTCAGCCGGCTGGGGGCTACACCTCTGAGTACAGCCCCTTCTCCCACTCCTTCCAAACCACCTCTGGCTCCCAGGATCCTTCACTGCTAGCATCCAAGGCCCATGCCACGGCTGACTGCCTGACCAGCGTCTACACCTCGTTGGATATGGCGCACCCCTATGGCTCCTGGTACAAGGCTGGAATCCACCCGGGCATCACGGCCGCGCCTGCCAACGCCACCTCTTCTTGGTGGGACGTGCACCCAAACTCCAGCTGGCTTAGTGCTGCCCAGGGCCAGCCTGACAGCCTGCAGGGCTCCCTGCAGCCAGTGGCACCCCAGGCCTCCCTCAGCCCCCAGTTGCCTAGCTACAGCTCAGATTTCACACCCCTCAACCCAGCACCCTACCCCAGCGTGGGCCTTGGCTCCTCCTCCCACCTGCTGCAGTCTTCCCAGCACGTGTTGCCCCAGGACATGTACAAGCCTAAACCCGTGCCTGGCACCGGCATCATGGAAAGCCCGGTGGGGCTTAAGCCAGCACGTGGCTCTGGGTCGGGGAATTACGGTGGGGGAGGTACACCCGGGCGCTCCACCTGCGACTGTCCCAACTGTCAGGAATTGGAGCACCTGGGTGCCTCCGCGGCCTCCCTGCGCAAGAAGCCCGTGCACAGCTGCCACATCCCCGGCTGCGGCAAGGTGTATGGCAAGGCCTCGCACCTGAAGGCCCACCTGCGCTGGCACACGGGCGAGCGGCCCTTCGTCTGCAACTGGCTCTTCTGCGGCAAGCGCTTCACCCGCTCGGACGAGCTGGAGCGTCACGTGCGCACGCACACGCGCGAGAAGAAGTTCACCTGCCCGCTGTGCAGCAAGCGATTCACCCGCAGCGACCACCTGAGCAAGCACCAGAAGACCCACGCTGAGGCCCCCATCCAAGGCAAGGTGGCGGCCGGCGAGGCTGATCCAGACCCCAGGGGCGAAGAAACTGTAGACCCAGCACCAGCTGTGCCTTCTAATGCCGTCCCAGATGCGTCCAGCACTGGAGAGGAGAAGTCCGGAGCAGGGAATGGAGTGGAAACAGCCAGCGGTCTGCTGGAGATCTGACCACCTGCCCCAGTCGGCCTATGTGTATCGGTGCTTACTGCCGGTGCCCCATAGCGAAGGAGTCACCTCATTTAATCACAGAGAGTCTTTCCCTGAAAGTGTTTTTGTTTAATTGCAGATTTATAGGGTCTGTTGCTGAAACCAAAGGATCAAATGGACATCTTGCCTATGGACTAGAAAACAGCAGCTCTGTTGTTGAACACACACACACGCGAACACACACGCATTTCCCCGCATGTGATGCGAACCGCGGGTTTAAACCGTAAGACTATGTTGAAACAGAAAATCAGCTCGTATCACCCCTCTTACTCTGTGGGGCTGCCTCTGGGCAGGGTTGAATCTCAATGAGTTCAATGAGTGAAAAAAAGTCAGAAGAGGTGTCCCGTCCCCCCCCCCCCAACTACCCCCAAATAGGGTGCTTTGAGGGGGGTGCCTATCACAAAAATGTGCTAAACGGGAGAAACGGAGGAGCAGTTCTTTAAAACACCGGTAATGATCAACTCCTGGCTTGTGGTTCTGGCTAGGACGTAGTGCTGCCATGGAAACGCCATCGAAAAATGCCAGGGTGCTTTCTCTTTATAGCAGCACCACTGCATTCATCAGATGGTTAATTCGACTGCAGCAAAACGACACCATATTGAGGAAGCACGACAGAGGTCAAACAGGTCTGATGACCAGATTCTTTTAGCCGTTCACTGTCCTTCAGTGTGTTTGTTGTTTACCTGTTCTGTTGGAAAGCTTTCTTTTTGTCTTTTATTTAATTGATTCTTTGCTCACAATTCTTATTTATATCTTAAATTATGAGCAGATTGTACCTGCATATGGAAGAGAAAATCTGACGTCTCACAGGTATTGTTTAATTTTGTGGCATGTTGACGGTACCAGACCATAGATTAAACTTAGTAAATGAAGATTGTTTTATTATTTATTGAATTGTCATAGTCAATAAGATGCAATGCAGGTGCTTTGGTTTTTATTTATGTTTCTCAGTGATTAGCTCTGCCTCACAGCTGTTTAATTTTAAAATTGTGACTTTATTTTACTCATATAGTTGAAATAGCTGCATTTCTATTTTGATTACCTTTTCCCTATTTAATTATTTTAATTAACCATTCAAAAAGTGTACATATTATTCTTAATTTGTTTTCTGTATACCTTTCTAGATGTATTTATTTGTTATTTTCTCACAATATTCTAACAAACCAAAATGTGTGAAGTATTATTTTTACCATTATTATTAAATAGTGTCCATTTGCATACCAAACAGCATATCTGGAATCAATAATCATATTACAATTCTAAATATTAAATGATATAAAATTATCACAACTGTTAGCGGCAGTATAAGGAATACTGTTTTACGTCAGGGGGTTAGCTAAGCTGCAGGATGCAAGGTGCTAATTATTGTTTGTAAATCAGTTCATTTTGTTCAAAAACACACATCAAAAAATATGTTTACCTAAAAATAATTAGAATGAAGTTTCAATGAATGGTGCTTTTGTGCTTATGAAGCACATACATTAATTGTTCATTATGTAAATATATGTGTTATAATCTAAAAACCCAAGATGTACTCCGTATAAGTACAGAGGAGTGTCCACAAAATCACCCTTGTTTTTTTCTATTGTTTTTAAAATATTTCTTACAGTATTGTTTGAGCAACTAAAATATGTGACTTGTAAATAGCTATTACTAATTTCTAACAAAGTAGTGTTGTCACAGGGAATTGAAGACTTTTATGTTTAAATGTCGTCGTGTAACCCAAAGTGTAATTTAACGCCGTATCTGATGTTGACCCTTTCTGTGGATGCAAACACTTCACTGTCAGGTGCTTCACCTCTCCACTGTAACTCAGCTCTGAAGTACATGTCTGTAAAAGAAAAAATCACAACTTGACAGGATATTTCATTCAGATGGGGAAAAAAAAGCACAAATAAAAAATCACATTGTGAAACGGCACGTGAGAAATGAATTTTTACGAGATCGATGAGCAAGTTTCTAATTGGGAGTGTTTTGGGGTGAAATGCTTGTTAAATGGCACATTGGCAGTTAGATGACTTCTCATGAAGATTGGAAGATATTGCTTCAGATTTTTAGACCAATTCTGTGGAGATCGTAGATTATAAGAAAAGTTAATGAAAGTTTAAGGGGGGGGGTGTCTTTTTTTTGTCTAAAGCTAATTCGGAATATGGCGGCACCATACCAAAAGGGCCACCATGAACAAAGAGTGTTTGTACAGCAAACCTCATCACAGAACAAATATTTGGTCTCTGTTACTGTGCCCAGACCCTCCACAGCGAACCCAACCTTTGAGGAGTCTGAACCCAATCCCCCCCCCCCCCACCCCAGACTGCTTCTGATTTGATTCCCTAAGCTCTTCTGCTTCCTTCTCCTTCCCTCCATTTAACTGCCCTTCCTCGCCGGGCTGCTCCGTTCTCAGGTCTCCTTCGTGTCTCCTCTTCCCAATCGCTTGTGTATCTTTCATCATTTCTGTCTCCCTTCTGTACTTCGACTGTATTCCCCCACCGCCTTCAAACCCCCTCCCCCCCCACCCACCCATGGCTGACCAAGTGCCTTAATTACCCTTTGTAGAGCAAACAAAGAAAGCCTCAGAGGTGAACTCCCAGTCCACACAATGACCTCTTTCAGGCAGACACTGTAGTTACACTTGTGACAATTGCTTTACTCTATGGTCTGAGAGGGGCAATTACTTCTACCCCGATGTGAACGTAGCGGGGTCAAAAGAGGAGGGGCAGCGGGAAGCACTTTGTTCTCTGGAATGAAACTGAGAAGGCGTTTGCCAAGGGGGATTCAATAAAGCCATGAAAACGGACACAGGAGACAGTTGGGGGCCAGAGTATTGTTGAAGGATGGGTGCGTAGGCACAGAATGAATCCTGTACGGTTTACGGAAGATGCCAAGGGTGGCACTGAAGTGAACAAACCTTCACAGGGGGCCAGGAGCGTGGAGAGAGGAGGGCCATCACACATGTACTTGGTCTTTCTTGGATTTACCTGAAAGCGCATGAGTGAGAACGAGCATTTTCGCATTAAAATTCAACAGTCAAACGCTGGGAAAATGACAGAGAGATGGAACTAGGCTTGAGTTTGATGATGAGCTTAAATATTTAGCAGGTCAAAGGGTAATGACACGAGCACAGTTCAGTTTAAAAACTCCGATTTACATATTTTCAAATGCATCGTATATCCTACGGAACGTACACTGCACTGTGCTTATCAGCATCACATCAACGCATCAGAGCAAATCTCATCAAAATAAACGACATCCTGGTTCTGATTGTGAAAACCACGTTTACTTAAGTGTGATATTACAGAAAATCAAAATAATAATCACAAAAATGAACGGTTTTAGCCGATGTATTCAATCATCAGCTATAAGATTAACTTCACCGACCGCTGCCACCGTCTTTATTTGCTTAAAAAGCAGACAGTTTGGCTGTGAGTATGGCCCAGCAGCGCGGCTTCAGATGACCTTTCGGGTTTCTTGACCCGTGGTAGAGTTAAGCAGTCCGGATGGGTTGAGCGGGACGACGCCGTGCTTTGTGACTTTGAGGTGTTCCACTTCCATTGACTCACTAGAGCAATGCGACTGGAGCAAAGGCGACGCCGAACAGACACCACCGTTCGCACGGAGACACTGGGACCTGTCCCCCCCACCCCCAAACCTCCCGGACGTCTCTCCACACGTCTTGTGCAGCATGGTTCCAATTTAGGGGATCTAATGAGCTGTACTTGAGGTCAATTTATATAAAACGTCCTCGGGCCGGCTCTGTCATCAGGGACTGACATGTTTACGGTGGTCTGAAGTGGGCGCGCGGTCGAGTCCGCAACATAAAAGGCGGGAGAGGAATGGCTGGGGTGTGTCGGGGCAATGGGTATGGGGGTAGGAGAGGGTCACTAAATGCCTTTTAAATGTTCCTGCTAGTATATTTTTTTCCTTATTTATATCACGGCGGTGGCAGTGGTAACCTTTTTTTATTTTTATTTTTTATATTGGAAGCCGGGAAGAGTTAACAGTCGCTTCAAATACGGTCATAAAAAGATAAATATATTCTGCCACACGTGCGAAAAGGAGAAACCCTGGACAAAACTGTTCCACATGTCCAAATCCTTCTTTCCCTCTTTATTTTTGGTGCAACCTTTTTTAAAAAAAAAAAAAAAAAATCTCATTTCAAGAATTTCTTCCTCACAGATCAAATATGCACATGGAATATAATTACCAATAGTACTGTTAAGGTCTTTTTGTATCAAAACTCTATGTCAGAAAAGTGCAGCAATCTAGAGCACTTAAACATTAAGCAAGAGCTTGTTTTAGTTGAAAACCACATAAACCAAACTGTGCTTCTACGTACACAATGCATCTACTGTGTAACATCGTGTGTATTATTTGTGAGTCGCATGGTTTGGAATTTGTTTTCCAAGCAAACAAAAATAACATGTCAGGAACGATATAATATCGCTCTTGTTCAGTCCGAAAGTTTCTGTCGTTATCTATGTTCTATAGCCTAACTGCCCCACACGTAAACATGATAATTGTGTAAGTGCATTTTCGCGGGGTCGCCTCGATTACCGCCCGTAAGCCCATAGGGCTGCCAGGTGTAATCATGGTGACCGGATACCCGTCAGTTTCCCCTGCTGATTTTAAGGCGATGTGTCTTCATCATTTGGGAAAAGGCTATGGAAATGTATTTTACGTTATATTTATTATTTAGATTACATTTGCTCATTTACTTTTTCATATGCATTTCTTTTTCTTGTACTGGTAAGTTTCACTTTATATTTCTTGTACATTTGAAGCTAAAAAGTTTACATACATCCAGACGTTGTAACTCGATGTTTCACAACTCCGCACAAATGTCACGTTACTGTATATTTCCTGTGTGAAGTCAGTCATGGTATCAACTTTGTTTCCATAAGAGGCAATGACAAAATAATAGCAGATATATCCTGACCTCAACTGTATTTTTCGATAATAATCGTTTTACAAATTTCAACTGAGCATCTCCCCCCCACGCACACACAGCTGTGTTCATTATGTTCAGTCTCTACAGTCCTAATTTCCCTATGGCTCTGGGTGTGTGTGTGTGTGGGGGGTCATTTAAAACAGGATGGAGGCACAGGTGTTCACAGGTGTGGCTAAGACAACTCGTTGGAGTTGCTGACATCTGACTGGGAAAAGCATGGGGGGGGGGGGGCTTGAGAATCCTCAGATAATGTCAAAAGATAAGGCTTTAGAGTGGGGGAGGGTAACAGTGACTTAAATGTGGTGTAAGGAAGTTAGGTAAGGCCCAGGTGATGGTAGGGAAAGATTATGTTTTGATAGAGAAGGACAGTGATTGATGTACATTCTTCAGCAACACAACCCACTACATTTCCTGGACAATGGATGGCTGCACCAACTTCCTGCAAGTTTATCTGACCTCTCGATGGCCACTTCTACTTTCATCTGCTGCTTGAATGGGCTCTTTGTCTCTCTGTCAGATTTAAACATCCTACATAAATCTGATGAACTTGTAACCTTGGCTTGAACAGTGAGTCATCATTTTTTAACTAGCAATACAGTACAGTACTTAAGTGTGTTTTTTTAGTGGGAAGATAATTGTTAATATGAGTAACTTAAAAAATAAGGCTTTTATGGTGCAGAAGAGAGTGGGAGTGTTTCTAATGGCTGTCTGATGTGTGCAGAGATTTGTAAATTATTTATGCCCTATTTAATCATTACCATCTTGTGGATTCTCCCCAGAAACAACATAATATTGTATCTACTATGCTCAATTTAAAATATGACACTAATTCCTTTTTTCTGTCAATCCTTTAGTTCCGTTACAATATCACTCTAATCGGCTTGGTACACTAACCAGTATCATACCAACCAGCTCGATACACTAACCAGTATCACACTAATCGGGTTGACACACTAACCAGTTGCATTCCATTCCAAAGTGAGGTACATCTGAAATGAAACACAGCAGCTGTGTGTTTCTGTATTACACAATTATTTCAATGGATGAGTCACACCACTTTTTGTGACAGACTTCATCTTGCAGATGCTTTGACCTGTGAATAAACAGTGACTTTATAACATCAACAGGAAATTAGGACCAAAGTTAAAATTCAAAATCATGAATAAACAAATCAAATGTATGAATTTTGTTTGTAAAATTAACTGTTTCCACCAGTCTTTTGAAAAAGCCACATACATTCTTCATGTCAGACAAAACTGGTAGCTACTAATAATTCTAGGACACATGTACCGATGTAGGTTCTCTTTCAAAAAATGCTTATTATAAAAAAAATGTTTTCTGGTATCTGATGATATTATGGTATTCTGACTGACGTACTGCCCAAACCATGCTCATTCCTTTTTTAAAACTGTAAGCCACTAAAGACTTCCTAGGAACATTTTTAAAGGCGAGGGATTTAAGGGGAAGGGCACAGGAGGGGAGGGGGCGCCTGTGGTAGAAACATATACGAGAGGCAAACATGGTATCAAAGATAATGATGGAGGGGGTTCGCTGATAGACAGAAGTCGTGCTTCTTAGACACAAATGGAAGGTAAGTTTGAGAATCTTCTGGAACAAGGGAAAAGCAGAGACTGAGACATGAGAGGTAGTTAAACTTGGTGAGGAAGAGAGAAGAAGGAACAAGAGTGTGTGCGAGTGAATGAGAGAGAGAGAGAGGGAAAGAAAGAGCAATTTGGGTTGGGAGAGAAAGAGGCAGAATTGGCAGGGCTGAGATGGAGGAGTGTGGTGGTTCAGAAGTCCTCCAGCACGAGGCGCCAGCGTGTCCGGCGAGGGCCCTGACCAAGAGCCGCTAACCCCCCCAAAGTCACGGCCGCAGCCCCCCTCCCCCATCCAACTGGCAGACGGCGTGTTGCTGGGGGCTGCTGCCACTGCATGTTTATTTAATATCCTGAAGAAATTCAAATATCTCTGTGGCCTGACACACACATGCACACATACACGCACCACAGAAAAATAAATAAATAAAACAAAATAATAATATTCACTTGAAGCTCTGCCAAGAACAGTAAGAAAAGCCCACTTCTTGACAAAACGTTACAGAGTAGTATGGGGGGGGGGAGGGCGGTCTGACAGGATGCAAAAATGTTCAGTTTTTTAAGAAAAAAATGTGTTCTGAAGTTGCCCGAATAAATGCTAGCAGTACAAAGTGTATATGCTTGCATAGTGCAAGTATGTGAGCATGAATGTGTTTGAAACAGCCACTGAGTATCACAGCGCGAGGACGACTACTCAGGCAACAGCTTATTGCGCTGTGTGTGCGTGTGTTGCGGGTTTGTGTGTGTGCATAATGACTCCTGATCATTACGGAGCCATTCCTTCAGATGAGAAATCCCTTAAACGGTCTCGGTTTTGGACCCCAGTTATCCCTTCTGTCTCCTTGCTCTCCGAGAGCCACCAACCGTCGCAGCCGCCAAAAATAACACTGGAGCGCCATTCGAACCCGCGCCTTGCCGCAGAGAAGCCCGGCCGCAGGAGAAGGATCAAAACACACACAAAAAAGGAAAGACATCATATTGGGGAAGGAAAAAATTGTTCATTTAGCTATACTTGTTTCTCAATGATATCTTTTCAGAATGTGTTATGGTTTTTGGCCCAGAGTTAATTAAAATGGTTCTTCATATCTTGTGCCCAGTTTTAGATGATTTAGATTTCTTATGCAGTCATCTCAGGAATTCATCAACAGGTAACGTAACAGGGGAAATGTACTAACGAAATGAGTCAAAACTAAATGTACTCCAACTGTGATCGCAAATTAGGATTTAACAGCACAATTATACCATTCTTAAAATCATAACAATGAGATGCATCATTTATTCCATTTATTGTATAAAATCACTGAGTGCTTCCTCGACCTAATGCCATTTGAGTCTCCTGCATTTTTCTAGTAATTTACATTCTGTGATGTATACTTGCTCAATAGCAATAATAATGATTTTAAAATTCATATCCAATATTCATGTGCGTCCATCCATCCATCCATCCATCCATCCAGCCAGCCATGCATCCTCCTTATCCAGTACAGGGCTGTAGTGAGCCTGGAGCCTATCCCAAATAGCACAGGCAGCAGATACCCAGGATAGGATGCTAGTTGTTTCTTAGTACACAAAGCACATATTGGTCTATTTGAAAGCCATATCACTGTACAAATATTGTACATGCATTTCCTCTTCTCCACCCCAATCTCCATATGCCTCCCTTTTGCACAGCTAAGGAACATGGGTAGTTTCTGGTTGTCTAGAAACAGACACAGGTGAAGCAGTACATGTATGAAGAAGAAGAAATAAAATGTCCAGCGATATGAAAACCAGAAACCCCTGCGGCCCTGCAGGGCTGGAGTTCCTTACCGCAAAGCCGTTTCCTACGGTTAAAATACCAGCGGGAGAATACTGCCCTCTTGCGGAAAAACACTTAGCTACATCACCCTCACGGTTTTCCACTATTATTTTGCAAAATAAAATCTCTCCGTTCTGATAAAAATGTATAATTAATCATCAGTCCAATTTATGTAGCGCTGCCTAATTTCTCACAATGAATACAAAATACGAAAGCTGTCATTGTCAATTAAAAAAATTGACTCCATTAGCTGAAATTCATTCTAATAAATGCATTAAGCGAATTCCCAATCGGAATGTGGTACCGTCGCCGGACAGTGCCGGTTTTATATGGTGTTTTACTTTCTTTTAAGCGAAACCCGGCTGATTCTTTAAATTAGCAACCTTCAAATCGAAAGGAAGCTTCTTGCCAGGGAACGACTGCGTCACCCACCAAGGACGACACAGATGGCAAAATTGTTTCAAACTGCGATGAAAACAGCAAACACAACTTAGTTTAATCAATGTATAGGCTACCTAAACCAATAATACTATAGATTTACATAACAGTAATGGCATATTTACTAAGGAAAAACATAAAAAGTAAAATAAAAGCCGTTAAAATAGTAAATATGAGTACAAACTAAAGCACAATTTAAGATTTCTCCGCAAATTTGGACTAATAATTAAACGAAAACGTATGTCTTCGACATATCAAATTCATTATTTGAAATGAAATGTCAAGTAAATATTTAAATTTAAATATTTTGATCCAGATTATCTACCAGAAAATTAAATGTTTTTTTTTTCCTTGCTACTGTTTCATGACATTTGTAGATATTTATTGTATACCACTGCACGCAACAAGATGGACACGGATTGGGATTGGGATTGGGAATAGACAGGATGGACAGGATAGACTCGCGAGGAGCGCTTCTCCTCAGCATCCCTGACACAGACAGCATGTCAATAGATTCCGCGGGACGTGATAGGTCACAATTTTAAGCCTATGAGACGGACGGTTTCTGCGCGGCAACCAATCAGAATGCGGCTTCTTCGGGTGGTGCGCGCGAGTGTGCGGTGACCGCAAGGACTTCAAGTATAATGTCGTCCCTGTGATTATGCAGTCGGAAATGCTCCGCGGTTGGGCAAAGTAAATAGGGACAGTTGTTCTTGATGTCGCTGTCAGCGCTGCCGTGGGAACCGCTGATGAGAGCAAATCGCTTTGTCACATGTGGCTCCGTAATCCGACACCGTTTTTCGTAAGTAGGGAATGAACGACGAGAAAACATTGGGCAACTGCAAGAGAAACTCTGGGTGTTCCAGGTACGGAGACATGCAGAGGGAGCCGATGTCTTGGGGGTGCTGTTTTGGAGTTTCTAATGCTTGTTTTCGTGGGTTGAATTTGCTATCCTCCCAGAATGCATAGGGTCTTCACGGTATGTGACACGGTTGCCAAGCGGGCCATAAAGTAACGGCACCTCAGCCCACAGAGTGTGTGTGTGTGTGTGTGTGTGTGTGTGTGTGTGTGTGTGTGTGTGTGTGTGAGTGAGTGAGTGAGTGTGAGAGAGAGAGTATGTGAGTGAGTGTGAGAGAGAGAGTATGTGAGTGAGTGTGAGAGAGAGAGTATGTGAGTGAGTGAGTGTGATGTCTCGGCTGATCCGGCACACACGGCTGCCTCTTCTGCCCGCCAGTAGCTTTTACTCTTAATTAAGGCAAAGCGGCGTGACAGATTGCAAAGAATGGCAGCTGGTTAGTAAAATGTAATGACCTAAGGTCTGATGTTTCTTAGGGTTCGAGCAAGTCCCGTGTGGAACCCTATTGTTTTAGTCCTGATTTTTCATTATTATTATTATTATTATGACTACCGTAAGTCTCAGAAAGAGCCAATTTGGTCACAGGGTGCCTATAGTCAAAAATGGGCCCACAGCCCTGATTTTAACTTGCATAATTCCACGGCCAGTATATCAGATTTCAGCAGTTCTAGTTTGGAATTCGGAATGTTCTCTGTTCTCCTTGTTCTTTGTCGCTAATGTGGGCACCGGTTAAACTGTTATTAATTGACACCTAGCCTGATTTACAGTATAGAGCAAATGCTGGCTGTGAACCCCGGGAAGACACCCATCAGTTTGCTGCAGGAGTATGGAACGCGGATAGGCAAGACCCCCGTGTACGACCTGCTGAAGGCGGAGGGTCAGGCCCACCAGCCCAACTTCACTTTCCGCGTGTCTGTCGGTGAGATCAGCTGCACCGGCCAGGGACCCAGCAAGAAGGCTGCCAAGCATAAGGCTGCCGAGGCCGCCCTCAAGATGCTTAAGGGGGGGATGGCTGGGATCGCAGGGGACCTTGGCGGTGCTGGGGGAAGCGGCTTGTGCTTCGCAGCGGGAGAAGACGACGTGATCGGTGTGGAGATACCGATGGATGGAGGAAGGTTGGTTGACATTCTGTGGCTTCCATCTGTTTTGTTTGTGGGATACTTACAGAAGTTAAATACCTCAGTGTGTGACTGCCGCCTTCTGTTTTAAATGGGACGTGTCTGCACTCCCATCGCTGACTGACTTTGTGCGCTTAATCTCATGTTGAGCTACAGACGGGCCGCCCTGCTGGCACGTCGTCGATGTGTGGCGCGTTACCCTTTTTGTTTGTTTGCGTCTTTCTGTACCTCCTCTGAACGCTACCTGACTTGCTGCATAACTAGCAAACTGGTTCTTGTCAGCTCCCAGCCCGACATGAAAATGTCCAGCTCCACACAGCAGGCTGAGTGTAACCCAGTAGGCGCTCTACAGGTGAGTTTGAGTGGACACGTGACCTGTTTGTCTATTTATTGGGTTTGCTTCATTTACGTCTTGTTGTTCGTTTGTTAGGATGACCTTTTAATACATCTTATTTGAGTTTATAATTAAAAAATTATTTTGCCAGTGTTTATCCCTGACCGTCTGTGCAACTTGAACTTGTGACACTTGATAGTGTTAATGCTGAGCAAATTGCTTGCTCCTGTACCCTCCCCCTTACCCCCGCCTTTGAAACGTCATCAGGAGCTGGTTGTCCAGAAAGGATGGCGTCTGCCGGAGTACACCGTGACTCAGGAGTCAGGACCGGCTCACCGTAAGGAGTTCACCATGACCTGTCGGGTGGAACGGTTTGTCGAGATCGGTGAGTCGGCCAGCGCCTGTCTGCTGTGTCTTTACCCGCCCTCCCTGGGGTGACGTTTTAATCCCCTAACATGTGTCACGAATTCTGGCATGACCCTCAATTCGGTGAACCCCCCCCCCAGGGAGTGGCACATCCAAAAAGCTGGCGAAGCGGAACGCAGCCGCAAAAATGCTCTCGCGCATCCACGATGTTCCCATGGAGCTAAGGAGCAACCAGGAAGCCGAGACAGAGGAGGATACCTTCAACATGGTGGGGGCACCCGGGGGACTTTATTTCTTGGTGATGATCTCAGAGGGCACATGGTGTGGGAGTTTGATTCCTAGTTATTCCTCACCTAAAATTCTGCTGATTCGGTGTCTTGCATCACCAAGGAGGCTTTCTCATTGGTGATGATTCGGAAGAACAAAACCAAAGCATGAAAAAGTCACTACATTCTACTTTTTCTCATTATTATTAGTTGCCAAAGTTACCAATGACAGCAGGTGGCATAGTGGTTAAAGACAGGGTACTTAGTCTGATTTTCTCCAGTGAAGAACGGAGCTCTGTAAATAGGTGAAAACAGTGAGACGTGGGCTATAAGAATGCTCTGTGGTTACTGTCCAACTGTGGCTCCGTCTTCTCCCAACACAGCACCTGGGTGGCCGGCTGGAGGGGGGCAAAGGCAAAGCCTTTGGCTGCACCTGGGACTCCCTGAGGAACTCGGCTGGGGAGAAGATCCTCCAGCTACGTAGCCAGCCTCTGGGGGAGCCCGACTCCAACTTCTGCGCCCTGCTGCAGGACCTGTCCGAAGAGCAACGTTTTGACGTCAGCTACCTGGACCTGGGTGAGTCTCCTTCATGCACATGCTCAGCGTAGCGATATCTCCTAGGGATGTCTGGGTAATTTTACCTTAGGCTTCACCCTCAAAGATTCTAACTGGAGGAAGTTCTTCAGTATTTAACTTAGGATTCCAGTGCAGACCTTAAAATCTTAAAGCAAAATTACTCTGCTTCTACCACTCCTAACGTAATTGCCTCTTGCCTATCCTTAAAATAACTCAAGGCTTGCTTTAAGCCTTGCCACTTCACTGCCAGTAAGTATAGCCTGTGTGTCACCACATCTCTCATTCCTGGCCCCCCTCCCACTATAGATTTTGGTGTGTAAGAGCCCTTTATTCTTTAGAGTAGCCGTTTGAGGTGGCTTTCTCTCTGCTCTCAGAGGAACGCAGTCTCAGCGGTTTGTGCCAGTGCCTGGTGGAGCTGTCGACTCAGCCCGTCACCGTATGCCACGGATTCGCGCCCAGCCAGGATGCTGCCCGTGCTAACGCCGCACGCAATGCACTGCAGTACCTCAAGATCATGGCTGGCGCCAAATGAACATCCGCCCTCACCCACCCAAAGCCCTCCCCTCCTCAGCCTCAGTGTCCCCATCGTTCCCCCGTCGTTCCAGCCTGGCTGGGATGGAATTGCCGTGGTGAACTTCAACCCACTGGCTCCTGACCCTGGGGACTCAAATGGCAGTCAGTGGCCCAGACAGAAAATCGATGGTCATTTGGCGGGAGAATCAAGGGTGGCAGAGAGCCTTGGATCCACGGACTGCCAAAAATAGTTTTGGATCACCATTTAAGAATGGTTCTCATCCACGTCAGGCCTCTCAAGTCAGTCATTTTTTAGGATGCCATATAAATGATGTCTTTGTTGTCGTTTTTATTCCTCCTGTAAAAACCATTCTTAAAATGGGGGGGGTCCAAAGGTGAATTTAGATGCAGCACATTTTTGTTGCGTTACACTTCTATGATCCTGAAGTATCCACACGTTTACAGATACTAAAGGGGAATCAGGCAAGTAGGTGAGCGCTTGGCCTTATTAGATAAGGCACATGACCTCACGCCGCTTTTAAGGTTTAACCTACGCTCTGTCAGGAACATGTTGGTCTTGGACATCAGTAGATGCTAAAGTTCTGTTAATACCTCATTAATTTAATATGTATAAAATTGTTTTTTTTTTTAAATGATTTTTAAATTACATCTCAAAAAAGTTCTTGTTGGCAGATGGAAGGATTGCAGAAATATTGCCATGTTTATTTCAGTGTTTTAGCTGTCAGTTTTTTTTTTCCCAAGTTTTTATTCTTTTGAGGATTTTGACTGAGAAAAATGAATCTGTTAGGAAGAGAATTGTCTGTGTCAGTACCCTTTACTGGTCACAAGATGTCACTGTTTCTCTGGCAGTGGAGTTTGCAAATTGTCACCTGTGATTGCCTGATTCCCAACCTCAAACTCAGCTTCTGCAGAGGAGATTGTACAGTTGTGATTATTTAAACATCTTATTTCAAAATAACTTAACTGATTTACTGAAATCTATGACCTTCCTTGAGATACAAATCTTTACCATGTAATTAAACTGATCTGTGAATAGCACATTATGTACTATTTTAGTTTAAAAAATGAAAACTCAACACAAATTTACATGGCAATGGAAGCCTTCTTTGTTTTAACCAATTGATATTAATAATAGATGTCAATTGTAAAATGATTAGTGAGTTTACATGGTATATATAGACTTTGTGAATTGATCGAATTTTGAAAAACGGGTCAGTTATATGTTGATTAACTGGTTTCCTCTTTGTTGAATCAGGTCGTGTACACTCTTTCATCTACCTCTATAGCGTTAACACGTGTACTGCTTTGGTAACGTGAGGCTCCACTGAGGACAATCGTAATGCAACATTGTCAAGTTTTAACCTGAGTGCAATTTAGCAGATACTCCTGCCCCCTAATGGTCATTTCAGCAAACTTCCTAAATCTGACTCAGAAACGTTGTTCGATGTTAATGTCTCCTGTTAAATGTAAAGAGGCCTTGAGCTTCTGTGTGTCCAGAAATGTGCTGTTTTGACATGATTGGCTTGTTGTGTCGTACACTTTTCCAGCGTTTTATCAAACATGTTTTCCATATCCTGCTCCACCCCCCCACCCCCCCAAATTTAACAGGCTTTGCTAAAGATAACACAGTGAAGACATTTGTATTTATAAATAATTTTAATAAATAAAGGCAGCATTTGCTGTAATGTTAAAAAAATGAACCTGTAGTTCTTAACTCTTTCGAGTTTGGTTTTAGTCTGATAGTAAAAAAAAAGATCGATGTCCAGGGTTGACAGTTATATGAAACTTAATCGTGAGATGTATGAAACATAACACAGAGGCAAATACAGAGAGATGCCCTCACGTAAGCAAAGGGTAAACAATGTCTGGTTAAGGTTGCAGTTTCACTCTTGGCTCCCCCACTTTCCACTGAAGGGGGGGTGGAGGGAGCCTGAGGTTTGGGGGCCTCCATCTTGTTCTGGGGTGATGGGACGGGGGTGGTCTTCCTCCACGTAGCCACTGCTGTCCGACTGCAGGCTGTCCCCTCGCAGAAGAAAGTCTGCACAGACCAACAGAACGAATGTGTGAGTGACATAGAAATGCGCTGTGAGCAAGCCAGAAATGAAAAGCTTGTTAAAAGGAAGAAGTTCAAAACCATTTTTGTATACTGGGTAATTTTTTTTTTTATGGTCATTTCCCGTGTGAGGACTTCACACAAAACATTTTCATGCTGGGAAAGAGGCTGGGTCACACATAATGACGATATTAGTCAAATATCCTCTTCTTCAGCGCACAAAGCTGCAAGTACAAGTCTGTCTGCTGTTGCAGCTTACTGCTTTGTGAAGGCCTACACCTACAGTGTCTTCCATAAATACAGTACATATATTTTCTATCCAGAATACACAACTCTGGCAACATTTGCCATCAGTGGTATAGTCCCACAAACAACATGAACATAAAGATAACCAATGACATGAAGGAAATAAACATGGGAATATGAAGGATATCAGTTGCTTCCACATCAAGCTGAGTCTTAAACTGCACATTTAATGTCCCATCATGCTGAGGATCATATATTAAAAAAACAGGCCCATTAAACACTCATTACTTTGACCACCATGGCCATGATAGTCTTGGTGACTATTACAAAGGGTAGACTGCTAGGGCATATTTTTCAGGAGCTGAGAAAAAGAAATCAGCTACACAGTGCTGGTACAGATGACGCATCTGCACACTGGTCTGCGTTGTGAGGCAATGTCGACATCAGTCTAAGGCCTGAGCGGGCAGTTTCAATGAGCACTGTCCTTCACAGGCCAGCTTGCACAGCAAAAACCCCCCGAAATGATGCAAACACAGGTAGTGGTCTGCTGAGCAGCTGAGTCACCCTTAGAAAAAAAAAAAATCAACTCTGTAAGCGGTTGTTTCCCACAGTGGAGCATTCACGTAGCTTAATCATGCTGCAGGGTGCACTATCTACATTGGTTCAGATCCCTGGAATCTTAAGAAGATAAAGTAAACGTCAACATATATGAAGCCATATACGATCACATCCATCCTACTGAACATCTGATTCCAGATGGGAGTGGAATCCTCTGTGATAATCATAACCATATTGCAACCCAATGGGGCCCCTGTGAGAGATTTGCAAGCACCAATATCAAGAATACGCCAAATTAAGAAACGTCCCCTGTAAGAATTGGATTGCGTTACCCCAAAAGAATTCCAGACCATTATAGAATCCATGCCAAGGAACAATGAAGCTTTTTTGGTGGCTCATAGTAGCCAAGCATCCTGTGAGGATACTTTATCAGTGTTTGTATTGTTTTGGTAGCTGCCTGTGGATTTACTGAATAATTATGTACCGGTAATTGTGGTTGCAAAATTTAAACTTAAACTGAAAAAAGTAGGGAAAGCCTCTGTGCCATACAGATATGATCTCAATAGTATTCCT